>CM073579.1:3599024-4159544 GCA_037074715.1 Magnolia kwangsiensis | reverse complement strand
CTCATACCCTAGAAAAGCCCTAGGAACACCTATTTATAGTTTAGGAAACTTGCGAAAGGACTCAGATTTAAGACATCTCGCAATAATCTCCACCCTTACTAGGGCTTACCCGATTCAAACAACCTCGAATCTCACCCTTGCTACGCCCTTAAATTTTCCTAGGACCCCTTTAGAAAACTTTCTCATACCCTAAAAAAATCCTAGGAATACCTATTTATAATTTAGAAAACTTTCCTTTCGCATCCCAGTTGCAAAAGAACGCGAAAGGACCTTTTCGCATCCCAATTACGAAAAGGTCTTTTCGCGTCCTTTCGCAACTAGGATGCGAAAGGGAAGTTTCATAAACTATAAATAAGTGTTCCTAGGGCTTTTCTAGGATATGGGAAAACTTTCTAAAAGGGTTCTAGGGAAATTAAAGGGTGTAACAAGGGTGAGATTCGAGGTTTTTCGAATCGGGTAAGTCCTTTCTCTTTGTAATTTCTGTTTTCATAGTGGAAATCTGTCGCTTTGTGCCGCGGTTTTTTCCCGCAAGGATTTTCCACATTAAATTTGGGTGTTTTCTGTGTTCTCTTGTGTGTTTGGTGTCATTGGATTGCTATCCTAGATCTAGATCTGTGTGATTCCCCAGGGCAAAATCCCCAACAAGATCTTGGGTAGAGGAGAGGGCTTCCAATGAGAGATATTGGACATGTCCTCGACATACAGCTATCACTGAAAACTATAACTGCAGAATTAGAATAATATTCAATTCAAGAAACTTAAATGTCCAGCAAATGTAAAACTCAACTTGAAGATTATGTAGTATTTGTAAGATGCAAGGTAAAATAGCTGTTTAGATACTAAAGAAATGAGAAATGCTCCATTGCTTCCGGAGCACTAATATGTTATAGTGCTCCTGATTGCAAAAATCCAATAGATTGTTCTGAACTCCGTTTCAGTCCAAAACACATTCTCTCACCCTACCATTTAAAAAAAAATTTAAAAAAAAAAAAAAAATCGTTCTGATCGGACAATCTAATCTAAAATAATATCAATGGGGGATTAGGAGTTACCTGGCTAACACGTGTTACCCTCACAGTGTGGGGCCCTTCTTGATAAATATTCTGTACATTCACACTGTCAATCCGTTTCTTGGGCCCATTTCAGTACGTTATTACAAAAAGTAAATAGATCCAAATCTCCCGTAGACCAAACCACTGAAAAAAGTGGTAAATGACTATTAAAAACTATTTAGAGGCCACAAAAAAATTTGGATCAAGCTGAAATTTGTATTTTTCGTTCATCCATATCTTCTTGACATTATCAACGGGTTGGATGGAAAATAAACATTACAGATCTGTTTACAGTGGGCCCTGCATAGTTTTTAATGGTGACCATTCAATCACCACTATTTTCTATGGTGTGGTTCACCTAAGAGCTGGATCTGCTTAATTTTTTGTAATACCTCCTAAGATGGGCTTAAAAAACGGATGGACTGAGTGGATATACAAAATATAACGAAGGTGAGCCCCACATTAAGGTTAATACCCACTCAATTATTACCCGAGTAACACCTAATCCGCTCCCGTCACACTGGGCCGTCCCGATTATGAAGGGGACGGGCCCGACATGATGTATTTGTTATATCCACACCGTTCATTCATTTTTAGAGATCATTTTACGTGATGAGACCAAAAATAAGGCAGATACAAAACTCAATTATACCACACGAAAAAAAGCAATGGGGAATGAATGCATACCATTGAAATCTTCTTAAGGGCCATGGACGTTTTGGATCAAGCTTATCTTTGTGTTTTCCCATCATCCATGTCTGTGTGACATTATGAACAGGTTGGATGTTAAAAAAACATAATATAGAGCCAGAGGAAGGTGTTAACAGTGGATATCATCATCCCACTTCTTTCTACGGTGTGGTCCATTTAAGGTTTAGATCTGCCTATTTTTTGAATAATGGCCTAAAACGATCTCCCATTTTGGATGGATAGTGTGGATATGACACATACATAATGGTGGGACCACAGTACTTTGCCACGTCAACACTGTCAGTTTTGTCTCCCACACCACGCAAACCGCATCCATTTACTGCCGGGCCTAATCCGGCTCCCAGGCCCACTACGAAATATGACTGTGGGTCTCTGCTCATTGTCGCCAGCATTACTGGAGCCGGACCGGGTGTCTTCCGGGCGTCTGTCCTTCTTGTGGGGGCCTGAAACTCTGGCTTCTACGTCAATGAGGTGACAAGGCTATGGCTGAAAGTTGGGCGGGTTCAGCCTGACCGACCGGTGACTGACCCAACATTGGGTTGGGCTTGGGCTAGATGTATCAGGTTTGGTCTCAGGCTTTGCCATACAAACAACAACCTAATAAAACTTGGGTTGGGCTTGGGTTGAAGTCTCGGGTTGATTGATCCAACCCGTACCTGATCAATATATAAGTTCCTTATAGATTAATTATAATTAAGTATGAAATGTCTGTATTGAAGGCACGAGAAATTCCGATGTCGTCAAGTTTCATCTGTCCACATTATTTTCAATGACTCATGAAGGTAAAAAGATATGCTGGATTTCTCTCTTCCAAATAAATTGCCTGATACACAATACTACGTTTAAATGAGTAGTTGTCCTATAGTTTAGCTTGTTTGTTTAGAAAAAAAAAAAAAATGAACTTTTTTACTATAAATAACTACATATATAATTAATAAAATTATAAGTACAAAAAATAAGATGTATATTGAAAATATAATAGACTAATGTTATAATGAAAATATTAGCATATATCTACCCAACCAACATAGCCAACCCGACCGAGCCCACTTGGGTTGGGCATTGAGAATTCACAACCCGAGGTTGAGTTGGATTGGGTTAGGGTTGAGGTGTAGGAACCTTGGGTTGGGCTAGGGTTGAGCACCAACCCAACCCAACCCAACCAGCCCGACTTTCAGCCCTAGACAAGGCCCATTTCTTTTGGGCCTGGTTTGGTTAGCCCATTTATGTACTAGCAAAAACATCCTCTGTATGGGCGTCCACACAGCAATGATGGAGGCGTTGGACCATCCGTTTAATCAATCTAATTCAACAATATTCAGTTTGGGGCCCAATCTTTTCAGTTTTGCTGTTTTGGGTACTGGCCTTAGTTCAATCTTTGAGCATTCAAATAACACTTTTCATGATGGAGTGGGTCCGTTGCATTGGATGGGAAATTTCTGGATTCTGATGGTCTCCTTGGCCCATTTCATGACTATGACCCCGTATGCCATCCACTACTCTCTCAGGCCCACTTTCATCTATCCATTTTAAAACCCTTAGTCCGATTGATATGCATACAAACTCAGAAACAAATGTTGCAGATGACCTAATTAATGGCCATGTTGTTCTATCCAAATATAACAAAGTGCTCCATCGGACCAGTCGCTTTCACAAATGAATCTTATATATTATTTCCAATCATATGGTCCATTTCAATCATAGATGGAGTTAATTTTTGGAGGGTGAGTTTTACCTTATACATTGTTTCGAGCTGTGTGGTCGATTTGAATTCACATCAACATCACGGTGGGGCCCACCTGAGCCCTTAACCCCTTCCCTTTCCTCCAATGTTAATTACTAAATTGATGAGATAGCTTATCGAAAACGATTTAAAAATGGGAGCCAGCATGTAAGTTCTGCATTAAGCAAATAGTTTATCGTAAAATTTCTAGTGCGACATAAACCATCCATGAGTGGGCACAGCAATGTAAATGCTACATGGTAAGACCTGATGGGCACTTAACCCAATCAATCCTAGACCTAGACCTGGCAAGACTCGACCCAATCAATTCAAGTACACGTACCATAGGACCCAATCCAAACCCGGCCCGTTGACACAACCCACCAGCGCTGATGGGGTTCGGGGTTTGTTTCTTGGACTTGAAACCAGATCATCAGGCACCCTCGGGTCTTTGGACCTTTGTTTCTAGCCCTTGTCCAACAGGGTCCAAGTGAAATAAGGGCATTGACATGGGCCCACTGAGTGGTGCTAATTGCACCAGCGAGGATGCAGTCATCTCACACTTGGAAATGAAGCACCCATGTGTCAGATCAGAGCCGCTCGTCAGTCAATCCCAATATGGTAATGTCCATATGATAAGTGTTTCAAAATCTGTGTGCATGTTTAGGTCCACTGATGTATGGAAATCTATCTTGCCGGCGTTGAATACAGATTCATTAACACGTTTGAAGTGAGTGGGTCTGGTATACTCTCAGGCCCAAATTTGAAATGTTATTGGGCAACCTGGTGGGCCCTTTTAGCCACACAACCTGGATGGCAAGATATGATTCCACGACTAGGTTAGGATGGGCCACAAGCCCACAAACTAAAACCGACTTAAATCAAAATAACTTGAGTCAACGCATAAAACCAAGGAAATTACAAACGGCCTCACAGGCATGGATGGTATGCAACTCGCCTCAGTTGACTGGAACTTGGTTGAGTCCGATCTCCTGTTCAGCACCATGGTTTAGTATTGAGAAGAGAGGATAACATGGTCCTCATCTGAGTCAACCCGACATGGTCAAGTCATGACTCAACTCAGGATCGAATGAGTCCATTTGAGTCAAAAAACCATACTAACGGGTAGTTGTAACCTGGGTTTGGGGAATTATAGGACCCGACCCGTGGCAACCTAGACTGTTAAATTCAGGCTTGTATTTAGCTAGCATTGATCACGACCGTTCAATATTCAGTATGGTCATCTCATGGACTCTGTCAATGGTTGGTCATTGTGCATGCATCGATATAAGAACATATATCAACATGGCCAATATTATCACCAATACTCAAAATAGCATCATTGATTGAGGCAAATGTTGAGAAAATGATTTTTAAAAAAAAATTCACTAAAAACTTCGAAGATGTTGAAGAACAATGGCCATAAAGCTAATGTAGGAAAGGACATGATGAGGCCTATCACCATCTTCCCCAGGGATAACTACTGAGAATCCACAGAGTTCTCAAGAATCCTCAAAAGCTAATGTAGGAAAGGACATGATGGTCACGTTTTTGGCTAATAAAATGGAAATTACAATCCTTTAAATAATGAGTTTAATGCTAGTTGGAATTTTAGACTCAAACTCAAACTTAAACTCCCTAAAAATGTAACTTAATTATAAAAGGTAGATTTACTATTTATAAATGGTCATCATTCCTAGTAGACTTTATGATTTTCAGCCAAAATAGTAAGTGTCCAATTTGGTCTAACCACATTATTCTCCTAATATTTCTAAGCTCTTTTCATGTTGGGCGTGACTCCTAAAACTCAACGGATCAAAAGTTATAATCAAACTAAAACTTACTATTTATAGTAAAAATGAAAATAAAATGGACTTTTGATTGTCAATCTATGGAATATCACAAATCCAGTGTGGGCAACTCAACATTACGGGTTACTTGGCTAAAGTAGCTTCTCCTGCCCCAAAATCATATCTGTATGTCAAAAAACTCATTTTGTTTTGCGAGATGCGACTGTTTTAAGGTTCTGACAGCTTTGATCATCTTTGCCTCCAATCGGGCCTTCTCTAGTCTATCTTTGCCATCAAAGTGTCAGCGACCCGCTCTATATTAGTCCCCTCCACTTAAAAAAGAATTCGACTCTGAGTTCTCATCCCACTTTGGTTTATGATACTCATTCAGGTATGCAACATTAAAAGTAGGCGAGATCTCCATGTCATATAAAAGATCAACATAAGCATTGTCGTTGATTTTTCGGAGGATTAGCATTCATCCAATCTTCTTGTTCTTCAACTTATTGCAGGTCCCGGTTGGAAATATCTTCTTGCATAGATAAACCATAACATGGTCGCCCACTTCAAATACATTTTGTTGTTAATGCTTGTTGCCTTGTTCCTTGAACTTGTCATTTGAGGTATGTAACTTGGCTTGCACATCCGCATGAATAGCCATGATTCATTCCTCCACATATCCTGTTACAATGCTCATGCCTGAGAACTTGGGTAAACACTACAACAACTGGGACTTTTACCGGCACTCAAAAGCACTGGTAAAAGCCCCTAAAAGCGCCTGCTATTCTATTACTAGTACTAGTCAAATGCCACTAAATGGGTATGTCAGCAAAAGAATTGTCGGAACTAGGTAATTTTTCCCAGCACTTGTCTAAGTGCCAGCAATTGCAATGTTTTTCGATGCGAATAAGCGTCAGCAAAAGTCACTACAAGCGTCAGTAAAAGTGGTTTCTGGACACTTTTTCTCACGGAAAAGCGTCATAAGATTTCTACAAAAGTGCATATAAAAGCCTTTGTATGGATTTGAGAGGCCCTAGCATGCCAGTAATATATATATATATATATATATATATATATATATATATATATATATATATATATATAGGGAAAAGGTACTATGCGCTCGACCTCACGATAAGCTCCCATAAGGTCGAGTTGTGTGGGCCCCACCGTGATGCGTGTCGACCATCAACACCGTGCATTTGATGGGTCACCTTTAAATTATGGGATATCCTAAAAATCAGCCGTATGCGGCACTCAGGTGGGCCATACCATCTAAAACCATATGAAGACATGTCAAAAACATATAAGAGCACTTGGTGGGGCCCACCTGAGTTTTGAATGTTGCTGAAACTTGGTATGACCCCTCATCCTAGTGGGACACACATAATGGATGGGCTGGATTTGCAAACCACATCTCGGTGGGCTCAAAAAATGATTATGAATGTTTTAATGGTGTACAGCCCCTCTCAACTTCTGTATGTGATGTGGCCCACGAAAGTCACAAATTGACTTGATTTTTGAGACCTAGGCCCATGATGGAATGGTGCATCTAACTGATGGGGTAGATGTTCGAAACGCATCATGGTGGGGCCCACACCGCTCGACCTCATGGGATGGACCCATCGGCTCGAGCGCATAGTACCTTTTCCCATATATATATATATATATATATATATATATATATATATATATATATATAGAGAGAGAGAGAGAGAGAGAGAGAGAGAGAATTCGATCAAAACCTGTATTTTTTAAATATTTGAAACATAAAAATGATATAATACAAAATTTATATTACTACACAATAATATATATATATATATATATATATATATATATATATATATATATATATATATATATATATATATATATATATATATATATTATAATAAATTAAAAATGGTCCTGAATATAAATAAATAAAAACAAGTCCCGTGTATGTTCTACTCCCAGCGAGATTGGCGTCAAAAGGCTGAAGTGATTTGAACTCTCACCGTCACTGACAAAATCTGCCACATGTCATAATGATAACACTGCAAGTAACGCAGAGGAGTGCATGTCTAAATACCAGGAAATTTCATGATATTTGGCACAACCAAACGCACCCAAATGTAAGAAACCAAAAAGGAAATGGCGCTCATGTATCGTAAACAATGCTTGCAAATATCAGCTCCCAACAGCAATTTGCAGAAAATCAGACACTTGGGTTTTGCAAAAACTCAACAAAAAACCAATCCAGACCACAAATTTCAGAAAATTACATCAAGGTTTTATCAGAAGCAGACAAATCAATCTAAGATAATAACTAACGCAGGGATGGACGTGATGAGGTTGATCACCGTCTTCCTCAAGGATAACTACTCCGAGTCCATGGAGCTTCTCTGGACTCCTCATAGAGACTTCTCGAATCCACGAGGAAAGAAAGCAGAAAATAGAAATAAACTCTAATAAATTCGAAATTAATTGATGAATGACTAAAAATGAATTTACACCCCTTTAAATAAGGGAACCAAGCAATAGGAAAGAAATCAGACTCAAACTACAACTAGAACTCCTAAAATTCACAACTTACTATAAATAGTAAACTTACTATTTATAGACGGTCGTGATGTCTACTAGTGCGCAAGGTTTTCGTCCAAAAATAGTTAGTGTCCTATTTGGCTTCACCAAACCGTTCTCCTAATTATTCTAAGCACTTTTCATGTTGGACACAACTCCTAAAGCCCAACGGATGAAGAGCTATAAGCAAACTAAAACTTACTATAAATAGTAAAAACGAAATTAAAATAGGAAAATGACCGTCGATCAAGGGGTTTCTCGCAAATCCAAGCTGCGCAACCCGGCATAGCAGGGTTGGTTGGCTAAAGTAGCTCGTTCTACCCCAAAATCATATATTTTGCGTCGGATAACTCATTCCGGATTGCGAGATACGCCCGATCTAAGGTCTGATGGTCCGGATCACTTATGTCATCGACCGTGCCTTTTCTGATCCATCCTGGCCATGAAATTGTCCGCTACCTGCTCTACATCAATAACACAGACCAGTCAATGAAGGAAACAACAACTTACATCGTGACAGCGGCGGTGATATCCAACACCCATTTTGCTTCCATCAAACACCATCTCGACAGTGTATCCACTCTCGAACTTCAGCACTGGGCGATTTACACCTGAGATCGCTATAAGAAAACAAAAAGCATGGAAACAATCTCTAGCAATAGATCAAAGGAAATTATAAATATTCACACCCTCTCTTTTTTTATGCACACACCCCTTCTATCCATTTCTGCTACTACCCAAGAAGCAGAATTAGAAAAATGGGGTAGATGCAAAGAATTAAAAAAAATAAATAAAAAATCATGGGGTTGTAAATATCACTATCCTAAAAAATGTGGTAACAAAATAGAAAAAATCTTCAACAAGTACTAAGACCCACCCTTTTTTATGCATAACACCCCACGTTTATACCTTGTTGTATGATTCAAAAAGCAGAAGTAGAAAAAAAAAGTTAGGGGGGGGGAGGGTTGGATGCATCAAAGGATGGGGGTGTAAATATTGTTAAGAAATAGAGCCACATTTGGGCCGCCTTCGACCGGTCGTGAGCTATGCTCGACCAGTCGTGGACTGTCGGCTCAAAGTCCAGCGAGTCCTGATTTTTCATGTGTGGGTCCTTCGACCAGTCGAAGGAACTGTTCGACTGGTCGTAGCTCCCTTCGACCAGTTGAAGCTCTCCTTTGACCAGTCGAAGGTTACGCAGATTCGTTTTCGAATCTGATGCGGACTGCGGATTTTAGTGTCACTTTTCGCAAGGGTGCGGAAGAGAAGTTGCCTAAACTATATATAGGTGTTCATAGGGTTTTTCTAGGAATTAGGAATATTGGGAAATAATTCTAAAGGTGTGGACTAAGGGTTTTATATGTGCTTCCAAGAGAGAGGTTAGTATTTTGCCTTGCAATGTTTGTTTTTCTTCATAGTGGAAGTTTGCATCCGTAGTTTTTTATCCTAGTTTGTGATTTTTCCACGTATATCTTGTCTTGTGGTTTGTTTGGTTTGCTTTGATCTGTTTCTAGTTTATATTTTCATTTGTTTATCGTTTGTGGGTGAGACCTGAGATTGGATCTCAGCTCACTGCGTTGTTGGCGTGCTGTGCAACAAATATCATTACCCTAAAAAACTGAAATTTTTAGTAAAAAAATGTGGCAACCAAACAAATCAAAAACACTCCAAAAGAAACACAAATACCCTCCCTTTTTTATGCATAAACCCCACATTTCTGCTTTTTTGTATGATTCAAGAAGCAGAACTAGAAAATGGGGTGTATGCATTAAAAAAAAAAGACATGGGAGTAATTATCATTACCATAAAAAAGCTGAAAATGTAAGATTTTTACCGGTTTTTGCACTAGTTTGTAATGACCAAAGCCATTTCCAGAGTGCAGACAATGCATTGGAGAAAACCCCACCTACACATCCTACAAAATTGGGAGGATTCAGCTGATATGCTAGAAAAAAGAGGTACTATCAACACCAACCCTCTTAGATGCAAACACCCAAATTTCATTGTTGGAATTGAAATAGTATAAAAGTGTACCATGTCAATAACCCAAATGGAAAATGGGTGTATTCAAATCAATCAGGGTGTACATAGGCATCTTCCTGTAGTAGTAGCAGCTGAAACTGATGAAGTGAGAATGTTTCTTTTCAATGCTGTTTTTTCTCGATATTGCTTACAATTCTTGTATATGAATAAACACACTTCCCTTCTATATATATATATATATATATATATATATATATATATATATATATATATATATATATATATCGTACTGATCAGACAATCTAATCCAAAATAATATCAATGAGGGATTAGGAGTTACCCAGCTGACACGTATTACCCTCACAGTGTAGGCCCTTCTTGATAAATATTCTGTACATTTACACCATCAATCCATTCATTGGACTCATTTCAGTACGTTATTACAAAAAGTAAATAGATCCAAATCTCTTGTAGACCAAACCACTCAAAAAAGCAATAAATGACCGTTAAAAACTTTTTAGAGGCCAAATTTTTTTTTGGATCAAGCTGATATTTGTATTTTTCTTTCATCCGTATCTTCTTGACATTCTCAATGGGTTGGATGGAAAATAAACATTACAGATCTGCTTACGGTGGGCCTTGCATAGTTTTTAATGGTGACCATTCAATCACCACTGTTTTCTATGGTGTGGTTCACCTAAGAGCTGGATCTGCTTAACTTTTTGTAATAGCTCCTAAGATGGGCTTAAAAAACGGATGGACGGAGTGGATATACAACACATAACGAAGTTTGGCCCCAAAGTAAGGGTAACACCCACTAAATTATTGCCCGAGTAACACCTAATCCGCTCCCGGCGCGCTGGACCATCCCAACTACGAAGGGGACGCGGGACTTCCGTGCGTGTTGACAGGACAAAGTTCTTTAGGCCCAACATGATGTATTTTTTATATCCACAACGTTCATCCATTTTTTTTAAGATTATTTAAGAATATGAGCCCAAAAATAAGGCATATCCAAAACTCAATTAGACCACATGAAAGAAAGAAATGGGGATTGAATGCCTACCATTGAAATCTTCTTAAGGGCCACAGAAGTTTTGGATCAAACTTATCTTTGTGCTTTACCGTCATCCATGTCTTTGCAACATTATGAATAGGTTGGATGTCAAATAAACATAATGGTGAGCCAGAAGTGTTGGACGTAGACCAGTGGGGCCTACTTGTGAGCAATCACTAGTGGGTATGATTACTTTCAATTATATGTGGTTTTATCTCAATTCCACACAAACTCTTCTTCCTCTGTTATAAAAAAGAGTGTGCTTCTCTCATGGAAAACATCGAATCATACGAAACACGAGATTATACAGAGGGAAATAGAGTGCATTATAGTCTGTCTATTTTGGCTTGTCCTTAGGATGATCTGATCCATAGATCGCAATCCGGGACCACTATATATCGTAGGATCAGAGGTGTGAATAGTTTCATTTGCTCCAGTAGTAGATAGGCGGGCCGTTGGATCATCAATTTTCAGCTTTGTGAGGGTCCTAATCATCGTGTAGACTGTCAGATCTTGAAGGCTCACCTTCCGCACTTCCCGACAGTGGTATCAAAGTCATTTAGCGGTGGAACTCCGATTATATTCATCTCAAAGGTAAGTGGCCCATCCTTTCTTTTAGGATTGAAATCCATGTTTGATTTTAGGCTGTACGTAAGAAATATTGCTCCTGCATTGACGTCCATCCATTAGGCATCCTTGTTTTTAGGCTTGAGAAGAAGAATAGAATTCAAATATCTAAGGTTCACTTTTGGCCCAATTGATTTGCGGAATGGACATTTTCTTAGCCATTAATGCTTAAACTAAAAGTGATCTACTAGCACTCTATCTTTAACATTTTTTTAGCATGCCTTCAAATAAGATGTCGAAACGGATGGACGACACATATGTACAGATTCGGGTACTTTACATAAGTTGTTGCATTGTAGTACACATGTGTACATCAGCACAGTAGCCCATTATGTGACTATGTGCATAGATGTACATAGATGTGTGCACATGTGACTGTGAACATACATGTGCATCGTTCCAGCTGTACAATTGATGTTTCATTGAAATACAACACTAAAAATCAGCCATAATATAGTTGTTATATTGAAATACAATACTAAAATATAGTTGTTGGCTGATGTGTTGTAAACGTGTTGTATACATGTGCTGTGATGTGCTCTACACGTGTGTACAATTGTACTAGTGCTGCGTGTTGTACTTCAAGTGTTGTACACGTGTTGTAAATGACTGTTGTCCATAACCTGATGTATATGTACGTGTGACGTGTTGCACCATAACACGTATGTGACATGTTAACGTGTTGCACTATAATTGATGTATATGGACGTGATGTACATGGCTAATGTACATGTATGTACATATGTTGGCTGTACACACATGTATATTCATACGTGTGTACTGACGTTAGCCAAGTACATCATACCAGCCGTACATGAGTTGTATACATCATACCAGCCGTACACGTGTTGTATACTCATACCAGCCGTACACATGATGAATTGTATACATATAATGTTTTGTACACGTGTATACGTTATTGGCGTGATGAATTGTGGCTGTACATGTGTATCAGATGCTTTCTGTACACGTGTATTAGATGCTTGTACACATCATGTTGTTGCATACAACTACAGCACACACCATGACGTGTTGTACCATGCTGATGAATGTACATTGTACCATGACTGTTGGATATACATCTGTACAAATCACCATGTGACGTGTTGTACCATGACGTGTTGCACCATGAATATTGAATATACATATGTACAAATTACCATGTGACGTGTTGTACCATGACATGTTGCACCATGAATATTGAATATACATATGTACAAATCACTATGTGACGTGTTGCACCATGATTGATAAATATATATCTGTTGAATAATGGTACACATGTTCAAGTCCCGTATTGGCTGATGTCCACATGTAGTAACTATGTTTTAGTTTTGCTAATTCCATATGTGTAGATCTGTTGAAAGATGAATGTAGATATTTGTTGAATTCATGTTTAATCTACAAAACAATAGTATGGCTCACATATCAAGTATGTTATTTTTTTTTATAATAACTTCTTCACTGTTGATCTAAAGAACATTAGTAATCAAAACGATCATCTACCATGATGATCAATGTTGATGAAAGGATCCATCATCAACAATGATAATTAAAGGTAATGATCGAATCCATCACTAATGGTCATGATCACAGGTGAAGATTATACTCTCTTGATATCTTGGCACTTGATTTTTCTTTTCTGATGATGATATAAATATGCATAAATATATTCGACTTGATGTGATTAGATCTTAGTCCCTTACATTTTCCATTAGAAATTACAAAACTTAGTACTTAGATACTTCCTAAAACATAAAGGTTGTGCATAACTTGAGTGGGAGTTTATGCTCCTCCACCAAATGATGCATGCAACCAAGAAATGGAAGGTTGCATGTCTTGGTTGCATGCTATACAATTGTAATTTTATAAAAGTATCCATTTCATCTCAATTTGAGAACTTGATTGTTCTATACTGCCCATTCGGGTATGTAGACTTTCAGATCTCATTAAGATGTGATGATTACTTTTATACTCTGACAATTTGTATAACACGTAGAAATGCTGATGATTAGTTTCAATACTTTAGATCTTATCTAAGTAAAGATACTCATGCAATATAGAGATGACTACCAAAGTATTAATCGCTGAACAGCTGAAAGGACAACATTTCGATGGCAACAACTACGAGGACTGGTCTCCCGCGGTGTGATGCCTTCTGGACGAGGACGACATATCGCATACATTCGATGGAGCTCAAGAGGAACCCATATTGGTTGAAAATGAGAATTTACAAGAACATATGATTGCGATAATTCGTTACAATAAGTGGCGAAAACAAAATCGTTCAGCCCGTAATGTTATTCTTAGCACTATGTACAAAGAATTCATACCTACGTATGAAGTGCATGAAACCGTTAAGGGAATCTGGGAAGCACTGACAAATGCCTATGCGCAGAAGTCAAATGTGAGATTTAGGACAATAGAATTAGAATTCCAGGAGTATAGGATGCTTGTCGGCTGCCCCATCAAAGATCATATTCGTAAGATGGAGCAAATGATAGGTGTCCTTAGGAATGTTGGGTGTAAGTTGACTGAAAATTAAAAAATTATAGCCATGAACCGTTCCTTGCCTGAATATTGGGCCCAAATCAAAAGAATTTTGAATCATACTGATTCTATTATTACGTTCATAGACTTTTGTGGCCACTTGGTACGTGAGGTTGAAATGAATGAAATTCAGCTAGGTTCGCCCAAGGCCTTTGTAACAAAGACCCATAAGCAGAAAGCTAACAATAAACAGTCCAAAGCATGTAAGAAGGCGAAAAAGAATAACCAAGAACAAAAGACTATAACACCTGCTCCAAATTTCAAGAAGGAGAATGGAAAGAAAAGCAGAAAAAGACAAATGTAGTCTGCTTTGTCTGTGAAAATTTCGATCATTATGCTTGACAGTGCGCCCATAAAAAGACGGTAATTTCTCAGTCACTAGATACTTTGTATGCAGGCGTTTGTCCTAAAATCCTTTCCGTTGATACTATATCTAACGAGTGGATTTTGGATTCAAGTGCAACAAAGTACGTGACAAGTAGTTGAGGACTCGAGGAATTTCGCCATGTAGCCAAGAGGAGTTACAATCTGTACATGGACAATAACGTTGTTGAAGACGTACTAGGGATTGACGTTTTCTATCTCCGTAAGCGCATATAGCGAACAATAATCCTCCATGATACTCTTTATGTACTAGGGATGCGTCGAAATTTAATTTATATTTCTAGATTATTATTTGATGGTTTTGATATTCGATTTTCTGGGACAAGAGTTTCTTTGAGACTGAATAACCTCATCTTTGCATGAGGTAATTTAATTTCAGATCTATTTATTTTGGACGTAGATTGTGATAATGTCCCTCTTGCTTTATCTGTTATGTCGAATGAAACTGTAGTATCTGAATTTCAAAAATGGCACGCGAGGTTAGGTCACATAGGAAAGAATCGTATGACAAGACTAGTACGTTCTAGTCTATTAGACTCCTTATCCAAAGTTAATTTGTCATTTTGTGAACATTGTGTGTCCAAGAAGACTTCGAAGAAACCATTTCCCAAAGCGGCTAGGTCAAATGGCACACTAAAGATAATCCATTCAAATATCTGTGGACCCTTTAATGTACATGTCAAAAATGGATGTCAATACTTTGTAACATTTATTGACGATTACTCGCGCTATGGATATGTGTATCTCATCTCAAACAAATCTGAGGCTTTTGATTGTTTTCTTAAATATAAAGCTGAGGTGAAAAATCATCTTGAGAAAAAGATTAAAATCCTTCGATCTGATAGAGGTGGCGAGTATACATCTGAAACGTTTAAATCATATTGTGAAAACGTTAGAATTGTTCGGCAGTACACAATGGTTTACACTCCACAACAAAATTGTATTGCAAAGAGAAGGAATAGGACACTATTGGACATGATTAGATCGATGATGGCTCAAGCCAATCTCTCTACCACATTCTAGGGAGACACACTGTTAACAACCATTTACGTCCTTAATAGAGTCTCATCTAAATCCATTCCTAAGACCCCATATGAGATGTGGTCTGGGAGGATTCCTTCTCTAGCCAACCTACGCCCTTGGGGATCTTTGGGATATGTTTTGCTACCTACTCAGTATAGAGGTAAACTTGATAGTAAAACCATTGAATGTGTGTTCATAAGGTATCCTATGCATTCAAAGGGATGTGTTCTACTTTATAAGGACCATGGACAATAGATTGAGATAGAATCCCGAGACGTGACCTTCGTTAAAGATAGATACCCAAGCCAAATGAAGTAAAAGGTTCCATTAGAATTTTTTGAAATACCCGATATATCTCAGGAGAGTGGGAGTTCTGCTTCTCACGATGATGTTGTTCCTATAGTTCGTTAGGACAGTGTGAGGATATCTCAGCAGGCTCCTGAGTTACGTCGAAGCAAAAGAGGATTGATTCTCCGAAGATACTTCGATATTGAGAGGTAAATATTCTCTTGTATTGTAGTTGATGATGATGAACCTGATTCGTATCAGGATGCATTATTATCTTCTAACTCGGCCGATTGGGTGAATGCTATGGACGAAGAGATCGCTTCCATGGAGAAGAATAATGTAAGACCCGTATCTTGGTCCGGACCTTTCCGTAGACTTTCGCGATCTTACCGGTCGAATTTCGGCAACCTTTGACCCATAACCATATCGACGCGCGACCTTGATTCATATGCCGACGACCCGAGTCGACTCAACCCAAGACTAATACCCTAGCGACCGCGCCGTCGCCGCGGTTCCAATGCCGCGACTCGCGCGCCAAGGTGATACCCTGGTCAAGAGTTGTAGACCGACGTTCGGTGCGAGAAAACGCCGCGCATTACGAAATCGAAGGGAATCTCTATGATGTGTCACATCAATCACATCAATCCCATCAATCAATCACCCATCAATCCATCACATGTCAAGTACACATCACTCTCACCCCTTTTCCCAAGCAAGTCACAAAAGTCTTCCATGCCCATACCTTTCTTACTCAAAGGCCACAAAAGTCTTCCAAACCCATACATCTCTTACACAAAAGGCCACATAAGTCAAAAGGTGTCTTACACCCCCATCACCACATCCATCCATCCATCTCTCTCTCTCTCTCTCTCTCTCTCTCTCTCTCTCTCTCTCTCTCTCTCTCTCTCTCTTTCCCTTTACAACTCTCTCTCTTTCTCTCTTTCTCATTTCAAATCTCCAAGCAACAAATCCCTCCATACGTATGGAATTCTCCAAGCATTCCTAAGCTCCAAATGTGGCCCACTTTCCTACCCCACCATCTCCCATCTCAACCCTCCATTCCTCATCTCATCCATTGAAGTTGAAGCTAAGGTGCCAAGGGACCCGTAGGAGCAAGAAGATCGGACTGTAGGTGCCTCTATAGGGTAGTTTTTTCTTATTTTTATGATGGGTCAAGTGAGGCCCACCGATCCATGGTGTGGATCTCACTTGGGACCCTAAGATGTGGTCGATGGACCACTTGGATCATCATGATCATTCCATGATGGGGCCATTCTCCATGGATCCCATCATGATGTTTATTTTCTTTTGAAAGATCATCTAGACCATCCATATTGGTGGGGAAAGGATTCCCACCGTTGATTTTAAATGTTGGTGGTCCCATGTGTTAAAGGACCCATCCGATTGTATAATTTCTTCAAGGGAGGGCTCATAGTGGCGGAGCTTTCCATCACAAAGCGTGTCCCACTCTCCATGTCTCTCTTCCTTTTTATTTCTTTTTATTTTATTTTATTTTATTCTATGTAATAGGGTTGTGTGGCCCACTTGAATGGGCCCCACCTTGAAGTATTCTTTTGTCCAAACTTTCTTCAAGTGGGGCCCACCTTATATGTTGTACCCACACCATCCATCTGTGGTGGCCCACTTCAATAGGTCCCACAATAATGCATTTTTTTCTATTTGGACCGAACCGTCCAGCGTCTGGGACGCTGGACGTCCCTGTTTAAAATTTTTTTTTTTTTTTTTAAAAAAAAAAAAAGGAAAAGGGGAGCTTTTGTGATGGGCTACTGGTATAGGCCCCACCTGGATATTTGTATTCAATCCATACCGTCCATCCTATTCCTTGGATGATTTTAAGCGTTGATCCAAGGAATGAGATCCATCCGTTCATTTGGCGGGCCATACCTCTCAAAACAGTAACTCTCACCATTTAAATCAATTTTAAATTTGCTACAAGTCAAAACGGGTTCAATAGCGGACTCATTGGACTTGTTTCGAGCCAGGGAAACCAATGGATGGAGTGGATTTAGGCGATGTGGACCCCACCTTCGAAAATCCTCAAAATTAAGGATTTTCCAAAAAAAAAATGGAAGAAGAAGTGAAGCAGCATGCTGCTGTGTCAGAGCCGCTGCAGGCGCTGTCTGCAGCACGTCACGCAGGCTGACGGGTGTCCGTGCAGCCACCCACGGCTGCTGCTGTGGGCCCCACCATGATTTATATGTTTTATCTGTGCCATTCACATGGTGGCCCACACCCTGAGGTGGGCCCCCTCCAAAAATGAGGCCGATTCGACGCTCAGGTGGCCCACACCATAGGGAACAGTGGAATTGAATATCTTCCATTGAAAGCTTCTTCTGGGTCCACAGAAGTTTTGGATCAAGATGAAATTTATGTTTTCCCTTCATCGAGGTCCGAGTGACCTTATGAACGGCTCGGATGGCATTTAAGCGTCGTGGTGGGCCACGTTTGTGGAACCCACAGTAATATATGTATTTTATTCACACCGTCCACCGTCCGTGGATGGTGACACCCCCATGATTTTTGTGTTACCTCCACCGTCCAGCAGACGGTGGAGCCCACCTTGTGCATGTGTTTATCTCACCACTCGCCCTCTGTTGGCAAATAAATAATACAGTGGGCCAACCCCTGGCCCACACATTGGATGACAAATGAGCATTTGCAGTGGGCCCCTCGCCAATTTGGGTGGCAAATAAACAATACAGTGGGCCTCTAGGCCCATGGGATTGGGCCCACTTGATATGTTCCAAGGCCCATGGGACTAGGCCCATTTGATGTACCTTCAAGCTCATGGGACTAAACCCATTTGATGTACTATAAGGCCTATGAGTTTAGGCCCATTTGAATTATACAAGGCCTACGGGTTTAGGCCCATTTGATGTACTATAAGGCCTATGGGTTTAGGCCCATTTGGTTCATATAAGGCCTAGGGGTTTAAGCCCATTTGACTCATGTAAGGCCTATGGGTTGAGGCCCACTTGATCTACGTGTGGGGCCCAATTAGTGTGGCCCATTGGTCACATATTAGACTCATGAGACTAGGCCCAATTGATGCAATCCAAGGCCCATGGGTTTTGACCCATTGCAACGCACTTAAGGCCCATTGGTGTGGCCCATTGATGTGACTCATTGATGAATAAAAGGCCCATATGATAGAGCCCATTTGATGTATTTAAGGCCCAATGGGATGTACCTAAGGTCCATTGCAATATGTGAGCCAACACGGATTATGTAACGATATTTGCGACGATTGTGCCTTGGAAGAAATGTTGGTTTGACGTCCACATTTCAAGTGTAATGCTGGTTGGATGTCCACATTACGACTCTCCTTAAGGCCCATTATTAGGCTCGTACTTATTGAGTATAGGCAGTCAGGCTCATCTACATTGTAAGGATAGTTCATCTCATTGTAACATGTTTAATATAGCTTCATGACTCATGATCATACGCATCATATGTATGCTTGACATGAGAATTGACTAATCATAACATATGCCTTCGGACAGGTTGTTTATGGGCTCTCGGTTAGGCGGAGTTGCCCTACATGAGCGCACGATATGCGCAGGATTTGTTGCATGACTGGATAGCGTGATTCATGCATTTCGCATTTGTGTGACATGGTTATTGTACGCCCTAGCGACATCAGGGCCGTAGCCTCCACAGACGCATCGTGGTTGGCAGGATTGGATACCGAAAATCTTGTTCTACATGGGGTGTTATAGATATCCCTAGGTGAAAGTCCCTAAACCATTATGGTACCAAGAGGTTGCTCCAACGTCTAGACCGAGTGGGTAGATGAGCGTTGAGTGCCGATTACCAGGCGGTTACGCTGTTCACTGTGTCGTGGTCGGTTGAAAGGGGGTGCGACCTTACCCGCCCGAGAGTAGGGGGCAATGCTAGGCTGAGTCTGACCAGCTCGAGGAATGGGTCCGCTATCGACGAGTCGCGCCCGATGTTGGCAGACGGATAGTGAGGTCTTTTTCACTTATTGTGCGTGATGTGGCGGCAATCTGGTTTAGAGTGTACTAGACCCTGGTGATATCCCATATTTGAGCTATATTGATGTGTGGACATAGATGAGGATCTGTATGCTTGAGTTGCATTGCACATCGCATGGCCTTGGGATGGCTGATACCATTCATGTCTTGCATCGCATAGCCTTGGTACGGCTCATGATATTATGGATCCATCTGCATATTCCGCATTACTCTGACATTACATGTTCATATTACTACCTTACGCACACACTTTCACCACCCTCTAAGCTTTCTATAAGCTTATGCACGACTATTGCGTGCAGGTGACGTTGGTTTGCAGCAGCGCTGAGGCAGGAGCACGTTGCAGATCGTTTTGAAGTTTTTGTTCTTTACCATTGTATTTCCCTTTATGCTCATTGTACTTGTAAAGTTTTTGATCATAGTGAAAATGTAATGGAGTTCTTGGTTGTTGTTTGTGGGTTATGCCATTGGTTATACTTATTACGAATCAAACTGACGTTGAAAATCCTCCTCGTAGCATCCCAGGATCGGTACCTGTCGAATGGGCGCTAGGAGCCGAGAATGGAGTTCTACGGAGGCTGTCGGCGCCGGATTCGGTGATTAAAAATTTTGTGAACCCAGTTTTCGAGTTTGGGGCGTGACAAATAAAGTCTACGAACTTGTTGATCTGTCTTCCAATCGCAAAGCGATAGGTAATAAATGGGTACTTAAGATCAAAAGAAAGACAGATGGTACAGTGGACAAATATAAAGCACGATTAGTTGCTAAAGGTTTTAGACAACAAGAAGACATTGATTACGAGGAGACCTTTTCACCTATTGTAAAGTTCTCATCAATCCGCATTATCTTATCTATTGTCGCAAGTTTAGACTTAGAGTTATATCAGATGGATGTAAAGACTGCATTCTTAAATGGTGACTTGGATAAAGAAATATACATACAATAGTCCATGGGTTATGGGACAAAAAACATCCAAAGAAAGTCTACAAATTGTTGAAATCCATTTATGGGATGAAGCAATCTTCAAGACAGTGGTATATGAGGTTCTACTTGGCCATCACCATTTTTGGATTCACGATGAGTGAAGAAGATCATTGTGTATACCTGAAACGGTTTAGAAGATCTTTTCTGATACTATCTATATATGTAGACGATATCTTGTTAGCTGTTAATGATATGCAATTATTGATATTGACTAAAGATTGGGTATTCTCAAACTTTGAGATGAAAGACCTCGATGAAGCCAACTTTATTCTTGGAGTAAAAATCATCAGGGATCGCCCTTGAAAATTTTAGGCTTGTCTCAAACAATCTATATACAAAAGATCTTAAAGCGGTTCAGGATGAAATTTTTAAAAGTTGTTGAAACCCTTATGGATAAAGCTACCAAGCTAGACAGGAAATCGTATCCCCAAACTGAAACCGAGAAATTGGCTATATCTTCAGTACCTTATGCAAGCGCAGTAGGGAGCTTAATGTATGCTATACTTTACACCGGACCGGATATTAGCTATGCAGTTGGCATAGTCAGCCGCATCAGAGTAATTCGGGACAGTCTCATTGGCAAGCCATCAAACGTATGTTCCGCTATCTCAAAGGAACAAAAAACCTAATGTTGTGTTATGAAGGAACAAGCCTCGAGCTCTAAAGATATTCTAATGCTGCTTGGGGTAATGACGTCGACGAGTGAAAGTTTACTTCAGGCTATGTATTCTTACTCGGAGGAGGAGCTATCTCATGGTCGAGTAAGAAACAAACATCCACAGCTCTTTCATCTATGGAAGCCGAGTACATTGCATGTTGTGGTGGCCGAGTGTGTATGGTTCGCAGATTTCTATTGAGTCTAGGTATTGTACCAAGTGTTCGTCAGACTATATCGCTGAAGATATACAATACTTCCGCTATTGACTTGACAAAGGACCCTAAACACCACAAAAAATCTAAGCATATTGAGATCAAGTATCATTACGTCCGTGATCAAGTGAGAGATAAGAAGGTCGCCCTCAGCTACATTCCTACCAAGGAGATGGTGGCTGATCCTATGACGAAACTCATACCTAGAGATCTATTTCAGGTTCACGTCAGGCAGATGGGATTGAGGAAAGCTTGATTGATTTGTAATACCTTTGATCTTTCATGTAATACCTTTGATCTTTCATGAATAATCCATTATAGTTATTCAATATTGAATACTAATATAACTAGGTATGAAGATCATCAGCATTTACCTTGAGATCATGTAGGATTTCTATTTTTGTCGGCAGGCCGGTCACCCACTCGCACGGGTTGACCAACCTTGAATGTACAAGAGAGATACATTTGGAGTCATGTTTATACATTAAGGTATAAACTTCTCCTTATTTTAAATAATAAGGGATGAGGATATGAGTGAGTCGTATCCGCCTACAATCTTATAAAGATTATAGATGAGACTAATAAAGTCGAATAGCATAATCGCAACATTCTTTTACATGCGATCAATGTTATGGCCTGAATTTAAAGCCAGGTTATGAGGTTATGAGATGAGTCGTACATTATGTAGAATAACCTGTGTACTGTAGACTCGACATACACCTAGTATTGTCTACTTTACAACGTGAATTGTAGCCACGTGCTGGGACCCATTACCTACAGATTGTTTTGATTCGATCTAATCATTGCAATGTGCGAGTAGCCAGTCTCATAGGTGATTCTTTGTGTCCTTAGCTACCCTCCTCTTATGTATATGAGGATGAGATTGAGTGTTGCTACTTTAGTATACAATGACGAAAGGTCCTTGATTGGCCAGACTCAGTTGCGCTAGGAAAGCAGCTTGATTAATTCTAAATTACACATTTGCGTGGGGAAGATCCCATGACAGATACACCAAGTTTCTAGAACTGTTAATATGCACTTGAAGACTTATCCACCGACAGTATCGAGTTATTTTTATTAGACTTTTTGTAAACAATATTGTTCTTAAAAAGCACATATATATAAGTATTGCTTTAAATTGGTTTTAGTCGAAGTTTGTGAAAAATCAAGTTTTAAGAATAACTCGATAAGTTGGATAAGTGCGTATATTGGCCGAGTACTTCAGATCGGGAGTTAACTTCATCCGGTGTAGTTATGCGGACTAGGACAGGCATTGCAAAGCTTGGGTTATTGAGTACTAGTTAGGTAGTCACTTAGTACTTAAACACCTGTGAGAAGATTTCAGTGATCCAGCTGGTCCCACGCCTCTGATTCTTTTGATCGCGATGTTTGGTATTTGATTGTTATAAGGCAAGTTAGTTAGACAGATTTATGTGCCTATCCCACAATGTGATTGAATGAGAGATGTTAGACATAGACCAGTGGGGCCCACTTGTGAGAAATCACTAGTGGGTACGATTACTTTCAATTAAATTTTAAATTCAAATATGAATTTGATTTTTAATTGAAGATAGGGATGTGAGCGGATTATGTAACCTTATCCCAATCCTACCCAAACTCTCCTTCCTTTGTTAGGATGTGATCGGCTTATGTGGTCTTATCCCAATCCCACCCAAACTCTCTTTCCTCTGTTATAAAAAGGAGTGCGCTTCTCTCATAGAAAGCATCGAATCATACGAAACACGAGAGTATACAGAGAAAAATAGAGTGCATTATACTCTGTCTATTTTGGCTTGTCCTTGGGACGATTTAATCCATATATCGCAATTCAGAACTACTATATACCGTAGGATCAGAGGTGTGAATAGTTCTATCTTCTCCAGTAGTAGATAAGCAAGCCCTTGGAACATCAATTTTCAGCTTTGTGAGGGTCTCAATCATCGTGTAGACCGTCAGATCTTGAGGGCTCACCTTCTGCGCTTCCCGACAAGAAGAAGGTGTTAACAGTGGACATCATCATCCCACTTCTTTCTACAGTGTAGTCCATTTAAGGTTTAGATCTGCCTCATTATTTTATCATTGACTAAACGCTCTCTCAAAATGGATGGACGGTGTGGATATAACACATACATAATGGTAGGACCACATAACTTTGCCACGTCAACACACCGTCGGTTTTGTGCACCACACCACGCAAACCGCATCCATTTACTGCCGGGCCTAACCAGGCTCCAAGACCCACTACGGATATGATCCTGGGTCTCCGCCCATTCTAGCCAGCTCTGCTGGAGCTAGGCCGGGAGTCTTCGGGGCGTCTGGCCTTTTTGTGGGCCTAAAGATCTGGCTTCTACTCCGATGCGGTGACAGGCCCATTAGTTCTGGTCTGAGCCTGGTTTAATTAGCCCATTTATGGACTAGTAAAAACATCCTTCCTAGCTATGGGCATCCACACAGCAATGGTGGACCCGTTCGACCAGCCCTTTAATCAATCTAATTCAACAATATTCGGGCCCAATCTTTTCAGTTTTGCAGTTTTTGGTACTGGGCCTATCAGTGGGGTCTGTTGCTTCCCATGGAAAATTTCTGGATTCTGATGGTCTCCTTGGCCCATTTGTTGACGACGACCTTGGTACGCCCTCATCTACTCTCTCGGGCCCACTTTCATCTATCCATTTTAAAACTCTTACTCGGATTGATATGCATAGAGACTTAAAAACAAATGTTGCAGATAACCTAATTAATGGCCACGTTGTTCCATCCAAATATAACAAAGTCCTCCATGTAGCTTTCACAAAGAAATCCTATATCTTGTTTCCAATCAAATAGTCTACTTGAATCATGGATGGAGTTAATTTTTGGAGGGTGAGTATTACCTTATACATTCTTTCTAGTCATGTGGTCTACTTGAATCACGATGTGGCTTATATTTTAGCCCAGAGCCTAGTATGGGGTGAATCAGGGTGAATCACCTGATGGTTGGAGTGGATTTCGCATTAACATCATGGTGGGGGCCACCTGATCCCTCAACCCCTTCCCTTTCTTCCAATGTTAATTACTGAATTAATGGGATAGCTTATTGAAAATAATTTTAAAAAAGGAGCCAGCATGTAAATTCTACCGTAAGTGGATAGTTTTTTGTAAAATTTCTGGTGCAACATAAACCATCCATGAGTGGCCCGGCCATGTAAATCCTACATGGTAAGACTTTATAGGAACTTCACCCAATCAGATCCTAGACCCAGACCTGGCAAGATCCAACCCAATTAGCTCAAGTACACGTACCATAGGACCCAATCCAAACCCAACCTGTTGACACAACCCACTAGTGCTGATGGGCTTTGGGGTTTTTTTTTTTTTTATTATTATTTTTTTTTTTAAAGGACTCGAAACCAGATCCATTTGGCCATTGGCACCCCTCAGGTCGTTGGACCTTTGTTTCGAGATCTCTTCCAACAGAGTCTGAGTCAAATAAGGGCATTGACATGGGCCCACTTAGTGGTGCTAATTGCACTAGCGAGGATGCGGTCATCTCACACTTGGAAATGAAGCACCCATGTGTCATATCAGAGCCGCTCGTCAGTCAATCTCAATATGGTAAAGATTCATGTCCATATGATAAGTGGTTCAAATTCTGTGTACATGTTTGGGTCCACTGATGTATGGAAATCTATCTTGCTGATGTTGCATACAGATTCAGTAACGCGTGTGATGTGAGTGGGGCTGGAATAATTTCAGGCCCAAATTTGAAATGTTGCAGTGGATAACCTGGTGGGCCCCATTTAGCCACACAACCTGGATGGCAGGATATGATTCCACGACTAGGTTAGGATAGGCCAAACGCCCACAAACTAAATTCGACTTAAAATGACTTGACTCAGCGCATAAAACCAAGGAAATTAGAAACGGCCTCAGGCATAGGTGATATGGATGCAACTCAACCCAGTCGACTGGAACTTGGTTGAGTCGGATCCTTCTCACCACCATGGTTTACTATTTAAAACAGAGGATGACAGGGTCCTCATCTGAGTCACCTCCGACTTGGTCGAGTCCTGACTCAACTCAGGATCGAATGAGTCCATTTGAGTCGCTGAGACAAAAACCATGCTCACGGGTAGTTACTAGCCTAGGTTTGGGGAACTATAGGACCCAACCCATGACATCCTGGACTGTTGAATTTGGGCTTGATGATCTTCTTTGACTAAGTAATTTACCCAGCATTGATCACAACCGTTCAATATTCAGTATTGTCATCTCATGCTCTCTATCAATGGTTGGTCATCGTATATGCATAGATGACAAGAGGATATAAGAACATATATTAACATGGCCGGTATTATCAGCAATACTTAAAATAATTTTATTGATTGAGGCAAACATTGAGAAAATGATAAATAAATAAATAATCACTAAAAACTTCCGAAGATGTTAAAGGACACGTATTAGAAATCAAGATATTGCAAAAAACCAAATTTGAAAAATGTTCCGGTGGGCAACCTGGTGGGGCCCATTTAGCCACAGAACCTGGATGGCTGGATATGATTCCACAACTAGCTTAGGATGGGGCCCAAAGCTCACAAATTAAAACCAACCTAAATCAACATAACTTAGCTCAACCCAAAAAATAACATCTCAGGTGCAAATAACACTGGAAAAAGTGGACATGGATCGCCTACAATTAAAAACTTCCAATGACCCACTGCAATGTTATTTGTCATTCAACCTCTTCATTAAGTCACACAAACTTGTATGAATAAAAACACAAATATCAACTTGATTATGTAGCATTTAGCCTTTTAAGAAGTTTTTTAATGGTGGGCATTCATGAGTCACCACTATTTCCTTTGGCTTTGTCCACTTTATCGGCTCATATTTGGGCTTATGCCATAAAATGAGCTGGCAAACGGAATGGATGTGATAGATAAAACATATATATCACGGTGGAGCAAAGAACAAATAGGGCCTTTCCTTGTTTTATTGAACAGTCCACAAATGAATTGGCAAAAGAAGCGGTAGAATCATCCGAAGCGGATTGGCTGGTCTACCGCACACCACCCATATTGATGGTGTGTAGATGTCATTAAGTTCTGTGGGCCCTATCATCAGGTATGTGTTATATCCCAACTGTTCATCTATTTGGCAAGCTTGTCGTAAGGCTTGAGCTATAAAATAAAACATATCAAAAGATCAAGCAGACCACACTACAAAAAATAGCGGGAGATTGAACGCATACCATTGAAACCCTTTTGGGGTCACAAAAGTTTTAGATCAATACGAATATTTATTTTTCCTCCTCATCAAAGTCTACGTGACTTTATAAACAGATTGGATGGAAAATAAACGTTATGATGGGCCCTTCGAATGTTTTAACAGTGAGGATCATTGTCCCATTACTATTTGTAGTGTGGCCCACATAAGCTTTGGATATGAATCATTGTTGGGGTCATCCTTTAAAATGATCTAGCAAAATAGATGAACCACTTGAACCGTTTGTACATCTCAGAGCTCCAACACGTACCCACACCAGCCAGATTGGTGGTGTGTGGTATACCAGCCAATCGGCTTCCAGAATCATCTCCGTCTCTTACGAGCTTACGGCATTTTAGACTTGACTTGTAATTATAGCTCCTTTTATAGTCTACTTAAATTTTTTCCACGGATCCCAAGAATTAGGCAAGAAAATGATAAAGATGTGAAAACACACTTTTCTTGGCTGATAGCTATTTTCCCTTTACTTTTCTACCTCTTTTACAATAGTCATCAAACAAACGACTGGTTCACATTTCTTTGGGAGCATGATCCTAGAATTATACCTTTATATGCTATGGGGCTTACGAAGGCAATTGCATAAAAATACATAAATGTGCCGTGTGGTATTACGAAGGGAGTTACTTGAAACCTTGGTAGAGTATGCTCATGTAGAGGCATTGAGAAATTGTAAACTTGAGAGCAGCTTCCTCTGCTCAGGGCGCCTCTCAGCCTCCAGGGCCTTTCCCATTCAGCGGGCTCTAGGGATCTCTAGGACATCCTCTGACTTGCTATATCTGAGAGTTCCGGTTGGTGTGGGCAGGAGGAAAACTGCAGATTTCCAGTACTTGTTAGACAAGGTGGATTGCAGGATCAGAGGATGGCAGTCTAGATGCCTCACTCAAGCCGGTAGGGCTGTGCTACTGCAAAACGTGTTGACTTCTATCTCGGTGCACACGTTGGCAACAGTCCAGGTTCCTTATAGTGTGTTAAAGGACTTTGAAAGAAGGTTTTCTGATTTCTTTTGGGGCTGGAATGAAGGCAAGAAAAAGTTGCACTAGAGAAGCTAGTCACACATTACGTCTCCCAAATCGAAAGGAGGGTTGGGGCATCAGAAAATTGGTAGAGATCATGGCTGCGCTGTGGCATAAACTCATATGGGCCGCCAAGTAGCAGGAAACAAGGAATATCTGGGGGAATTTCATGGCAACTAAGTGCAACAAAGATTTGGCAGGCAGCCATTCGGGTCAGAGGTCTTCAACTGCCTTCCCTATGTGGAATAAAATTCGAGAACTTTTCCCGTGCATGGAAGCAAGGGTGATATGGCAGATCGGGAAGGGCGATGGCAGTCTTTGGAGGACAAACTGGTCGGGTCTGGGTCCCTTGGAGAACAAAGTGACAACACCTATTCCCGCGGTGCTGGCGGACTTGGAAATTCATGATTTTCTAGGCTCAGTCGTGCCCCTCCCTCCTTTTGTTGTGCCCTTTTTCCTTTCATAGGAAGATATCCATTTTATTTTCCATAACGGTTTTTGTACCTCAGATGAGCCAGCATGCCCAGTCTGGCCCCTGTCCCTGAATGGTGAGTTTTCTGTTAAAACAGCGTGAAATACTATCAAAATCACTACTCCCAGAGTTGGCTAGACAAAGAAAGTGTGGCATGCCCTTTTGCCTCCAAAGATATCCCTGCTGGCGTACGTGGAGATGCATCAGAGGTGCAATCCCAGTTGATGGGGTTGTGTAAGGCAGAAGGGTTTCTTTAGCTTCTTAGTGTGTTTGCTATGGCCGAGCAAAGGCTTAAGTCCCAGTGTGTGAAACAGCTTCTCGTCTCTTCCTCCTTAGTGATCGGCCGGTCAGAATTTGGTCTCATTTTGCTCGTATCATCGGCAGAAACTTGCAGCCCGTTAGCTTGATTGAAGAAAGATTGATGCAGTGGTGGAACGACCCAGCTCTTAGAGGCTGGGCTAGGTTCCTAAGTAAGCTAGTCCCCAACCTCATTCTCTGGGAAATCTGGAAAGGGAGGAATGAAGCAAAGTTCGACGGTCGATGCCCTTGTTGCCTGATGCAAATTTCATGTATCAAGGGTTGGGTGCAACTAATCACTACGTCACATGGCCCTACGCAGTCCAAGCTTTGGGCCAATAGCCGGATTCTAGCAGGATTGGGGATCTCGGGCCCTGTTTTCTCCCCAAGAAAGGCGTGGGTAGTGAAATGGATCAGACCCCTATCTAATTGGGTCAAAATTAACGTAGACGGGTCTTCTTTGGACAACCCAGGTAACGCTGGGGGAGGAGGTATTTGCGAGGGGGAGGCGGGGAATTTTATTATTGGTTTCACGATGGGTTATGGGGTTTTGTCGAATACCGGGGATGAAATCAGAGCAGTTCATGACGAGTTGCTTTTTTTCTTAAACAAGGGGCTAACCAATATAATCATTGAATCGGACTGCCTCTTGGTGGTGGATATGTTCTCTGGGGTGTCCACACCAAGTTGGAAATGGAAATATTGGTGTTCTAGAATCCAGGGCTTAGCCTCTAAGGGCCAAGTTATTTTTCAGCATATCCTTAGGGAAGGGAAGAAGCCTGCTGATGCCTTGGCTAGGCTGGGTAGCTCCTCCCAGTTCACTGCCATCTTCACGGTCAGCTCGGAGCTTCCCCGGGAGGTTAGGGGCCATATGTTTCTTGACAAGTTGGGTTTAGGCTCTGTGAAGGCCTAGACTTTTCTGCTTGTCTCAGTCTTCCGTTAGGGATCTCGTCTTTTTCATCTTTTGTGTAGATTCTTGTTACAATAGGTTGCCCCTGTAATTTTTCTCAGGGGATCCCGAAGTTGTAAAGCTGGGGTGCGGCTTCCTTTTGTCTTGCCCACCAGTAGTTGGAATATATATCCAGCCTTTTGAAAAAAAGAAGAAAAGAAGAAGATATAGTTCACTCAAACTAATTTAACTAAATTATTAAATCCATTGTCACTAGAGGTTTGATAGTACACATCCCCATGTATTACAATATGATAAATGATCAGGACAATATACTATGGATCTAGGATTTTGTTAGGTATCCTTATTGATGATCTAATGAAATATAGTCATGAATGTCTGCTTCAAAAATCTTAATCAATGGCCCACAAAACAATTGGTTAGGGGCTTCCTTAGTGATGATATTAAAAAATATAGCCCAGAGTGTCTACTTTAAAAATCTTTAAGATTTAAAATCTTAGATTTTAAAATCAATGGCCTACAAAGCAATGGTCAAGTATATGGCCTATATTTGATGAAAAAGAAGTAAATAAGTGCTTAGCAGTCCAATCGATGAGTTTCATCATTGTGTATTTGCCATCGATGATGGGGCTAGAGCTATACACGAGCTGAACCTAGTCGAGCTTGGCTCGGCTCGACCCGACTAGACCAACTGGCAACCCCAGCTTGAACTCGGGTCGAGTCGGTCCTCGAGCCTAGCCAACTCGGATCGGTTTAATCAGCAGCTCCGTTCTAGCCCGAGTTGAGCTTGAGCTCAATCTTTTGAACCGAGTTCGAGTACGATCGTACAAGCTAAGTTTTAGTTTAGGTTTTAGAATTTTTAACATTATATATATATATATATATATATATATATATATATATAGACACACACACACACACACACACACACACACACACACACACACACAAAATATTTATATTAAGTGAACTTGATTCAAGTCAAATCGATTCGATTCGAGTCAAGTTCTGAGCAGAGTCAAGTTGAGCTTGGTTTAGGTCAAATTAGCTCGAAAATTTTTCGACCTAAAAAGATTAGCTTAACTCGGCTCGAACACTGTTTCAAGCCGAGTCGAGTCAAGTTAAGCGAGTTAACCGAGCTAACTCAGTTCATGTACAGCTATAATGAGGGCCATCTTATAAATGGTTTGAATCAGCCTCTTGATATCATACTTTGATATGTCAGGATTTATTCTAGCAAACCTCCTGTTGCCTAAGTCACGCCACAAATCATGGGATATGTGTACGTTGAGGATTTGCATAGGTTCCTTGAGTATTATCTGATCGTCCAGAATGTGTAAAAGATATGCACATCGAGGATGGAAAATGATACAATTAGATCAGCCAAAATAATAATAATTCCCTCAGCCAACAAATTAAACAAGCTCGGTAATTGAGTTGGTTGGCACATGCATATAAAAGACATGAGTGCTTAAGAAGGATAATTGATCAAAGGCCCACTACTAGGACATCTATTTTGCATGATTTTTAAAGCATGGACCATCATTTTCAGGCTGTACAGGCGGCGCCCATTGTTCAATATTGGTCCAAACCAATGAGATTGCACCATGTTCACATGTGCAACTGCAACATATATATGCAACATGGATTTTATTAGTATACCTTGTGTAAACGGTGCATAACAAACAATAAAGTATTGAATTAAGTCTCGTTTATACAACAATTCTCACAATACATGGTACAAAAATTCATAATTTGTTGTTTGTACTATTTACTTTATGCGAATGGGTGCATGCGAACAGTCATGCCCTGTTAAGATAATTTTTCATTTATATTTTTTATAATTTTACTACTGTCCCCGCCGTGGAGTTCACATTGACAAGATACATGACTACAGAAGCCATCTAATGATATAGCTTTCTTCTGAGGAAAAAAAAAAACAGAAACTTTGATACACTGGCAGATTGTGTTGGATGACAGGCAGGCAATTAGTAATTACTTAGAAAATGCACACATGCATGCAAGCAGTAAAATTAAACCATCCATATAAAGGCACCTTCTGTACATGTACCTTGAACTAAAAATTAAGCTTACTGGTTCATCATAATATCAAATTGGGGGACACTTATTGGATGGTTAAGATGAAAAACATCCAATGGTCTTATTCACACAAACAAGAGTCCATAAATATTTAGAGGTTAGGATTGTTCAACTAACCTGATCTTGGGATTGTTACTTTGCAACAATGGGCTGCACATTTTAGCTAATTTTATTTGAATTAATGTACACATGTATAATTTCTGAGTGCCTGTGTATAAAGCGTTGTAGGCAGCCTGAGCATCATATAATTCCATAGTTGACAGCTGAGCCACACCTGGCTAAAGAACTTTGGAAGCTAAATCTGAACTAGGCATGCATGGATTGCTCATGCTTACTTTTTAAGCATTCGTCTAATGGCCAGCAAATTGTTAGAAAAATGTGTTGGATATACTGAAAATAAAATAAAAATAAAGTAAATATATCAATTTCGTTTCACTAGGCTGAATCACGTAAAATGATACACTGTCTTTAAAGCGTGATTCGCCCCCTTATCAATTGTTTATGGGTTACAGGTGAATTGCTTATAGAATAAGAAAAGTCTGTCTGGATCCAGCATGCAACAATCACGATGGGTCCACTTAGGAACAATTGAACGCAGCAGATCTGTTCTGGTAGAATCAGCCAATGGAAATGTTCACAATATTCTATAAAGGATATCTGGAGTATCTGATGGGAGAGATTGGCATTTGAGATGATGAATTTAGACCGGAATGGTCCAGTTTATATAGGTAGCAGGGAGTGGACCGTTGCTAGGTGGTCATCAATGGTTCAGAATATTTGAAAAAACGTTTTTGACCATTGGTCATTAATTGCAGCCGTTTCTGGTTGTCGGATCGAAAGATCTGACCGTTGGATCATAATGGCCCGTCCATTTTTGGACAGTTGTAGCTTTCAAGGAAAATAGCCAAAACGGCTGACCGTTTTGGATTTATGATCCGACCGTTCTTGGTCGCTTATAAAGCTCTGACTCATTTCAGACGCATTGCACCTAGGCTCCTACCAGACCTCTCACACCGCGATTGCACCGTCTCGTGACACATGCGAAGTGTAAAGTACACCAACTAGCGCCACTACAGCCATACTGCCCATGACCTTAGCCCACGCTCATGCCCGTGCCTGAGCGCGCGCGTGTACATGTTCCATTGCGTAACTCAAGCATCACAACCTCCAAAATATCCAAGTAAGAATACTATTCATATATCCACATATAAACCTTAAAATCCTTTCTACCATTTCCGATGTGGGACTAAAAGCACACATCGCACATTTTAATTTGAAATTTTTGAAAATCATTTTGGTGGCAAATTTCTAAAAATTTGAAAATTTGAATTATTTTCAAAAACCACAAATTTCAACACAAATGAATAGTCATCCTTTCTTTGTGAGTGTGATCTTCGGATATGCCTGCTCCATGATTAGCTAGTAATTTAGACAACTTATTATTTGTTACAGTCTCATCCCTTCGTTACACTTGATCCATAACTCAAGTCAAGTGGAGTGAGTGAAGATAACCTAGTTTCAACATGAGATCTCGGTATCGATTCCCTAGTGTGGGATGGCTAACCGTGTGGTGTGTACTAACAATGGGGTTATGTACTAACAAGCTAACAAAAAAATAGTCCCCTTCATTACCATATTGACTTTGACTTCAATTCCATTTAGACGGGCATCTTAGTCACACCCCTCCATCAATTGTATTGACCTGAGTTCAGTTCTTGTGGTTCACCAATGATTGTGTTGACCTGACTTTAGTTCTTGCGGGATTCACAGGGAGCAATGTAGACCGTCATTTCGGAACTTGACTTAAGTTCTTAATATTCATTGGGTGCAATGTAGACAATCATTTCAATGACATCCTTCCGTTGACAAACTGACCATGACTTCAGTCCCTGCCGTGACGCTTACGAGATGCACCACATGTGAAAGCCAGCTAATAATATAGCTTTTCTTAATGGGTAAAAACTTTGATACTCAAGTAGAGTGTATTGGATAATATATAAGTACTTAGTAATTACTTAAAAAATGCACACGTGGCATGCAAGTAATTAAATTAAACAATCTACATTATGGTACCCAATGTAAATTTACATTGAATAAAAAATTAAGCTTATTGGATCATCAGTTGATGGATTCTTACTGGATAGTTTAAAATGGGAAAAAAAAAAAAAAAAAAAGTAAAACAAAAAAGGCTAAGCGGTCCTAATCCTAAAACAAGTATCCAAAAATCAAAGGTGCTAATGTAAATCTCTGATCGACCCTCGTTGGACCTTCGAGCACCTTCAAATGAAGAAGACAAAGGAGACCCTGGCTATAGCAAGGGACCCTCCGATGCCTAAGTCAGAATCAAGCAAAATCGGGTCCAATGAAGATGAGGGTTCACTAGTTTGTGAAGTTGAACGTGAGTGCACACCATTGGAGGGATTCTTATTTATAGCATCACGGAGTCAATTATGTGGATAAAAATGTCCCTTGATCACAGACATGCATTCAACGTACGTTTCTCAACCATTTCGTGAGATCTTCAGCGTAGATAAGATCAAGTAGTCAAGATCTAAAATCACACGGTGGAAGACCAAGACTGAGGCCCAGCATCCGAGCTGACCTATGTGGTCTTCCAGAGAAGGAGTTTTCCAACCTGAGCCAATAGGTTGTGGTCGAGCTCTGAAAACATATGGCTTGAGATCAAGGCCGACCAGCCGAGCTGATCTTCGTAGTCGTCCTGAGGAAGAGCTCGGCGAGATGGGCCCTTTGGTAGACTATAGTTGATTATTCAGATCGGGTTACTAACATGCCCACATACAAGTACCAAGACTGAGCTCCCTTCCTTGGTGAAACAAGTGACATCTCGGATAACCATCATCTTCATCTTATCATTCGGGGTAGGACATCGGGAACAATCGTAGGAAAGCTCGGTGTTCGGGTTCTTCCAAAGAAAGTGGAGGCGCTTCATTTCCTGGCAAACAGGGTCATCGAGTGAACAGAACTCATACAATAGATTACCATTTTCTGGTCGTCGAGGAGCCTCTTGTTCATGACTAACACTAAATGACCATGCAACGTTGCTTAGATATCCTAGCCAACCTCATTTTTCTAACCAGTTCATTTTTACTCATAAGAAAAGCTTAGGACTCCAAATAATCTAATCTTGGGATTATAATTTTGCAACGGTGTGCTGTATAATTTATCCCGTTTTATTTAAATTAATATTTGTTATTGCAAGTACAGTTTCTGATGTGTCAGAACTGATGAGATACAGGTGTATCGTCTCTGCGGCCTTACAAGGATACTGACCTGATAATAGATTTTTCGTTGCTTACCGGATCACCCAAGGAGTACTTGTTTTATTTTATCATTAAAGTGGTTAATTGCCCTACGCTTTCTTCGGCCTTTTGGGGAACTCACTATACCAACTTAGACTTAATCAAATTCCGCAAGCATCCATGCCTAAGTATGTGCAAGTAACCTTTTTCCATGTAATCTTTTGATTTTGACACTTAGGTTATAATTTATCTTTTTCATTATTTGGATGATTTCTTCTTACTAAGTTTGGCCTATCGTCTTTTTATAGCATTAGCATTTGATACAATGGATCTGACACTAAAGTTCAATCCAATCATATTTTGATGTTCATTCAGATCTGGTAATCGCATTCAGATCTGGTAATCTCCAAGGAAACCGCTATATACCGGATCTTATTTGATTTTATGTTGACTCCCACCCAGAGATATGGAAGATCTCTTAGTGTCTTGGAAGTATGATGCCTAATTATGTAAATGTTTTTTTCTTATGCCCCGAAATATGGTACTCGAGTTAGCCAAGCCTGAACTAAAATTCTAGGACTGTGAGTAGTATTTAAACAAAAAATATATAGAAACCATAAAATTTTCAAGGCAAACAAAGCCACTAAGAAGGAATAAATTAATATCATTTCAATTAACAAATGTTTTATTAAATTATCATCAAGTCTTAATTACATTAAAATAAAATACATTAAATTTTAATTAATATTCAAATAAAAAATAAGAAAAGTCTTTAATCTTGGCCAATTGGTTTTTCATATACAAAAGCTGCAAAACAATCTATACGGGTGTGAACATGACGGCTCGTAGGGTCACATTCTTCCCAAAATTGAAAATTCTACGATAATATCAATATAATTCAATAACATAAACATGATCAATGATAAGTATTGAATTGAAATTTTTCATAGCAATAATAATGATTTAGTATTCATAATAACAAAATAATATAAGACAATCATCTAAGATCTTTTTTAGTTCAATACAGGGCAGACCACCCATGTGTGCTGATTCTATCAGGGAACGACCCTTGACAGAGCACCGATGTTCATCCTTTTAAGTAATGACCCTCGGTAAAGCACCGGTAAATAAACTTTTAGGATAAATACCCAGGGCAGAGCACTCGTCTGTGCATATCTTTTAGGGAATTATCTAGGACAGAGCACCGATGCCGATCCTTTCAGGAATGACCATGGGTAGAGCACCTTTGAAGTTCTAGGTTAGACCTTTGGATGTTAACCTTTGTAGAAATTCCCTAGAACTGGGAAGAAATGAGAATGTAGAAACTCAAATGTTAGATTCTCTAGAGAATTGTTCGAGTAATTATAGAACCTAGAAATGAGCATAAGTCCCTTAAACATTTTAGGTTTGGTTATTTGAACTTAGAAACAAAACTTTAGTTCCCTGAAAACTACCAGAATTATCATCTGAATCTTAGAGACAAAACTTAGGGTCCCTTAGAATAACCATTTGAATTTATGTGAATTTTCCTTCTAGTTAGGAGGAATCGAGAATATAGGAACTCAAATTTTAGGTCCCGTAGAGATTTGTATCTGGATAGTCATAGAACTTAGAAATGATCTTAGGTTCCCTTAAAAAACATAGATACTCAATATTTCAGGTTCCTAAGAGAGTTGTTCGGATAATCTTGGAAATCACGAACTGGACTTAAGTCCCTTGAAAATTTTAGGATCGATCATTTGAACTTGGGACAAAGATTTTGGTTCCCCTACAAACCACTAGAACAACTATTTGAAACTTAGAAATAAAAATTTTGCTTCCCTTGTAAACTATCAGTATAGTTGTCTGAACTTAGGAACAAGACTTAGGGAGAGCAAAAGCCCACTATGATTAAAATGATCAATCGGAACATACCTTGAACTTGCTTTCAGTGGACAAATTTTATAAATCTAGAAATTTGAACTTCTTAAAAAAAAATTCTAGTTAGGAATAATGTTATAAAATGACCTTAGACATGGTAGGAAAATCCTTACCATTTTATACATTATGTCAAATGTAAGCAGTCCCTTAGCTTAAGAAATCGTAATAAGAATTATAACTTGAATTTCCTAATTACGTCTCGGTGGAAATAACATTTTCCACCATTTCCAATGTATCAGATTGATTAGAGATGAAGTTATATCACTTTAGGTCGACTCTCGACCATAGACGGAGCATAATTGAGAGTTTACATATGCTTAGCAATTTTTAAACTCAATTTTTCAAGAAGGAGTTGTGGTTCAGAAATTTCTAAGTAGTGCATTGATCAGAAGTGTGCAGTGGAAGCGTAATGGGCAATGTAGATTTGTCTCTTGTGAGGATATAAGATTACACGATATTTCCCATGAGTCCAAAATAATCGAGGGCACGAGTTCATGGAACCATATTTAAACAAAGTTTACACGGTTTGGCTTAAGTTCTAATTCCTAGCAAATCTCAATGCCCTTATCAAGCAAAGGATTGAGATTTAACAGGGTTATGAATTGATACTAAAATCCTCTGTTCTACAAACAGGTGATCGAAGTATCGGGCTTAAACCTACTACAACCATCTATTCGTGTTATCCTGAACCCTGAAAAGTATAAATTGTGCTACACATTGGACAACAGGGAACTATCAGTAAAGGAAAGGGAAATTTAAGAGAAATGTGTGAAACGTTATAGAAATTTTAACGTTGACGAGCACTAGAACGGTTCATTAGATTTAGAGTGGTCTCTAACCTTTAGTAGGGCTTAGACACCTTAGTTGATTTGTCAGACAAGAAACTTAAGAGTTGTGAGAAATTTAAATAAGCTCATTGGGATTTCATGCGTAGACATAGGGTACATCTTTAGAAAATTTTAAAAATAAAAATGGACAATTCATAATATTAATAATAAGTACGCATATCACTAAATATTGAAGTAGGACTCATCAGGTGTAAGAGGCGTCATCTGTCAGCTCGATCTGCTCCCAACTAACAATATGCGACTCATCAGGTGTATACTTTTTTAGCATGGATATGTGAAAGACGTTGTGAATACCGGTTAGTGCAGTAGGTAGTGCAAGGCGGTATGCTATGGCTCCCACACGATCCAAAATCTCGAAAGGCCCAATGAAACATGGTGCTAGCTTCTCTTTTTGTCCGAACCTCATCAAATCCTTCATAGGTGACACCTTCAAAAATACGTGGTCGCCAACTGCAAACTCTAGGTCGCGACGTCGGTTATCCGCATAGCTTTTCTGTTTCCTCTAAGCGGTACGCAGACGCTTTCTAATCATGTCAATAACCTGAGTAGTATCCTGAACCAACTCGGGACCCAACAAACTTCTTTCTCCCATTTCTGCCCAACACTGAGGGGCCCGGCATGGGCGACCATAGAGAGCCTCATATGGTGCCATGCCAATGTTGGATTGGAAACTTTTATTGTACGCGAACTCTGCCAGTGCCAGGTGATCGTCCTAATTGCCTTGAAAGTCCAGGACGCACGGTCTCAACATATCTTCTAAGATCTGGTTCACCTTCTCAGTCTGCTTGTCTGTTTGGGAATGGAATGCCCTATTGAACTTATGTTCCATGCCCAATTCTTCCTGCAGCCTCTTCCAAAAGGCAGAAGTAAATCTGAAGTCTCTATCTGATATAATTTCTCGCAGAACTCCATAGGATCGCACAACTTCTCGGATGTATAACCTTGTCAAGCTATCGGTGGAGTCTGTCGTGCGGATCGGGAGGAATCTGGTGGCTTTCGTTAACCGATCAACTATGACCCAGATCGAGTCGTGTTTCCTCTGCGTCCTAGGAAGACCAGATATAAAGTTCATAGAGATGCTGTCCCATTTCCATTTGGCTAAGGGCAGTGGCTGAAGGAGGCCAGCAGGCTTACGATGCTCGGTCTTGATCTTCTGGCACACCATGCATTTTGCCACAAAGTCGGCGATGTCCCTCTTCATATTGCTCCACCAGTACTGTCTTTTTACATCATTATACATTTTAGTGCTAACTTGGAATGGTAGGCTTCTACCATTACTTCCTGGGTGGATGGCTAACTTGGAATGATAGGCTTCTACCATTACTTCCTCAATTCGGTGTTGTTTGGGACACATACTCATCCCTGATACCAAAGACCGTCATTGTTACTAACCCTCCAGTTACGCATTTCTTCATTCTTGCATCTTTCTTTCATCTTGACGAGCCATTCATTCTGGTCTTGTGCGGAGATCATGTATCGGACTAGGGTTGGCTCTGCAGTTAATAGAGCCACATACGCATCAGGTTCATTAAGGGTGAGCTGGATATCAAAGTCCTATACGAATTTCATCATTTTCCATTCCTTGATCATCAGGGTGGCTACCAGCTCATGCTTCTTCTTCTGACTTGGAGCGTCGGCCATGGAGTTTGCCTTGCCAGGGTGGTATGAGATATCAAAGTGGAAGTCCTTAACTGTCTCCATCCACCGACGCTGGCGCATATTCAGATCTTTTTACTTGAATATGTATTTCAGGCTCTTGTGATCTCAGAATAACTAGAAATCTTTTCTGTATAAGTAATACCTCCATATCTTTAAGGCAAATACTACGGCTGCTAATTCCAGGTCATGAATCGGGTAGTTCTCCTCGTGCTTCTTCAATTGGCGAGAAGTGTAGATGATTACCTTGTTGTTCTGCATCAGAACACAACCAAGGCCCATCTTTGAGGCATCGCTATATACTACAAACTTCTCCCCTTCTTGTGAGAGGGTGAGCACTGGCGCAGAAGTTAATCTCATCTTTAACTCCTGGAATGCTGCCTCTGCATTCTCATCCCATGTGAATCGAGCGTTCTTCTTTGTCAGTTGAGTGAGCGGTCGTGCGATTCTGGAGAATTCTTTAATAAAACGTCGGTAGTACCTGGCCATGCCTAGGAAACTCCGAACTTCGGTCACTGTAGTGGGCTGCTCCCACTTAGTTACTGCTTCCACCTTAGTTGGATCGACAACTATTCCTGCCTTTACTACATGCCCTAAGAATTGCAATTCTTTCTCCCAAAATTTACATTTGGACAACTTGACATACAATTGGTTATCCTTTAGCGTACTTAGGACCGTACACAGATGTTGTTCATGTTCCTTCTGGCTTTTGGAGTAAACCAAGATGTCATCAATGAACACGATTACAAACCGGTTTAGGTAAGGTATGAAAAATCGGTTCATCAGGTCCATAAAAACTGCAGGAGCATTTGTGAGACCGAAAGACATCACCAAAAACTCAGTGCCCATAACGAATCCTGAAAGCCATCTTAGGGATGTCCTCACCTCTAATCCTCAACTGGTGATATCCCGAACACAGGTCTATCTTGGAGAAGTACTTGGCGTCCTTCAACTAGTCAAATAGGTCGTCGATACGTGGTAAGAGATATCTATTCTTGATCATCACATCATTCAGCCTCCTGTAGTCTATACAGAGACGCATCAACCCATCCTTCTTCTTGGCAAAGAGGACCGGTGCTCTCCAAGGGGAGACGTTGGGATGGATAAAGCCCTAAGATAACAGCTTATCAATCTAACTCCTCAACTCCTCCATCTCGCTAGGGGGCATGCGAAACGAAGGGAGTGATATAGGAGCAGTCCCTGGATTGAGGCCAATGTAGAAATCTATCGCCCTTGTCGGGGGTAGCCCTGGTATTTCTTGAAATACTTCGGAAAAGTCCTAGACTACCGATATCCACTTGATGGTGTCTTCTACTGACTCAGCTTCCTCTGGGGCCTGCAGGCTCTCGAAATCTCGGCATCTGCCCCTACCTTTCAAGGTAAAAGAAGCTTGCCCTGGGATGGATATAGTCACTATTTTGTTGCAACAATCCATGACCGCACGCACCAACGTAAGCCAGTCCATCCCAAGGATGACATCAAATTTCCTGACAGGCATGACAATTAGGTTCATAGTAACCTCGCGATTTGTGAGCGTGATGGGACATGTTCTACATACTTTATCAGTTTCCACAAACTTGCCCAGGGGGGATGCTACAACTAAGGGAACATGCATCCTAGTGGTGTTCAATGCTAGTCTAGATGCAATAGCAGAATCAATAAATGATAGAGTTACACCGGAATCGAAAAGAGTAAGTACAGGGGTACCGTTAATGTGGGCGGTACCATGAATTGTCTGAAGGGGGTCCTGTTCGGCCTCTGTGGCAACAATAACATATACTCGTATTGGGGGAGCCCTCTGCTGGGCTGGGGGCTCCTGTCTGGGCTGCTGAGGCCTAGGCGTTGCCATTTAGTTTCGCTAAGTTCAGTTTGCCGGGAGTGGAATACCCTGATCCCTCATCCGCTGGAAGCATCTCCTGGTAATGTGGTTTGCCTTCCCACAGTAACCCCAACCCCCACCAGGAGGCAAAGGCGGCGCCCATGTGATCAGTGGTCTGGGTCCCCTTAAGGGAGTGAGAGGCGCCTGCCTTGGCCTGAATTGTGCGTCTCTGGCCAGAGGGCGGTTCCTCAGAGTGCGATCGAAGTCCTTCTCCACTCGCATCGCTTTATCAACTAGCTCTGAGAAATATCCAAAGTCCTAGGTGCATAAACGGGATTGTATCCCGGGTCTCAGTCCCTCCTTGAATTTCTCCAGTTTGTACTTCTTGTCCTCGAGGGCCTTAGGTACGTACCGAGATACCTCATCAAATTTTGCCTTCGTCCTGAAACCGGCCCAAGTCCAGGCATACCCAGTTGGCACCCCTCTCTGTACGCTGCTCCACCAGTTTTCTGCCTCTCCCTCAAGCAGATATACGACACCTAAGGTGACCCTTTGGGAGTCAGTGCACTCTAAAGGCCCCATCATTTTGGCGATTCTCTCCAACCAGTGTTCGGCCTGAACTGGGTCAGGCCCCCCCCCCCCCCCCCCCCCCCCCCCCCAAAAGTCGACGGACGGAGTCGCATGAATCGTTCAAACACATTACAACTCCTAGTATCCTTGTCCCTGGATGCGGCCCTGCGGTCCCTTTCCCGAAGGGCCTCCATCACCAGTGTGTGCATATCCTGTTGCTGCCTGACAAAAGTGTCTTGTTGATGTTGCATGGTGGCGGCCATTTGCATAAAGGCTGCAAAATTCGCCGCCTCTGTTGAATACTCCGCTTGTGCATCTACCGAAGGCGTCCGCTGCTCAAAGTATTGTGAGGGCAGTCTTGACGAGATGAATTGAGGGGAAGGAGAATCCCATACTGCTTCTGACCCTGTATCATTATAATTCGCTACTACAGGCGGGAGACCTGGTGTGTAGACAGGGCTACACTCTCGTCGGCGCTCTATCGATGGTATGGGGTGGATGTCGACCGTATGGCTCTGACGTGACATCGTCACAGGTGGCATGGCTTCCTGCGAGATTAGATTTTCGTGTTTTAGGGATAGAAGGGAGAAGAATGGTTTTTAACTAATATGAAGCATTATAAGGGGAGAACTTAAAAATTTACATGGCGAGGGAGTTCATCCTTCAGTTAGCACTTTTGGATTTTCCAAGGGAGCTAAGGTTTTTTTTTTTTTTTTTGTTTCTAAATTTGTCATTTCCCAGGGGATCCTAGGTGATTCATATACTAAGTCTTTTCTAACTAGTTGGGATCTTTTCATAGCTCAAATATTCACTATTACTAACGTCTAAGGTACCTAAGTGTTCTTGTTTGTAGGTTCATTCATCCTAGTTGTTCTCCTAAGGAAAAGTTTCCAAGTTTTTCCTAAGTTAATCTCTTAAGGTTCGTATGTTGTTCCCACAGCCAGGCTGTCTCATACTCCGCTTTGATACCAACTTGTAATGTCCCGATTTTCAGAACCTGAGTACACGACTCAAATTCCAAGAATCCAGGAGTTAGCTATTGATAATGATGATCAACCAATGAATCAAAGTGCAATATAGTGGAAATGGAAACATAACATAGATATGATCTCAAAATAGGAACAATATTCAGGCCCACTCAGCTGGGGGCTACTTACAAAACCTCAAGTTTTCTCAGATCCCAAATGTACTGAAATAAAAGAAATGGCTAAAATACTGATTTAGCCCAAAGTAGGTTGCCGCCTCTAGCTGCGGCTCCTCGTCATATGGCTCTTCCTCGGCCACTATCGCCTCCAGATCTGCCGCGTTCTCGATGTCTCCCGTACCTGCGTCCTCTGCATGGTTGAATATTGATGAATGAGTGACCAGCTCAGTGTGATCTCCCCTCAAGATTACACACTGCCACCCTAAACAAGGAATAACGCAAAAATATACAATTAATCCAAAACACAGTAGATGCAGTCTTATTAAATGCATGAATGTATGGAATACAATTATTGCCCCGGGGATGCTCATTCGTGCGGACAATGGGTTTGTCACCCATGCAATCATCGAACCTAGAAAACATCATCTAATCGGAACAATACGTACATCATGTACGATAGCAATAGATACTAGTCTGTGCCATGTATGCATGATTAGCCAGTCCATTATTAATCCAATTACAATCAATCATTTTAAATAAGCTCACGGTCATTACGGGGAGCACAGGGCCCAGTGTAGGCCGACGGCTTGGGTATGGTGTCCCATTACCACCATCCCCGGCCCATGAGACTACCGTCTTCGGATATGTGTAGTACCCACTAACATGTGGTCAATAAATTCGACATAAAAGGGTCACCACCAATGCCGACTAGGAATGAAATGTTGAAATTATCGAAAAGTGGTGAATGAAACACGTCGGCATGAATGGTTTAAAAACGAGTAAACAACGGTATTTTGAAAGGGTTATGAAGTTCATCCCAAGTCAGTTAGGTGAAACCACACATGGGTGGTAAATCCCATGGTCAAGCACCACAACCAAAACCTCCATGTCAGGGGCCTACTTATGTCACCACAATCTAGTTACACTCCAAGCACGGATTCTCCTTTACTAGGACTTTCCATGGAGAGGTTTTCGCTATATGTGTCATAGCAACATAGTTCACGATATGAAAAGGAAATAAAGAATGATACATACATTTTTATCAATACACACTAACTAAGTTAACGTACGATACTAAAATGAATGACTAGATTATTCACTTAGGTAGTTCAGAGAAATCAAGAATCTAAACAATAGTAAGCATGAGAATTAACATGTCAAGCAGATAAATCACGTCGAGGCAGTTTATTTTCACACAAAGTTTATCATTAGTCTAGCTAGTCATTTATACTAACAAAGCTACTATTTCTGGTCTAGTTAGGGATGGAAAGCTTAAAGGGAGGAAAATCATCACCAGATAAGCTGTAGGGCGTCCCTTGCTGCGAGTTCCCTTGAGAAGCTAGCACCTCCTTGTTACTTGAATAGATCCCTAGAGAAATCCCTTGCATTAGCTGATAAGTTCTAAAGTCCTAGTACACCAATGGTTGGTTGAATGACCCAAGTCATGATGGCCCGGTCCTCATTTAAGAGGAGTCCAGGCCCCACAATACTTGTCCCAACGAGTGGGCTCAATGTACAATTATCTTGTTGGTGGGATCCATTGCACAGACCGTGCAGATAAACATTTATATCATGGTGGGGCTCCCATACGTGGCCCACCACCATATGGATGAGCTCACACACTATATATATTATATATATACATCACATAGTAAATCTATGTATACATTATGTGTATTATATTTACATCATACAGCATACATGTATACATTACATACATTAGAGATATATCACATAGTATATCTATGTATATAGTATGTACATTATACTCGCATCATACGGTATATATGTATATATTGTATACATTATATATGCATCACACGAGCACTTGGTGGACGGAGTGGATGTGCGTCCAGGTGCACCACGTCCAGACCTAGGACGGTTTGTATCTAACGTGTATAAAGTGGGTTTCACAAGTACGTGGGTCCCACGTAAGGCCCATCTCATGTATATGATGTGAATATGTGTATATATCAACGTGGGTCCATGTGCATATAGGGTGTACTGCTATAGCAATGATCACGAACATAAGAGTTCAGGGACTCAGTTGTCCGTCTGGGATGGCCCAACACATGCAGTTCATTTGATGTTTGAGTAAGGCCAACAGAGAATACATGTATGTATCATATTAGTACAACTAGTGATCCCACGTGGAGGTGGCCCACTGAGATTGAAATCTCAGGTGCGGCCCGCTGTTTTGAATGGTGTGGCCCACTGAGATTGAAATCTTAGGTGTGGACCGCTTGCAGCTTGCTGTGGGCGGCCCATCCTGGGCTGAATCCCGGCCCAGCTCTGGGCTGAATTTCAGTCCAGGACCCAGTCTGGTGCAACCCCTCTTGGGGGCAGATATTGGCCCAAGTCACGGCTTATCTAAGACCCTCCAATCAATCCTACAGGGGACCATTCTCAGCACACGTCGTAGCTGATCAATACCCTTGATTGAAGGTTTGATCAGGGACCAACTGCAGGCCCGATCAGTGCCACTGGCCAGTAGTGCAGCCCGCCCGCGTGTTGGTGAGGCCCATTAACAGTGCGGCCCACCTGTATTTGGTGAGGCCCACGTCCTGCGCAGCCCACCAGCATGCAGTCGTGCTTGAACGTCTTCCTTGCTATGGGCCATTTTTGGAGACCGTCTCTGGCCCTGATTTCAAGCTTAAACAAACCCCATTGGAGGGTTGCTTCCACTGCCTATCTGCGGCTAAACCCTGGCAACTATCATGGTCCATCTTCTGCCACCGTCCCGGCCCATGACTCAGCCATTTATTAGATTGGCCAAGGTCCGAAACAGGGTTACTATTCGGCCAAATGCATGGCCTATTTTCAGCTTCAACCAGTGCTCTCGTTCCACCCTGTCTATGGCCTGTCGCTCGGCCATTGTTTGGCCGGGTCTTTGCCCGAAACAGTGCTGCAACTTGGTCTAGTTTTCAGCCTAAAACAGAGCCACCGTTCGGCTCAGTTCCAGACCAGAAACAGGGTCCCTTCGCTAGCTGACTTCTCAGCCCGTCCCACCGTCATTGTTTGGCTCGGGCTCACACTGAACAGTGTCAGTTCCTAGCTTTGTTTTGGGCATGATCTCAGCCATTACTTGGCTGGTTTCTAGCCCTTGCTACGGCCACCATTCAGGCCTGATATCGGAATGGAATCATGGCCATTGCTTGGCCCGATTCCACCTCATATATGTGCCCTGTTTGAGAGCTATTCCCAGCTCCAAGCATGGCCGTCATTTAGCCTGATGGAAGGTCTCTTTTCAACCTGTTGTGCAACCATTACCTGGCATGGTTCCGACCTTCGTTCCGAACCGACACATGGCCATTAGTTGGCTTAGCTCTGATTCAAAACAGGGACTCTCTTTAACTCAACAGAACTACAAACAGAGGTGTTTTACCTAACTCAGGTGGTTGTCAATGCTCTCCCCTCTCTTCCTCCTATCTACCTGTGAAGCTACAATCCCAACTGATCCGACTCGGTCCAAACCTTTCACGGACTGAGTTGGAGAAACCGAGTCCACACAGTCGGCTCACTCCTCACGGCCTTCTTTACTATCTCTCTCCTTCTCTCTCTCTCTGTCTCTCGACTTGACTCGACCGGACTGCACTGACTCGTCTCAGCCTGCATGGGCCGGGTTGACGCAGTGCGGCACCAGGTCTGTCTCTCCTACCCTCTCACGCCCGCGGCTATCTGCTCTCTGTTTCTTACTCTCCACAGTCTCTTTCCTCCCCTCTTTCTCTTTCTCTTGACGTCAATCCCAAGGGCTACAGTGCCCTTTTATAGCTGAGGGAGAGAAAGCAGGAACGGTGGAGATTTCTCCCTCCAGAGAACGGCCGAGATCACGCCTGGCGTTGTCCTTCCCAGAAAGGAAGGTCCCCTCTCTCTCTCTTTCCTCTCACAAGCCGTGCCTGGCCATTTTCGGCAAAGGGAAGGCACGCCTCCAACGGACAGATGGACGGTTGGGGTTGCACGATCAGACCGATCGTGAACCGTCCAGGTGATCCTATCATTGCCCCACCTCTCGGATGCCTTCCACGTGCAATGTATTTGACGGTGGTACTCCATCTTCTTCATCCGTTTATAAGGGCTTAAATGACTATAGGGTTTCATTAAGCTGGGCCCCGTGAAGAATTTGAACGACCCAGATGGTTCGAAAAATGATCATGGTGGGCCACTTAGGGGCTCAAAGATCGGTTGCTCGGGCCCCTGTTTTGGCGGGAGAGAATTTATTTCAAATGTTCAGAGGAGGCTTTGACCGAGCCCATTACTTTGGTGTACGTCGTGCGCATGCATGTGGGGTGCACGCACCCGTCGCATGGGGCCCGATGAGACGTCAGTACCATAATCCGCTCCGTCCATTCACATTGGGGACCTACACAGGAATCCCATCCCACTTTTATCTGCTGGTGAGGTCCAGGCGAGCCATTACACCCTTCTATGAGTTATTATTGGCCCATATTATGTGACCTGTTGATCCAGTGGGTCTAATACTTATTTTCAACTGTTAATATAAGGTACTGGTTATGATGAAAGTTTGATTTGTCACTGACAAACCCTCAGACATTGGTGGTAATTGTGTTGTAGTAGTATTTGTTAATATGGATGCTTTAATTTAGAGTGTTCAGATAACCACACCTCCTGTAATGTTGTAGGGCACGTTCCGGCTCACCTTAATTCCGACCGGAAGCTCCATCCTACGTGTCATGTTCAAGTCAATTGATTAATCTAATTTGATTTAAGTTGATGTAGATTTAAAAAGGATAACACCGGAGTACCAAAGGTACTGGGGTGTCACAGTTTGTTTTTAGGACTCCAAATTAGATCCATGAGGCCCTAGGCACCGTTCTACTCTTTGGACCTTTGTTTCTAGAGCTATTCCAACAGAGTCTTGTGTCAAATCAGGGCATTGACATGGGCCCACTTAGTGTTGTTAATTGCACTAGCAAGGATGTGATCATCTCACACTTGGAAATGAAGCACCCGTGTGTCAGATTAGAGCAGCTCGTCAGTCAATCCCAATATGGTAAAGATTCATGTCCATATGATAAGTGGTTCAAATTCTGTGTGCATGTTTTTGGGTCACAAATGTATGGAAATCTATCTTGCTGACGTTGCATCCAGATTCATTAACACATGTGATGTGAGTGGGCCTGAAATAATTTCAGGCCCAAATTTTAAATGTTGTAGTGGGCAACCTGGTGGGCCCCATTTAGCCACACAACCTAGATGGCAGGATATGATTCCACGACTAGGTTAGGATGGACCACAAGCCCACAAACTAAAACCTACTTAAATCAAAATAACTTGACTCAGCGCATAAAACCAAGGAAATTACAAACGGCCTCAAGAGGCATGGATGGTATGCAACTCACCTCAGTTGACTGGAACTTGTCCAATCTCTTGTTCAGCACCATGGTTAGTATTGAGAAGAGAGGATGACATGGTCCTCATCTGAGTCACCCCGACTTGGTCGAGTCATGACTAAACTCAGGATCGAATGAGTCCATCTGAGTCAAAAAACCATGCTCATGGGTAATTGTAACCTGGGTTTGGGGAAATGTAGGGCCCGACCCGTGACATCCTAGACTGTTGAATTCGGGTTTGATGATCTTCTTGGACCCAGTAATTTAGCCAGCATTGATCACGACCGTTCAATATTCAGTATTATCGTCTCATGGTCTCTGTCAATGGTTGGTCATTGTACATGCATCGATGACAAGGGGATATAAGAAGATACATCAACATGGCCGATATTATCACCAATACACAAAATAACATCATTGATTGAGGCAAACATTGAGAAAATGATTTTATTATTTTTTTAAATTAAAAAATCACTAAAAACTTCAGAAGATATTAAAGGACATGTATTAAAAATCAAGATATCGTAAGAAACCAAATTTGAAATGTTCCAGTGGGCAACGTGGATGGCTGGATATGATTCCACGACTAGCTTACTTAGGATGGCCCCAAAGCTGATGCAGGGAAGGACGTGATGAGGTTGATCATCACCCCATCTTCCTTAGAGATAACTACTCCGAGTCCGCGGAGTTTCGAGGATTCCTCAAAGTTTTCTCAATTCCACATGGAATAAATAAAAATAATTTTTAATAAATTTGAAAATAAATTGATTGCTACTTACAATCCTTTAAATATTGAGTTCAATCCTAGGATGGAGTTTTAGACTCAAACTCCCAAAAAATGTGACTTTATATACTGGCATCATTCCTACTAAACTTCGTGGTTTTCATCCCAAAATAATAAGTGTCCAATTTGATGTAACCATGTTATTCTTCTAACTTTTCTAAGCCATTTTCATGTTAGGTATGACTCCTAAAACTCAACGGATCAAAAGTTATAATCAAACTAAAACTAATTATTTATTGTAAAAATGAAAATAAAATAGACTTTTGATCGTCAATCAGATGAAATATTGTAAAGCCGACATGGAAAACTGGAAATAGCAAGTTGGTTGGCTATATAGTAGCTTCTCCTACCCCAAAATCATATATAATACGTTGAAAAACTCATTCCATTCTGCGAGATACAACTGTTTTAAGCTTCTGATGGTCCTAATCATCTCCGCCTCCAATCAGGCCTTCTTTGGTCCATCTTTGCCATGAAAGTGTCGGCGGCCTGCTCTATATCAGTCTCCTCCACCTCAAAAGATCTCAACCTCGAGTTCTCATCCCGCTTTACTTCATGATACTCGGTTAGGTCTATAACGTTGAAAGTATGCAAGATCTTCATGTAATCCGGTAGAGCAACAACATAAGTATTGTTGTTAATCTTTTAGAGGATCGGTACTAGTCTAATCTTCTTATTTTTTAACTTGTTTAGATCTCGATCGTAAATTTCTCCTTGCGTAGATGAACCATAACATAGTCACGTACCTTGAACAACTTTTGTCGTCGATGCTTGTCGGCTTGCTCCTTATACTTGTCGTTTGAGGTATGTAACTTGGCTTATACATCCGTATGATGCCCATAATTTATTCTACTATATGTCCTATTGCAATGCTCATGCTCGGGAGCTTAGGCAAAGGGACTAAGTCAAGTGTGTGATGGGGCACTCGCCCGTAAACAATCTAGAGTGGGGACTTCCCTGTCGAGTGGTTCACCATATTGTTAAATACAAACTCCGCTTGAGAGAAGGCCAAATTCCACTACTTTGGTTTGTCACATGAAATACACCAAAGGAGATTTCCCAACGTGCTATTCATAACTTTAGTTTGCCCATCAATAGGTGTTAGGCACTACTAAACTAAAATTGCAAACTAAACCGATTCCACAAAATTCATCGGAAGTGGCTAATAAACTGTGTCACGGTCGGAAGTAATAATCTTGAGAATAGTTGTACAACCTCTCTGAAGAGCAGACTCGTCATGTGTGTTGCATCGAGGGTCTTCTTACATGGGATAAAGTGCTCCATCTTTGAGAAACGATCTACCACCGTGAATACCAAATCCATGCCGCGTTGTGTTCGTAAAAGACCAAGTATAAAGTCCATAAATAAGTCCTCTCAATGGTCGTCAAGCAATGGTAATGGGGTGTAAAGGCTCGTATTTTGAAATAACCTCTTTGAGGTCTGACAAACGTCAACGCTACACTATTTTACCCACGTCATGTACTAATTGCGACCAATAATATTGCTCATCAACAAGAGCCCACATCTTGTCTTATCCAAGGTGTTCACCAAGGGAACCTCCATGTAGCTCTTGAATAATTTGCTCCCTCAAAACACTTTCGAGGATGTATAGTTGATTCCCTTTGAAAAGAAAATCGTCCTGCATATGTAGGTCATTATGATGACCCTCTTGATACCTCACCCATGCATCTTTGAAGTCTTCATCCTCGACATACAATTTCTTAAGACAATCGAAGCCGACCACTTCATTGCTTGTTATAACAAATAGTGATGCACGATGGCTAAGTGCATTAGACACCATGTTACGATGCCCTAACTTATGCTTTAGAATCAACGTGAATTCACGTAAAAATGTAATCCATCTAACAAGCATACGATTCACGCTAACCTAATTATTAATAAACTTTAAGGCTCGGTGGTCAGTGTAGAGAACAAACTCTCTCTGAATCAGATAATGCCACCAATATTGCAAGGCTTGAACCACTGCGTACATCTCAAGTTCATATATCAATCACATCTTTTGGGCTTCACTAAGCTTCTTGTTGTAGAAGGCTATTGACATACTTTCTTATGATAATACTCCTCCAATTTAGACATATAAGGTGTCATACTCGACCTCAAATAGTTTGTTGAAATTAAGAAAAACCCAGACAGGTGTTTTGGACAATTGATGTATTGTTTCAGCAAAGTTCTTGTCAACCTCATAAGTCCATTGAAATGAGCATTTGTCCATGCAATCTGTAATAGGTGCGGTTATAGTGCTAAAATTCCGTATGAATCGACCATAGAAAGTCGTTAACTCGTGGAAACTCCTCACTTCATTAATGTTCGTCGCAATTGATCATTCCTTGATGGCTCACACCATTTTATTGTCCACACGGATGCTCGTGGATGTTACAATAAATTCTAAGAACAACCTTGATGCTAAGAACAATAGGTTGTCAGTTAAAAATTGCACTTCTTCAAGTTAAGGTACAACTTGTTGACTATTAGAATCTGTAGTACTTGCTTGAGATGTTACATGTGCTTCGTCTCACCCTATCTACATATCAGGATGTCATCAAAATATACTACCACAAAACAGCTAATGAATAACTTTAATACTTGATTCATCTAACACATAAAAGTGCTCAGTACATTCGATAGGCCGAAGGGCATAACCAACCCTCATACAACCATTTCTTGATCTTGAATGTCATTTTCCACTCATCACCGAGCTGGATACGAATATGATGCTATTCGCTCCTCAGATTGAGCTTAGAGAATACTTTGACACATTCTAGCATATCAAGCATGTCGTTTAACCGTCATATTAGGAACCAATATTTAATGGTGATCTTATTAATTGGTCCGAATATCTACACACATGCCCTAACTCACACCTTTCTTTGGCGTTAATAAAGCTAGCACGGCACATAGGCTAATGCTCTCTCTCAAAAGACCATTACGGATCAATTCCTTCACTTGCCCTTGAAGTATCTTATAATCTTTTGGACTCATCCGATAGTGAGGGTAGTTGGGCAAGCTAGCCTCATGAACAAGGTTTATGTGATGTTAGATGTCCCATATGAGCGGGGGATCCATCCAGTAAATCTCCGAGCAAGATTTCTTTGAATTCATTCAATAACAATATTAAACTTGGAATGTTTAAGGGCTCTGGTTCCTCACCCTTAACCGGCACAACGTATACCTTGTCAATTTCCTTAGATTCCTTTATGAAGTCTTGAATGGTCATAAAGGAGTTCCCCTTTATAAGCTTCGGGGTGGTTCTTTGGGGTCATAGAAGCAAGGACCGTCTTTCAACCATCCTTGACGAAAACGTAAACATTGTCTTGTCTTCAATAAGTCGCATAACGGTCCAATTGCTGTGGTCGACTATGTAACATATGACATGCTTTCATATTGACCACGTCATAAAGTACTCGATCTTTATAATTTCTATAAATTGAAAATGAGATAGTGCATTGTTCAGTTACCTTGGTCTCGTTCATTTTTTTTTTTTAATTTAGCTAACCAAGTAAGGGGAATTATGTCTGTCATATGTAGTTGTAACTTATCAACCATCATCTTCAAAACGATATTCTTACTACTACTATTGTCTGTAATTATATCATAAATTTTGTCGTTGATGGTACACTACGTATGGAATATATTGTACTGATGCAGGTGCACCTCCTTCCTTAGAGTGTACAATAATAACTTCATGACCAACAATTTGTCATGATCCCTAGCCAACTATTCTTCATCACTAAATCCTTTCTCAATGGCTTGTTCATCTTCATCAAATTCAGGGACTTCTTCCACTGCATCACCTTTAGTGCCCCCTTTGTTAATGGCCAAATGGGACCCAGGGCATTAAGGGCGGGTGTTTGATAAGCGACCTAGTTGGTGACAATGGTAAGTTGGTAATAATTGTTCAGCCTTAGCCAACCATAAGGATTTGCAATTTTACTCAGATTAGCTATTGTGCGTATCGCACATTACGGCCTAAATAGATCGCTCCTCATGTCACTATTTGTAGTTGTAGAAGGTTGAGGAAGCCCTCTTACTAGTTCATTTCTGCAAATCCAGCATAGGCAACCCAGCATAGTAGGTTGGTTGGCTAAAGTATCTTCTCCTGCCCCAAAATCATATATGATAAGTCAAATAACTCATTCTGATTTGCAAGACATGGCTATTTTAGTATTCTAATGGTCCTAATCATTTCCACCTCCAATTGAGCCTTTTCTAATCCATCTTTGCCATAAAAGTGTCCACGATCTGCTCTACATCAAAAGCCCATAAATTAAAACCGTCCTGAATCAACATAACTTACTCAACCCATAAAATCAACATCTCAGGTGCAAATACCACTGGAAAAAGTGGTAATTGGACGTCCACAAATAAAAACTTCCAATGACCCAATGCAAAGTTATTTGCCATCCAAACCTCTTAATTAGGTCACACAGACTAGTATGAATGAAAACACCAATTAATATCAGCTTGATCCATACTTTTTGTAGCCTTTAGTTTTTTAACGGTGGGCATTCATGAGTCACCACTATTTGCTTTGGTGCTGTCCACTTTGCCTTATTTTTGGGCTTATGCCATAAAATGAGCTAGTAAGAGGGATGGATGGCATGGATAAAACATATACATTATGGTGGAGCAAAGGACAGTTAAGTCCTTCCACTGTTTTCTTCAACCGACCACAAATGGATAGGCACGAAGCAGTAGAATCATCTCCATATCTTACATGTCTGTCTCATCTTAGACTTGGCTTGGAATTATAGCTCCTTTTATGGCCTACTTAAATTAGTCATTACAGCTCGTTTTATGGTCTACTTAAATTAGTCTATCTTTGAATGATACCTCCTTTTATGGTCTACTTAAATTAGTCTAACTTTGAATTATAGTTCCTTTTAAGATCTACTTAAATTAGTCTAACTTGGAATTATAGCTCCTTTTATGGTTTACTTAAATTTTTCTACACGTCCCTTGAGAATAAGGCCAGGAAATGAAAAGGATGTGAAAAGACATTTTTCTTGGCTGATAGCTATTTTTCCTTTACTTTTCTACCTTGTTTTCAAGTAGCCATCAAACAAACGGCTGATCCACATTTCTTTGTGAGCATAATTCTGGAATCGTACTTTTATACACCATGGGGCTTACGAAGGCAACTGCATTAAAATACATAAATGTGCTGCGTGGCATTGCGAGGGGAGGTCGTACTTGAAATTTTGGTAGAGTACTATGCATATGTGGAGGCATTGAGAAATTATAAATGTGGTATAGATCAGTCAAATTAATTTAACTAAATTATTAAACCCATTGTCACTAGAGGTTTGATAGAATACATCTTGATGTATTACAGTATGATATATTGGGACTATACAATGGATCTAGGGTTGTGTTAGGTGATCCTGATTGTTGATCTGATGAAATATAGTCATGAACGTCTGCTTCAAAAAAAAAAAAAAAAATTACTTTATAATCAATGGCCCACAAAACAATCAATCTAGGGTTGTGTTGTGTGGGATTCCGATTGTTGATCTAACAAAATATAACCATGAATGTCTGATTCAAAAATCTTTATTTATTTATTTATTTAAACATGCGCACCCGCCACGCACTCACGCATGCCAATGGAATTTCACCACCCATGGGTTTCGAACCAAGACCTCGTGTTGAAACTCCTTGGAATCTACCACTCGGGCAAGGATTGGAACCCAAAATCTTAGACTTAAAAATCAATGGCCCACAAAGCAATGGTCAAGTATATGGTCTACATTTGATTAAAAATTTAAAAAATAAACAAGTGCTTATCAGTCCAATTGACAAGTTTCATCGTTAGGTATTTACCACCAAGGATGAGGGCCATCTTGTAAATGGTTTGAATCAGCCTCCTCATATCATATTATATCATATTATGATATGTTAGGATTTATTCTACCTAACCTCCTGTTGCACAAGTCACGCACCAAATCATGGGATATGTGTATGATGAGGATTTACCTAGGATCCTCGAGTATGACGTGATATGTGCACGGTCGAGGATGGGAAATGATACAATTAGATCGGCCAAAAAAATAATAACTCCCTCAGCCAAAAAATTAGACAGGCTCACTGAATAAATTGAAAAATGCAAATAAAAGAGATGAGAGCTTAAGAAGGATTGATCAAAGGCCCACTACTAGAACATCAATTTTGCATGATTTTTAAAGCATGGACCATCATTTTTCAGGCTGTACAGTAAGGGCCCATTGTTCAATGGTCCAAACTAAGGAGATTGCACCATGTGTTCCCATGTGCAACGGCAACATATATGCAACATGGATTTTGATAGTATACCTTGTGTAAATGGTGTGGAACAAACAATAAAGTATTGATTTAAGACTCTTGTATACAACAATTATCACAATATATTGAACACAAATTAACATAGGGGAGGATGTGATGAAGTTGAGCACCATCTTCGTCGATTGATAAATACCTTAAATACACAAGCTTCTCTTGAATACACAAGAGGCTTCTTGAATTCACGAGATAAATAAAAGAACCTTTAAGGAATTTTATTGATAGAATGATAATTGATTCATGAATAAATGAGTTTAACCTCCTTAAATAATGTTAAATATTCTCTAAAAATGTAATCAAAGAATCTTAATCAAATAAGGAAACAAATTCTAAAAGCGCATAAATTTCCCACATTCATTTTTTTAAAAAAAAATAAAATTAAAAGGTGTATTTCATTGATCCTCAAAATTACAATCTTCCAGGCAGGCCCATACAAAAAGTTCTGGGACCACACCTATCATATATCAACTGAACAACTAGACTCTAAGACAGAGAATGGCCTCCAGAGAGGGTCTGGAAAGCGCTATAGAAGTAACTCCTTCCAAACAAAGGGAGACACGGAAAGGGAACGGGGATCATAGGAATTGAATTGACCCCAGGCCTGCATTGTCCATCACTAGAGCTCCTCTAGCTAGCCAATTTCTCACATTCATTGACCTGTTGTCAAGCAGTTGAATCGACAGGTCAAAACAGCTAAGAAAGTGTCTAGAAATTTAAACCGAAAATTATGTGATTCTTGACCTGTTGACTCGATATATCGACCTGCCCAACAATATTTTGACCTATCTAAACAAGCGGAAATCAGCCAACAAACAATCTGGACCTAAAAATAAAAAGAAGCTTTGATGGCAGATTGTGTTGGATGACACGAAGGCACTTAGTAATTACTTAAAAAATGCACACATGCCATACAAGTAGTCAAATTAAACCAACCATATAAAGGTACTTTCTGCACACATACCTTGAACTAAAAATTAAGCTTACGGGTTCATCAAAATATCAAATTGGTGGACGCTTATTGGATGGTTAAGATGAAAAATATCCAATGGTCTTATTCACATAAACAAGAGTCCACAAATTAGAGGTTATGATTGTTCAACTAACCGGATCTTGGGATTGTTACTTTGCAAAAATGGGCTGCACATTTTAGTCAATTTTATTTGGATTAATGTACACATGTATAATTTCTGAGTGGCAACCTGAGTATCATATAATTCCACAGTAGACAGCTGGGCCATACCAGGCCCAAGAACTTTGGAAGATAAATCTGAACCATTGGTAAATTCGTTCCAACAACTTTATGGTCCTCAATCTGTCCTTGAGCCATCTGTTGGGATTGTGTTCATCTTGGGTGTAGCCTCTGCCTCACCCAACAAGGCGAGGCCCCATACCATCCATTCTAGGGCATGAGCTCAAAAATAAGAAGATCCAAATCTAAGGTGGGCTACACCATTGGAAACCGTGGTACCATGACCATTAAAAGCTTCCTATGCATGTATGCAAAAGTTTGTATCTAGCTGATAATTGTTCTCCCTTTATTAATTAATACGTGACCTTATCAACAGGTTGGATGGCAAATAAACAATGTGGAAATATGTTGGTAAGCCCAAGGACGTTTTTACTTTTCAGCCTGCTCGAACGACTCGTCCCTTCCTTGGACCATGTGGTACTACTTGACGAGGATCAAGGCCCTCGCTCTTTCGATTGAAGTTCACTTTGCCTAGTGTCCTAGAGAGACCAATTTCCCTGCTGATGAGCTGGCTCACCTGAGGAGTGTGGGCCAAGCGCATCGATTTTTCCAGCTGTTGGAAGATCTCCCCCCCCCCCCCCCCCCCCCCCCCCCCCAAGATTAGAGATCTATTCTTAGACAGAACCGAGCTGGGCAGCCTCCGTGTGGGATAGTGTTGCGGCCCTGTTCGGATTTGTGTGTTTCCCGCAATCTCTTACGATGGGCAGGCCCATCACAGGCCTGCCCCAATCCTTTTCCTGTAAAGATTTTGCTATATATATATATATATATATATATATATATATATATATATATATATATATATATATATGAAATTCTTCTTCAAAAATAAAATAAAATAATAAGTGACCTTTTTATTAGTGGGCACAATACAAGAAAGTGGGCCATTACCAATTCTTTTTTTTGCCAATGACCAATACGAACTATGGGCAAAGGTAAGAATCATTGGGCTTCGTGTGGCTGCTGACCATAGAAGGAAATGGGCGCCACCGAAAGTGTGGTGTCAGGAGAACTCTTTGCGCTAATTAAAAGCAGCCGCTAGAAAAAGCTAAGGGGCCGTTTGATTTCCGTTTCATTGATGTAAGTAGAGGTAAATGTATTTAATCATTATTTACATTTACGCCTGCACGGCTGTCGGGTGAATTACATAGCTGGGTGATTATGTTTGCTTGCTCCTGTGATGGCTGTAAATACGGTGACAAGTTACGTGACCCTGTTTGATTTGCTGCTTGCAAACGAAGATCATAAAGTACGGCAGTCGTTGGCCGAAAATCACACTGATGGGGCAGATCTATTAACTATCTGGTATTAGCCGTTCAATTTGAGTAACCCTATTCTTATCCATCCATGTGCTCCTCACCAATTGGATGGTTGCAGTCGTTCTATCTGTGAGGCTTCTGAGATATGGACGGATGCATCCATAATGCAGCACGCAATTTGGACGATATGTATCCACATATGTGGATGAGTCGCCACAGTTTAACAAATGTTGCCAAAGGCACACCTCGATGGAACCACATCTTAAGTTGGCCCCACCATTAAGGATCACAAGTGCAAAAATCAACCTTGTCAAATGGTGAGGTGGGCTACTCCATAGGTAACAGCGTCTAGCCATTGATAAATAGCCAATTACAAGATTGGTATATTCGATGAGCGTCTATAGCTGTTTTTTTGCCAAAGTTATCCTCGTGATGAGCTACGCCTATTGGACAGATTAGATGTCGCAAGCACATAGAAGGTTAGAAATTATCACCGTAACTTATTATCCAACCGGTTGTATTTGAGACCTTAATACCCCCAGTCCAGTGATCCAATCTGTTGTTCCACGCCATCCATTACTTGTGTCTCACTGTCCACTATCCGGTGTAGTGTCCCTGTACAAAAATAAAAATAAAAATCTAGTCTGCTCATCCAATGGGCCACAATGTTTGATTTGCATTTACTTATTTGTCCACGTTATTATGAAACTGTAGCTCGATCAGTAGAATGCCTCAAAAATTTTGTCAAGAGGGTAACTCCTATAAATGTGAGCAATAGTTGAACGGTGTGGATAATCACCTGCGTGAAGGTGGCTCCTCAGAGCCAACGACTGTCGTACTTCATGATCTTCGTTTGCAAGCAGCAAATCAAACAGGGTCACGTAACTTGTCACCGTATTTACAGCCATCACAGGAGCAACCAAACACGATCACCCAGCTATGTAATTCACCCGACAGCCGTGCAGGTGTAAATGTAAGTAATGATTAAATACATTTACCTCTACTTACATCAATGAAACGGAAATCAAACGGCCCCTAATAATTGCTCTGAGGGAGCATTTTTTCCTTTTGGGCAATGCTCATGTGTCTTCTTGTTTGTAGTTTTTGGTGCTATCTCAATGCCTCTTTAATGAAGCTTGTTGTTATGTTTTTTTTTTAAAAAAAAGGATGGAAAAGGTTTAATAATTGCTCTTGGAAGGCCATGTTCCTACTGTAATTTAGTTTTAGCTCTACCAAGCATTGCCTAAAATAAAAGTCATTGTGGGCTTCTATCCTTCAATCCTTCAGCTCATGGGAGTGAATTTGGCGGTTCTATGCTTGTCATGAGTAGTGGGTTTTAACTGGGTTTACTGGTTCCTCTGTTTTTGTTTTTTTATGCTTCTTCACTGGTACTTCTATATGTAATAAGTGATGAAATTTGGACAAAATTCTCATCATCTGATATGTAACCGAAGTTGAATTTTGGAAGTATTGCATTTATATAGAGCAATAGATTTATATAGAGCAATAGATGACTATTCCCACGGATCTTTTAGGGTTATATTCCTTTTTCCTTCTCATTGCATCTATCAGTTGGCATTGATGTTTTGTTTGGAGCTGAACCTTTCTGATTGTCTTGCATTAGTGTGAATCTAATACTTGATGCGGTAGGAAAGTCCATAATAATGATATAAATGATTGAGTGATTGAACTGATATTTGGAATAAAATGTCTCCATTCCATGCTAAGGCTTCCTTATCAAAAGCCAGCTGTAAAAATACAGAATATTGTTACTGTATCAGTATCTTATGCACAATTTTTTTTTATTTTTTATTTTATCATTCTTTGCAGTGTAGTTTGAATGGGATAGCTATCCAAATTAGAACTTTTTTGAATTTTTGCTCATTGTACTATTCCATTATCCATTTATTTCTAATCTCCTTTATGAACTTGTGTACATTTGATGTAACCAGACCGTCCAGTGTATAGACTGCTCATTGTGAAAATTAATTTTTGCTGTTCATTTTCCATTGGATCAGCTCTTCTTCTTTTTTTGAAAGCTCCAGTGGATCAGCTCTTTTTTTTTTTTTTTTGTCTGAAAGAACCAATGGATCAACTTATTCTCTTCCTTTATATTAAAACTATGACTTTTTCCTTCTCACTATTGAAACTGGATGTCGTATCTGGGAAACTCTGAAGTTTGTTATATCGTGACTGATGTAACTAGCCAAACAAAAGCACTGTTGATTTAGTTATAATACAGTAGAAGGTTCTATACACATGATCTTGACTTTTCTTGTTTATGAACTGTCGTTATTTTACATTACTTTCATTTCATTGGTGTCATGTTCAAGTGTCAAGGCAATTTTATATGCTCCAAAGATGAGATGCATCAGGTTTTCTGTTCATTACTGTTATTAGGTGGGAAAGCGAAAATCAGCCTGCAAATGAGAAGGGTAAGCTGTGTTGCATAGAAAGCCCCAAGTTTTAGTGGTCCACTAATGCTTTCAAACCTAGCTTCTGCAAACAGTTTATCCTATTGACTGTGAGGGCACAACATGCCTTTTCTACTTAAAGGGCCTCTTGTTCTTGTTCTCGTGTAGGAACTTATTCTTGTTCTTGTGTTTGTTGAGGGCCCAACATGCCTTATCTACTTAACGCTTATTGGTGTTTGTAGGAACTTTCTTCATAACATGTCATTTGCCACTAACATGTGGGTGGAAGCACTATTGGTTGTGGATGCTTTTACTTAGTTTTCTATTATTCATTGTAATACAATCATGCCTCAATGTTCGAATGACAAAGCCCAATTTTCTAGATTCTTTTGATTTTCTTTATCGGCTTTGTAGTTATGGGATTGATTTCTTGTCTGTCTATTTTCATTCTTAATAATTTAACATTTTATTTCTAAAGAAACGCATCAAATTATGAAGCTGACCTATTGATCTGCATTCCTGCCAATCTACAGGAACTGGAAAGGGAGGGGACTGCTAGGTCAGATTTGGAAAGGGCTGCCCATGTTGATTTATTAGACATCAAAATAGAGATTTTTCCCTTCATTTCTTAGGTAATGTGATGAAGAACTTTGGAAAGGGATTAGTTTCATTCAGTTCTGAAAAACTTGAACTATCAGTAAAGAAAAATTCAGATCATACAAGCCTTCTGAAGACATGACCTTCGATGTGCATTAGCTCTACCATCACCATACTTATCGTGTTAAGCTGTCAATTGTGCCCTTCCTTTTTGATCTTTCTATTCTATGTTATTCAATTCCCTGGGCAGTTAAATGGCTCTCATGACAGTTATATTCTTTTGGGAAGCTTATGAGACATTCTTTTACGGTAACCTCTCACTCTCCTTATTGCAGTAGCCAGCGTCTTACACTAACATGTGTTTATGCTTCATTACGGTTTCTTTTTTCATAATAAAAGTCTCTGTCATAGCGTTTGGTTGCATCAAATGGCCAAAGGTGCATTTGGTTTCATCAGTGATTGACTTGATCCTTACAATCATGGTAGTAAGTGTTTGTTGTGATCAGCTAACATCTGATCATATATATCCTCCACGGGAGTGTTGATTTTGCAAGAATCTGTAAGGGCAGGTCTAGCAACCAGCAGAATGGAAGAACTTTCTGCATAAGTTTTATTATGCTATATTTTTATGAAGGTTTCTTGTTGGATGTGTATATTAACATTCTTTTTTATAAGTAGAATGTCTATGAACAGCTCCACTTTGCTGTATTTTTTTGATAAGGAAGACCGGTTTACATCCAGAGACTTGGTAAAGCTGAACCAAACAAGCTTATGCACATTACTAGAATACACAACTACTTAAGGTATCATGTACATGAGTATGAGAGGGTCTTCCTATATAAAAGTTCATTACTATGAGGATGTATCTAATAAGATGAAGGTTCATTACTTCACCTTACCATTTTCATATTCATTTCAGTTCCGATATGGCATAATTTTTGTTCTTTATATGGCAATATACAGTGGAGATGAGTTGATGAGAAGGGAAAAATCTTGCTAATGGTGGATCATGTCTTCATAAATAGCTTGCCACTCATTGGATCATAAATCCAACTGATTAAAAAAAATGCCTGTTCACTTTTCTTTCTTGGATTTCTATTGTTCTACTTTCGTCATTTTTAATTTATTCTCGATCTTAAAAATTCAATTCTTTTGATTTTTATTTATTTATTTATTTTTATTAACAATGACTTGACTGCTGAGATAGGAAGAAAGAGTAGAATCTTAGTGAGTGAAATGTGAAGGATGGTAAAAACTACAATTCATCAAACTTGCAAGGAGTTTTGTGCATAAAAGTCCTATGTTTTGGGGATAATCACCATTGATTTGAAGGAGCCCATAATGGATGGTAGTGCTTAAAAACTTCCCAGATCGGATGATTCTAACCCTTGAATCAGTGGCCTACAAATAAATTGCTAGGGATAACAATGGTACAAAATAAAATCCGTGGATGAGCTGGATGGGATTGTTTAATATGTAAAATCGTCTAATATGTAAAATCTGAGGGTCATTATCTATCCACGGTAGGTCCATCTTATCAACTGTCTGGATCACCAAAACTTTGTTCCCAATTGTATAAAATAGATGCATCAGGACACTATTCATCATCTGATGCACCACATCCTTATACTTCTTCACAAGTATAACCATCCCAATTGTATATGTTTGGATTCTAGAAACTAAGTTTGAAAATCTTGGATGGTTTTGAATCATATATATAGCAGCATGACCTATGTTGCCTTGAAAGGAATTTATATAAAAGACGGGATATGCAGGTCTGTACTCCCGTTTCTTTTGCGGCCTTCTTTTATCTACAAATCAAGTTTTTTTTTTTTTTTTTTTTTCTTGCAAATATGTGGGAAACTAGGTTTTTGGAGGTAGTGAGCCATTAGAGGTTGAATTTTAGAAAATGGTGAATAAATTTTGGTTATGATCCTGACATTTCTTTTGCAGTCTTCAGAAGAAGGTATTTGATGTCCTCTACCAGATAGCAGACATCCCTTCTTGGAAGCTTACAAGAACAAGATTATTGTAAGTGTAATCCCCTGGCTTGTTCAGACCTGCACCATTCTAACTGAATATGCTCTTTCCCTATTGTTACATTTTGAAATACTTGTAGGGCTTTGGTATAAATGAGATATTCTGGTTCTCACAATCTGATTCTTGTCAGCTTGAAGAGATGGATTTCCTTAGTGTTCTTCAAATGATTCTTTTATGTTTTCAAAGAGGGTCATTCTTCTAGGACTCATCCAAAAAGAAGGCTTACTGAATCTAGTTCCTTGTTATGTTCATTTCAGTTTACTGCAGGATCCAGAAATTCAGAACATTCTATATGACCCCATCTTGTGTGCAATATCAAACTGCACGTTTTTGCCCACAAAAGATAACCTGAGGATAAGTGAAATGGACAGAGAAGTGTAAGCTATTATGAGAAGAGGGAGATGGCCTCTTTCCTAAACTGAAAACACAAATATTAGCCTGGTTCAAAATTTATATGTCCTCATGAATGTTTCAATGGTGGGTGTTCATTCTCCATTATTGTTTTTTCTTGTTATGTGGCCTGCATTTTGTATCTGCTCCATCAGCTAGACATCATCATGATTAGGAACTCAAATGGACCTTCATCAATATGATGTAAGTATCCATTCTTCCATTGTTTCTATTATTGTTTTTTAGTCTAGTATATTAATCAATAATAATTTTTCAGATTACTCTTGTTGATGAGGATGATGGTCAAGGTGGTCCTAGGTCCTTTTACAAGCATCTCCATATATACATTATATAATTTGGCATATCTATGCATCAATCTCTCCTTCATAACAATGTTCACTGACATGCTGCAGAAGATATTCTCACTTTATGGGACCTAGACACATGTTCTTGTAGCTATAATTGGAGATTTTCTTTTCATGCAGTCACAATCTTTTAAAAAAAAAAAAAAAAAAAACAGTACTATGCGGTGTTACTTATTTTTGTGCTTCCATTTAAAGCAGCTGGAAATAAAAATACACTTATTTAGCAAATATCATGTCTTAATAAAATAGTTAGTTTTAGTTGTTGATTGTTTCTGGAATTTGAATGCAGGCTCTTGTATCTTCTTGGAAGAATGGCGATACAATGCCTTACATATTTGATACAGTAATACTATGGCCTTTAGTTTTCTAGCGGATCATATGTGCTTCCTTTTGCTTATTTATTTATTTATTATAAATCAAGTTACATTCAATTTTAACTTGAACTTTTCTTCCATTGGATTTTCATTGAATAGGATTATAAAATATAGAGGCAGGTATGGAATCAAGTTAGTTTTAAACCAAACACCATGTCACAATAGAAACAAACACCACTTCATTGAGAACATCAACAATATGCAGAAATCCTCTCAAATGACAGAGACTTGCTAATTAGATTAACCCTAAATGTTGGCTTTCCATTAAACCATCATTAAGATTCAGGCACCATTCTCAAAAGTTCTACTTTGATAACATTCTCATTGCCTTCATTATCTTGATTGTTGATTGCCAAATTGAGCTTGCAAAAATGTTGTTGGCGGAGGGACAAAGTCATCTTTTTGTACATTGGCTTAAACAAGGTGTTGATGATGAAGAAAAGAAGAGTTTCTTTGATCAGGTTCATTTTCCTGGCACTTTTTTTTGTTTTGTTATTATTATTTTGGTTCTTACGAGTACAAGAACCTTGTATTCCATGCATTCTCAGTATATTTTTACAACTGAGCTGTTGTATCCTGGAAATATTAAATGGTCCCTGTTGATTTCCAAGTCCAAGTAGCAAAAGTTTAACATTGGTTTCAACTTTTAACCTTCCATTTTCCTCACTTAAACATTTATTTTTCTTATTATTATGATTATTTTGAAATTTATCTTTGGAAGCCTTGCTGACCACAAATTTCTGGTAGAAGACCAAACTGATTTTGATGGGTTTCTGGAAACCTACATTGCTTTGTACCTGTCAGCAAGATTGTTAATACTCTTCACATATCTGCTTATTGATGTCAAGCAGCTCTTTTCTATAGTGTTCACGCCCCAAGTGCAGGGTTGTGATGTAGTAATAACTCGGTAAGACCGAGGTCGAATCCCAAGGGACTAAAACTTGTACGCTATTTGAAACTAAATAGAACTAGAACTAGACTAAGATGAAATCTAAATCAAATTGAATTTGAAGGAATAGTAGTGAAATATTAAATTAAAACTAAAGAGAAATTAGAGGTAGGGAAACTAGGGAATCAGAGAATCCACTTATAGAGATCAGGGAGATTTTACACCTGTTTCATGAAAATTAAACTAAACTGTCATTGATCTAGTTTTCAAGAGATGAAAGGTATATGAATTAAAATGGATTCCATCATCAAACCATGCCCAAGAGACTATGACAAACAACGGAATTAAACTAATTACCAACCAATCACATGTATGAAGGTTAGGAAGGGTACTGACATCCGACCATGCCCAGGAGCAATGCTTCCTGATATCATAAACATAAAAGGGAAGGAAATATTCAAACGCATTGCAGACCCATTGTAATTTCAGTCACAACAGACCATTAAAGACTAAAAACATTCTATCAAAACTAATAATCAACATCAATTCATATACTAAAATTAAATTAAAAGCATGGAGTCTCCCATCTCACTACGAGCTTCACCTCTTAACCCTATCTAAGAGGTTTAGCCTAGCATGGTCTTGCTAAAACCAGAAAAAAAAAAGTGAAATGAAAGAAATAAACAAAAAGAAAAAGGAAGAAAAGAACTCGAAACAGGCTTCCAAATTCGCCTCCACAGCTGCCCCACACCAAGCAATGATCTCCTCTTGATGCCCATTCACGTTCTCTCTCTCTCCTTCTTATAGCTTGCTGAAGTCGGCTAGGAGAAGACTGGAGTCAGTGCACGGAAGCCTATCGCAGTGACAGCCGCATGCCCCTGTACACAGTCAAATTCGGAACCTTCTAACCTCGTTCCTTGCATGTTGTCAGAAAAACCAACGTCCCTTGGAAGTATTTTGGCTGGTCTCCACGATGGATGGTTTTGATTGTCCGTTTGGACAATAGATGGGGCCCACAACAGTTCGCAAAACGGACGCAATCTGTCTGTAACGCGATCAACACGGCACTTGTCGCTGTGACGTTCGGTGGGTCCCACTTCGACACATATTGATAGATCCACTCCGTCCATTGGATAGAAGATGAAAAAACGGTCGGGAATGCTCAATTTTGGGTCAGATTTGTGGTGGCCCACAGATTTTTAAACCCACCGTCCATTGTGTTATTGAACGGTTAAACAAAAATATAACTTGATACATTCAAATTCCAGCAGCTAGGCATGGATTATGGCCACCCTAGGAGACGGATGAACGGTTTAGATTACCATGTGGGGCCTTGATGGTGGCCCACAAGTTCCGACCGCAGAAACAGAGCCTGCACAATCAACGCTGTGATGGCTGGTGGGGCCATGGCTGATGTTAGTGGGGATATCCACGCCGTCCATTGAGATCCACTCAAAAAACCGTTCAGAGAGGGCCGGTTTTGGATCAATTTCTGGTGTGGCCCACGGGTTTCCTATTCAGCCATCTGTTCGACATTTACACGGTTGAGATCCCATTTCCTTTGTTCTTTTCAAATTCCATCAGCTAGGCCTTAGTGATATGGGCCGCAAAAGTCGTATGGACGGTATGGATCAATAGTTTAAACCATGAGTGGGGCCCACAACTGCATCCGATCCTGGACAGCGTCGCACGCTGTAGCAAAAACGGTAATTCCATTTTTTTTAGAAAGAAAGCTCGGTCAAATTGAGCTTTGACCAGAATTTTCATCCAGTGTACATTGAGTGCACACGCACTTTGTGTACTGGCGATGTACATATAACTCCATTGTGATGCTCCATTGTGTTGGTCTAGAGAAATTTGCACCATTCATCAATTCTGAAATATCATTTTAGCCATTGGGACCAAAATTGAAGCATATCCAGGAAGCATGTGGGCCCCACTTAATGAATTAAGGGGCTGATCTATCCATTGGGCCACTTTTAGGGCGATCCAATGGATGATTTTTGATGTGTACAGTTAATTTACGGCCCCCATCACATATATGAAGTTTCAACTCAATCGGATGGCAAAAACCCTGTGATCTTACATTTTTGGACCAATTTCGGGCCTTTTTAATGTAAATAGCTTGATTTACTCAGGTCCCTGGCGTGCATATCTGTCAATTTTTGTCCTTGGAGTCCGTCCCTTACCTTTGGTGTCATCAGAGCGTTAAATCCATGCTTTAAGCTCCCTCTTCAGTCCAAGCTCGTAAAATCACCTTGCAACATAAACACGATAAAACGGGCCATTAAACAGTATCATGCTCGTAAATCCGGGCAATAAATGGGGTTTGATATGCAATATTTGACCCTCAACACAACCCCCAACCAACATCTTGCTAGTCCTGAGCAAGGTATGAGAAAAATAAGTTGAGAATTAGAAGACGATTCATATGAACTCGAGTGATTTATGAAAAACAATTTTAATACTAGAATTCTAAAACTCATGAATATTGGGCATTACTTCTGCTGGACTCAGGCACATTGTAAACTCATAATTAAGTCCAAAGTATTAATCCATCAATTAGAAAAATTCTAAACATTAATTTCCATAGGTGTATAGTGTAATCTCGGCTTATCGACATTGAGATTCAATTCATTATTCCAGGATATCCTTGGTAACTAGCAAGAGCATTCAGGACACCCAAAACCTCAAATAAAACGTGCCTCACAGATCATCTTTTCATTCCTTCACTTTTGATTTTTCCACTAAAAGTAACACCAAGAAGGGGAATCAAATCTTCACCTACAGGGAGCAAACCTATGGTGAAGACTGTACACCCGACTCTTTTTCACATATCATTCAAGGGGTATTAAATCTACACCTATAGGGAACAAACCTATGGTGAGAATTATTCACCCAAATCTTTCCAAAGGTTTCTTTTTTTTTCTTTTTTTTCTTTTTCTTTTTTTTTTTTCAATTGATCATGACAGGCAAATTTTCCAAGTTGGTTTCTTCCATGCTTACTAATCATCAAATTACAATTCAATATCGAACCGAAACCTTAATGTGCAAGCAAGATATGTTATGTAAAATCGTGGTTCAATCAATGTTTACAACTTCTAATTTTGGATTAACAATTCAAACTTAACTGTAAAATCTAACATGTATTGAATCCAAGAGTCATAAAATACTAACATCACGTGTCTTGAAAGTCTAAATTAGGGATATCTGTCAAAATCACTTCGAATTCACAGGAATTTTCAGAAAAATTTTAAAAATTTTCACAATTTTTACTCAAGACCAAGAAAACACTGATTAGGAAACCTAATCCCCCACCCCCAACCTAAAATCTACATTGTCCTCAATGTAAAAGATATGAGCATGTAATGCACATGGGACAACGAAAGTAAATGAGAAGTGATGGAAAGATAGTACCTGGATAACGTATCGAGAGAGATTTTTCAAGAGATCACTAGGAGAGCAGGTTAGTACGAGAGAGAAAGCAACAAAAATAACAAAAAATAAAATCCTACTTATACCACTTTCGCAGGTGCTCTCGATTGCATTTAGCGTATGCAACAAGCCTTTAAACCCCTAGGTTACCCCTAGTGGATGAGTTGTAGTCTCGTGAGGGATTGCAGTAATGTTACCCACAAACATTGAATTAACTAACTAAAAAATAATAAAATGCAATAAAAAGCTGGGTTGCCTCCCAGGAGCGCTAAATTTACCGTCTTCAGCCAAACAAATAAAGTAACTATCCTAGTCCTATGAAAGCGATAAACCTACCTATACCTCCATCAGACTAGAAAATCAGTCCTGGTAAACAGGAGCAATCAGAGGCATGAACATGTCCTCTAAATCAAATGTCTCGACAAATGGCTTTTATCGATGTCCATTTACTTTAAACTCCTTACCATTGTCGGGATCTCTTATCTCGACGGCCCCATGAGGATAAGCAGTGACAACAATGTAAGGGCAGGTCCAATGAGATCGAAGCTTACCCGGAAAGAGATGTAGTCGAGAGTCATACAAAAGGACTTTCTGACCTAGTGTGAATGATTTTTGTAGAATATGTTAATCATGAAATGCCTTCATCCTGTCCTTGTAAATTCTCTAGTTCTCATATGCATCATTTCGGATTTCTTTAAGTTCATTTAATTGAAGTTTGCGTAGTGAACCAGCATTGTCCAGATTGAAATTTAGATTTTTGATCACCCAATATGCTTTATGTTCCAATTCCACAGGCAAGTGATAAGGTTTCCCATAGACAAGTCTAAAGGGAGATGTTCCAATGGGAGTTTTAAAAGCAGTACGGTACGCCCATAAAGCATCGGTCAATCAGATTGACCAATCCTTACGGTTAGGCTTAATCGTTTTCTCCAGGATATGTTTGATCTCTCTATTGAAAATCTCAGCTTGTCCACTTGTCTGTGGATGGTATGGGGTGCTCACCTTATGAGAGATACCGTATTTCTTCATTAAGCTCTCAAATGGTCTATTACAAAAGTGTGAGCCTCCGTCACTAATGATGGCTCGAGGTGTTCCGAACAGAGAAAGGATGTTCTCTTTTAAAAATTTAATGACCGTGCGATGGTCATTGTTGCGGCATGGAATTGCCTCGACCCATTTAGTGACATAATCTACGGCGAGTAAAATATATAAATTTTCAAAGGATTGGGAGAATGGTCCCATGAAATCGATGTCCCAGCAATCAAATGCTTCTATGATAAGGATGGGATTCAAGGGCATCATATTTCGACGGGACAATGCTCCCAATTTCTGACAACGCTCACAGGCCTTGCAAAACTCATGAGTGTCCCTGAACATAGTGGGCCAGTAAAAGCCACACTGTAGAATCTTGGCCGTGGTCTTTTTAGTAGAAAAGTGACCTCCACAGGCCTGTGAGTAACAGATGGAGATGACACTCTAATGCTCATCGTCTGGCACACATCTCCTTAAGATTTGGTCTGGATAATATTTAAACAAATATGGATCGTCCCAGAAAAAAGTTACGCACCTTGGTAAAGAATTTCTTCTTATCTTGCGACGTCCAGTGTGTCGGTATGGAATATGTAGCAAGATAATTAGCAATATCAGCGAACCAAGGTGAATGGGAGACTCTGAACAGTTGTTCATCAGGGAACATGTCGTTAATATGGGTCGTCCCAAGGGAATCAGAGGTATTAAGGCGAGAGAGATGATCGGTCACTACGTTCTCTACTCCCTTTTTATCTTTAATTTTCAAATCAAATTCTTGGAGTAGAAGAATCCATCGTATCAGGCGGGGCTTAGAATCATTCTTAGAAAGAAGATACTTAAGTGCCGCATGATCTGTACAGATAATGATTTTGGATCCGATCAGGTAGGATCTAAATTTGTCCAAAGCGAACACTATGGCTAAGAGTTCCTTTTCCGTAGTTGAATAGTTCACTTGGGCAGGATTTAGAGTCCTACTTGCGTAATGAATAACATAAGGCCGCTTATGTTTTCTTTGGCCTAGAATCGCTCCAAGAGCATAATCAGAGGCGTCGCATATGAGCTCAAAAGGAAGGCTCCAATCGGGTGGCTGCATGATAGGTGCAGTGGTTAACATGCCCTTAAGCTTGGTGAAAGCTTCTTAGCATTGCTCAGTCCACTCGTATGGTGCATCCTTTTGAAGAAGATTACATAAATGACGAGAGAGGAGACTAAAGTCCTTTATGAATCGTCTGTAAAACCCTGCATGTCCCAAGAAGGATTGCACGTCTCTGATGTTCTTGGGTGGAGGTAGGTTAGAGATAAGATCGATTTTTGCCTTATCTACCTCGATTCCTTTGGACGAGATGATATGCCCAAGGACAATTCCCTTTTGAACCATGAAATGACACTTCTCCCAATTAAGTACCAATTTCTTTTCTTCACATCTTTTCAGTACACATTTAAGCCTCTCTAAACATTCGCTGAAAGATGAACCGAAGACAGAGAAATCGTCCATGAAGACCTCTAGATATTTCCCCACCATGTCAGAGAAGATACTCATCATGCATTGCTGAAAGGTGGCAGGGGCATTACACAACCCGAATGGCAGCCTTCTGTAAGCAAAGGTGTCATAAGGACATGTAAATGTGGTCTTTTTCTGGTCCTCAGGGGCGATTTCAATCTGATTATAACCTGAATACCCGTCAAGGAAACAGTAATAGGAATGACCAGCTAGTCTTTCCAAAATTTGATCATTGAAGGGCAAAGGAAAGTGGTCTTTCCTTGTGACGATATTCAGCTTTCTGTAGTCAATGCACATTCTCCAACCAGTAGTAACTCTGGTCGGCACGAGTTCATTATTGGCATTGGCTACTATGGTGATCCCGGACTTCTTAGGAACCACCTGAGTTGGACTCACCCATTGACTATCGGATATGGGATATATGATGCCCACATCCAATAGTTTGAGAACCTCGGCCTTAACCACTTCCTTCATATTTGGATTTAGTCTACGTTGTGATTGCCGAACAGCCTTTGCATTATCCTCAAGATATATGCGGTGAGTACAAATCGATGGGTTAATTCTTTTGAGGTCCGCTATCGTCCATCCAAGAGCTCCATTATGCTCGATGAGAGTAGATATGAGTATACTCTCTTGTTCTTTCTCCAGGTGGGTAGAAATCACCACCGGGTATGTCTCATCTTGACCTAAATAGACATGTTTTAAATTAGAGGGCAAAGGTTTTAGGTCAAGCTTCGGTGGCTTGAGGTTAGATGGTAGAGGCACATCATCAGTTTGGCGTAACTCTTCAATTTGTGGCCTCCACCGGTTAACTTTAAGTACTGGTGCAGTATCTAGCATGACACACGTCTCCCTAATTATATCATCATCAAGATCATGGGAGTGGGCCAGGTACGTCTCTAGAAGGTCAGAGGATAATATGAGAGGCATTCTATCTTCCATAAAAGAATCAATCATGTTAATATCGTGGAAATCGTCATCATCCTCTGAGTTGCTGCCGTTATTGAAAAAGATATTCGATTCCAATGTCAAATTTCCAAAAGACATAGTCATGACACCATTCCTGCAATTGATAATTGCATTTGAAGTGGACAGGAATGGGCGACCAAGAATGTCGGGAATTTGAGTGCTCGTGTCATTGATAGGTTCGGTGTCCAAGATGATAAAATATATAGGGTAGTAAAATCTATCAATCTGGACCAACACATCCTCGATTATCCCTCTTGGTACACGAACTGGGTCAGCAAGTTGTAGAATGGTCCGGGTGGGTTTTAATTCACCAAAACCTAACTGTTGGTATACCGAGTAGGGAATCAGATTGACGCTCGCTCCTAAGTCAAGAAGTGCATAATCAATTCGATAGTTCCCGATTACACATGATATGGTTGGGCAACCGGGATCTTTAAATTTTTGCGGCATATCCTGTTTTAGGATGGCACTCACTTTCTCAGTTAAGAAAATCTTCTTTTGAACACCTTGCCGTCGTTTGGTCGTGCATAAGTCCTTTAGGAATTTGGCATATGAAGGTATCTGTTTTACGACATCAAGTAGATGAATGTTGACTTTCACTTGTTTCAACACCTCTAGGATATCCTGAGAGTTAGAGAGACGTTTTGGTTCAACCAACCATTGGGGAACGGAGCAACTGGCTTCTCTAGAAGTTTCGGTTCAAATTTTTGTGGGGCATCACTAGATCCATCATTGTTGTCCTCTTCTGGTTCTTGAGGCTTTTCAGGCCTAACCGGAAGGATTTTATCAATAACCTTCCCACTCCTAAGAGTGGTGATGGATTTAGCGTGCCCCATTTGATTTGAAGAGCTTGGGTCACTAACTTCATAATGCGGTTTAGGATTGGGAAGAGGTTGAGCTGGGAAGCTCCCCTTGTTTCCAATCGTATTTTCAGCCTTAAGTTCATGTATTACTTTTGTAAGGTCTTGAAAGGCTTGTATCATACCCTGATTGAAAAGCTCTTGCTTTTGAAAATGTTTTAGAACCAAATCCTCTTGAGGTTTCTCCTGAGTTGGATTTTGGTTTAGGAAACCTTGAGGTGTAGCCGTTGGTCCATTCCTCCAACTGAAATTTGGATAATTTTTTCAGCCAGGATTGTACGTATTAGAGGGTGGTCCATTGAAAGGTCTTTGATAGTTATTTACGGCATTAGATTGTTCATTCAATACTTCTCAAAAGGCAGGTATTGTAGAAAAATTTTCAGTAGTATGAATGTTGCAATCACAGATGCCACAAACACTTTCATTAACCTTTTCCTTCTTTCCTTCCATAGCCTCAAATTTTCTAGTGAGATTAGCCACCTTAGTGTTAAGATCATCATCCTCTTTCAGGAGATATATTCCGCCCTTTTCCTTTGAATGAGTCGGCCTAGACGTAGTGTTCGGATTTGGATAATAGTCTCATGATTGTATTTTTTCAGCAAGACTATCGAGATAATCTCATACCTCGTCAATATTTTTATTAATGAATTCTCCATTACACATTGTCTCGACCATTTGGCGCATGGAAGATGTCAGTCCATCGTAGAAAAAATTTGTAATACGCCACGTTTCAAAGCCATGTTGTGGGCATGAACTGACCAAATCCTTGAATCTTTCCCAACACTAGAAGAATGTTTCGTCTTCCTTTTGGGCAAAGTTCATGATTGCTCTCCTGATGGTAATTGTCTTATGATGTGGAAAAATTTTCTTTATAAATTCCCTCTGCATGTCATCCCATGTGTCAATGGATCTAGGACGCAGTGAATGTAACCACGTCTTGGCCTTCTCTTTTAAGGAAAATGGAAAGAGTTTCAACCTAATTGTATCCTTAGATACATTAGGGAAGTATAAAGTGGCTATGATTTCGTCGAACTCTTTCGATGCAAGTATGGTTCTTCAGATTCAAGCCCATGAAACTTTGGAAGGAGTTGGATAACCCCTGGCTTGATGTCCATATGTTCTGTATTCTCAGGAAAAATCATGCATGAGGGCGTACTCACCCCCGCCGGTTGTAAATAATCTCGTAAAGTACGAGGCGGGGGTGCTTGATGCACCTCATTTTCAGCTTGTACTTCCTCAACCCTAGGTTAGGGTAGTGCTTAAGGTTGATTTTCAGCCATAACCTCTACTAACTCAGGAGAATTCAAGTGGTGTCTAGTCCTGTGATGGACAGTCAACCCCTCAACTAATCCTCCTTCAGTCACGAGACGTCGAGTGTTGTCGCGTGCCCACTGGGGCATAAAACACACTCAGCCCTCGATTTAAATTCTAACCTAGACCAAAGAGAAAAGAAGTAGAAATGTAGAAAATAAAAGGAAAAGATGGAAAGAAGTTACCAAATTTGGAGTCCTAGGTTAAGAATCTGCAGAACAAACGAAACAAGTTAGTTTCTAAGAATAGAAAGTCTAAAATTATAAAATTCCTAATTAAAAGTAAACTAATTTCTAAAGAAAAGAGGAAATTCCAAAGAAGTAAAAATTAGAAAGAGCTTAGAAGTTTCCTGCAAAACAAATAAGTTAGTCCTAAAGAAAGAGCTTAGAAGTTTCCTGCAAAACAAATAAGTTAGTCCTAAACCAAAAAACTTATAGAAGAATTCTAAAACAAGAAACAAGGTTAGGATTCTTAAAAGAAATAGAAACTAACTGAAAGAAGAAATAAATCTTAATCTAAATCTAGAATATAAAGGAAGAATTTACCAATTTTAGAAAGTATGTATCAAAATCCTATAAAAAAAAATTGGATTAGTTCTAAAAATCAGATAGAATGAAGAATAGCAAGTTTCTAAAGTTAGGAAAATTTTCTAATAAGAAAAATAACTAAGCTTCTAAACCTAGAATTAGAAAATTCTAAAAAGAAAATCTAATCTTAAACTAATCCTAAAACTAATTAATTTCAGAAAAACGTAGTCGTCAGTCCCCGGCAACGGCGCCAAAAACTTATTCATGCCCCAAGTGCAGGGTTGTGATGTAGTAATAACTCGGTAAGACCGAGGTCGAATCCCAAGAGATTAAAACTTGTACGCTATCTGAAACTAAATAAAACTAGAACTAGACTAAGATGAAATCTAAATCAAATTGAATTTGAAGGAATAGTGGTGAAATATTAAATTAAAACTAAAGAGAAATCAGAGGTAGGGAAATTAGGGAATCAGAGGATTTACTTATAGAGATCAGGGAGATCTTACACCTGTTTCATGAAAATTAAACTGAATGTCATTGATCTAGTTTTCAAGAGATGAAAGGTATATGAATTAAAATGGATTCCATCACCAAACCATGCCCAAGAGACTATGGCAAACAATAAAATTAAACTAATTACCAACCAATCACATGTATGAAGGTTAGGAAGGGTACTGACATCCGACCATACCCAGGAGACTATTGTGAACAACAGTGCTTCCTGACGTCATAAACATAAAAGGGAAGGAAATATTCAAACGCATTGCAGACCCATTGTAATTTCAGTCACAACAGACCATTAAAGACTAAAAACATTCCATCAAAAATAATAATCAACATCAATTCATATACTAAAATTAAATTAAAAGCATGGAGTCTCCCATCTCACTACGAGCTTCACCTCTTAGCCCTAGCTAAGAGGTTTAGCCTAGCATGGTCTTGCTAAAACTAGAAAAAAAACGTGAAATGAAAGCAATAAACAAAAAGAAGAAGGAAGAAAAGAACTCGAAACGGGCTTCCAAATTCGCCTCCACAGCTGCCCCACACCAAACAATGATCTCCTCTTGATGCCCATTCACGTTCTCTCTCTCTCCTTCTTATAGCTTGCTGAAGTCGGCTGGGAGAAGACTGGAGTCGGTGCACGGTAACCTATCGCAGTGACAGCCGCATGGCCCTGTACACAGTCAAATTCGGAACCTTCTAACCTCCATGCTCCTTGCATTCTGTCTGAAAAACCAACGTCCCTTGGAAGTATTTTGGCTGGTCTCCACGATGGATGGTTTTGATTGTCCGTTTGGACAATAGATGGGGCCCACAACAGTTCGCAAAACGGACACAATCTGTCCGTAACGCGATCAACACGGCACTTGCCGCTGTGACGTTCGGTGGGTCCCACTTCGACACCTATTGATAGATCCACTCCGTCCATTGGATAAAAGACGAAAACACGGTCGGGAATGCTCAATTTCGGGTCAGATTTGTGGTGGCCCATAGATTTTTAAACTCACCGTCCATTGTGCTATTGAACGGTTAAACAAAAATATAACTTGATACATTCAAATTCCAGCATTTAGGCATGGATTATGACCACCCTAGGAGATGGATGAACGGTTTAGATTACCACGTGGGGCCTTGATGGTGGCCCACAAGTTCCGACCGCAGGCTCTATTGCGAAAAAGAGCCTGCACAATCAATGCTATGATGGCTGGTGGGGCCATGGCTGATGTTAGTGGGGATATCCACGCCGTCCATTGAGATCCAATCGAAAAACCGTTTAGAGAGGGCCGGTTTTGGATCAATTTCTGGTGTGGTCCACGGGTTTCCTATTCAGCCGTCCGTCTGACATTTACATAGCTGAGATCCCATTTCCTTTGTCCTTTTCAAATTCCGTCAGCTAGGCCTTAGTGATATGGGCCGCAAAAGTCGTATGGACGGTATGGATCAATAGTTTAAACCATGAGTGGGGCTCACAACTGCATCCGATCCTGGACAGCGTCGCACGTTGTAGCAAAAACGGTAATTCCATTTTTTTAGAAAGAAAGCTCGGTCAAACTGAGCTTTGACCAGAATTTTCGTCCAGTGTACATTGAGTGCACACGCACTTTGTGTACAGGCGATGTACATATAACTCCATTGTGATGGTCTAGAGAAATCCGCACCATTCATCAATTCTGAAATATCATTTTAGCCATTGGGACCAAAATTGAAGCATATCCAGGAAGCATGTGGGCCCCACATAATGAATTAAGGGGCTGATCTATCCATTGGGCCACTTCTAGGGCGATCCAATGACTGATTTTTGATGTGTACGGTTAATTTAAGGGCCCCATCACATGTACGAAGTTTTAAATCAATCGGATGGCGAAAACCCTGTGATTTTGCATTTTTTAACCAATTTCAGGCCTTGTTAATGTAAATAGCTTGATTTACTCTGGTCCCTGGCGTGCATATCTGTCAATTTTTGTCCTTGGAGTCTGTCCCTTACCTTTGGTGCCATCAGAGCGTTAAATTCATGCTTTAAGCTCCCTCTTCAGTCCAAGCTCGTAAAATCACCTTGCAACATAAACACGATAAAACGGGCCATTAAACAGTATCATGATCATAAATCCGGGCAATAAATGAGATCTGATATGTAATATTTGACCCTCAACATATAGGTAACTCGGCTTAATTCAAGCTATCTACGTGGTTTGGCATCATATATTTGAAATGTTAGGAATCTATTAGCAGATTTAGAAGCAGGGAAAAATCCATTTAATGGCTTTACTCCTTCGGTAAGTGAATCCATTAATTTTGTTTTGCAATTTTTGTTTCTTCTACGTTTCCCCCAGAAAATTGTCTTCAATTTTACTTTTTTCTTTTTTAATGAGAAAGATTTGCTCTATGGCTACGGTGGCACTATGGGGTATCATATTTAGCTTTTAACCACTTTTCTGGTCGTGTAGCAAAAGCTGACGATTTAGCGGCGTCAAGCACAACTGTCAGTAAAGGTCTTTGCTGTTGGTATAGCCTTTACCGACTAAGGATTTACCGGCTGTTAGCTAACCGTAGGTAAAGACATTATCAATGGTTTTCTTGGTCTTTGCCGGCGGTTTTGACCGCCGATAAAGACCAGTTTTCTTGTTGTGGCATTCAATTACCACTATTTCCTGTGGCACCTCACACTTGAGATTTGGATTTGTTTTAATTTTTGGGTTCATGTTATACTTTATATTTGAATTTGCTTCATTTTTTTGGTTCATACCCTACAATGAGCTGAAAATCGGATGGACTGCGTGGATAGACTATGCATTTATCACAGTGGGCCCTGCGACCATGGCTTGGTTGAGGCCTGAGCATCTATTCCCTTCCCATTTCCATGCCGCCAATTGATGGTTTAGGATCATTGGATTAGGATCGTTCATGTAGGACTGTTTTGAGGAATTTACATCCATTACCTTTTCCATTAAGATGGCATGCCCACGGTTGTACATCTGCTTCCCTCAACCACCGAGCCTATATTGATGCATTTATTGTATACCCACGCCATTGATCCTTTTGGTTAAGCCATTTTGGGACTGAGTCCAAAAATAAAAAGTTCAAATGTAAGGTGGGCTATACAATTGGAAATAGTGGTAATTAACCATTAAAAGCGTCCTGTGCATGGACTCAAAAGTTTTGTACCTAGCTGATATTTGTTCTTCCTTCAACAATTTATATGTGACCTTATTAAGGGGTTGGATGGCAAATAAACATTGTGAAAATATTATAGTAAGCCCTGGTACCTTTTTACTTGTGGGCATTCAATCGCCACACATACCCTACAATGCGCCGGAAAATGGATGGACTATGCGGATAGACAATGCATTTAACAAGATGGGCCCGCAGCCACGGGTTGGTTGAGGCTCGTGCGTCTATTCCCTACAAGTAGAATTGTTTTAGGGAATCTTCATCCATTATCTTTTCCATTAAGATCAACGGCTTGGATCATGAAGGCATGCTCCCCTAGTTGTACAAACATGAGGCTTGATCAAGGAGTCTGCATATCTCGGACATGAGGACCGGATAGGGACAGCCCATGACTCTACGTCATTCCATGCGTCATGAGGCTTGATCAAGGACACTGGATATCTCGGACATGAGGACCGGACAGGGACAGCCCATGACTCTACGTCATTCCATGCGTCATGGGGTGGTACACTGACTGCTTGATCTCCCAAATTTGGATGTTTGGGAGACTGTATGTCTTCGGCCTGAGGACCAGACAAGGGCAGGCCTTGACTTTCTATATTTACTACGTCATTCCATGCGTCATTGGTGGTGCACTGATTGCTTGAGGGGATTGCTCTTTTGGATTGTCTTTCTCCGATAGTGGTCCGAGAAAATGGTTGTTAACTAGCATCATGGTAAAATATGAAACTAGAACCTTATATGAATTGGTGAATATCGTGGGTTTTGAAAATTGAATTGGATTACGGTAATAATTGATGAAAACCGATATTATAGGGCTATGATAATTTTCTCGTCTTTTGAGTGAATTAAGTTTTGTATGATAATTTAAAGAATAAATAAAAAGCTGTGATAATTTTCTTTTGTCTTTTGAATGAATTTTTGTATGAAATTTTATAGAAAAAAAAAAGCCACATATTCACTCGATGATCAGCATAAGTGTCTAGCTGAGCCATTCCCAACTTTTACACGCCCTAAGTTTCCCTTTCTTGTACACTTTGCCATTTTAAAATGTTCAGCATGACAAACGCAAGCCCTTTTACTATTTTCTTTAAGGGAAATGGATAATGAAAAGAAGTAAAAGAGTCATCTCCATATCTTACAAGTTTATTATTATTTCACACAAAACTTGGAATTACAAGTTAGTTTAATTGTCCATTTAAACTTTCCTACACATTCAGTGATTTGTCTTAAGAATAGGGCAAACAATAAAAGAGATGTGAAACAATATTTTTCTTAACTGCCAACTATTTATACTTTACTTTTTTATACTAAACATTGTCTTGTCCTCAATGAGTCGCATCACGTTCCGACTGTCATGTTCAACCGAGTAACATATGGCATGCTTTCACGTCGACCACGTCATAAAGTATCTAATCCTTATAATTTTTACTAATTAAAAAAGAATATATTGTTCAATTATATTAGTCTCGTTTACCTTTTTTATCCAACTGATTGAGTAAGGAAAATGATGTTTTATCATAAGTAGTCGCAACTTATCCACCAACACTTTTGAGATGATGTTCTCGTTACTACCATTGTCTATGATTATATCATAGACTTTGCCATTGATAGTGCACCGCGTATGAAAATATATATAGTGTCACTATAGATGTAACTCCTTCCGTGAGGTATATGTACGGTAATCATGACCAAAGATTTGTCACGATCTTTTGTTGTTCATTCTTCACCATCATCTCCTTCCTCAGTGACTTGTTCATCTTCATCAAAGTCAGGGCCTTCTTATACAGCATCACCTTCAGTGCCCCCTTTAGTAATGGTCAAATGAGTTGTGGGGCGTTGAGTGCAAGTGTTTGATAAGTGGCCTAGTTGGCTACAATGATAACAATTGTTTGGCCTTGTCCGACCATAAGGATTTGGAATCCTACTCGATTTCGCTGTTATGGGTGTTACACATTGAGGCCTAGATGTGTTGCTTCTCATGTCACGATTTATGGTTGCAGAATGTTGAGGATGTCCTTCTATTGGTTCTTTTCCTTATGTCAGCAACTGAACCCTTCATGGGGGGTAGAATTGAAGGGTAAGACAAAATAGGGACTCTTGTAAGCTTGTTTTTGCCCTACTTTCCAACTGTACTACTTCATCCATGGTCCCGATCAAGTGCATTTGATCTTAGTCCCGAATCGTCCATCGTAATCCACTTATGAATCGTGTTACCTTCTGCGATTCAGTTTTTGACAGGTCATTCCGCGTTGCCAACCATTGAAATTATTAGGTATAATCTGTGATGGTTCGATTCTCCTCTTTGCAATTTTGGTATTGCTGGAACAACACCTACTCGTAATCACAAATGAGGATCGTGATCGAAGAAGGCGTCTTATTTGTGGCCATGATGAGATGGGTGACTTGTTTTGTGTTGAGGGTCAAATATTGCATATCAGACCCCAGTTATTGCCTAGATTTACGAACATGGTACCGTTTAATTACCCAATTTAATCGTGTTTGTTTTACAAGGTGTAATTATAAGCTTGGACTGGATCAGGATGCTAAAAGCATGGATTTAACACTCAGAATGCACCAAGGCAAGGGACGGACCCCAGGAGACCAAGATCGACGGATTTATATCCCAAAGATCCGAGAAAATTGAGAAACTGAAGCTCAAGTGGCCTGAAAGTCGGCCAAAACGAAAGATCACAGGGTTTCCACCATCTGTTCAGCCCGAAACTTCATACATGGCATGAGGACTATAAGTTAACCATACACATCAATTTTCAGCCATTGGATCCCACTAGAAGAGGCCCAACGGACAGATCAAACCCCATATCAGCGATTTGGGGCCCGTATGATATTAGTTCATGCTTCAATTTCGGTCTCAATACATTAAATGAAGAGGCAAAGTGGATAGACGGACCGGATCTATCATGAACATTACAGTGGACCTTTCATGTACGATGCATGTACACCACGTACACTACACTAGATGAGCACCAGACGGTCAGCCCGGTCAAAGATGGGCTGACCCGTCCCTATCTCGCGCCGGCGTCCAGCAAACGTACCTCGGCTTGCGGTTTTGTGTAGTGGGACCTACCCCTCTCACATTTCGATGATTCAAACCGGTCATTCGTCTTGTGGTGCAACCACAACCCACCCCTAGGTGTCCCTTTTCCACCATGCAAGCATACGTGTGAAGATCTCAGCCACACGCAAGATGAACAGTAACACATAAGAGCTTGTGGGCTACACCGAATCCAAACTAAAACCAGTCATTTCTTACTGGTTTTTTGAGAGGATCACAATGAACGGAGTGGATTTCTCTATAGAAGCTGATAAATGGGCCCACCATCATCACAGCGTCAATTATGCTGCTCTGTTTCGCAATGCGGAATAACTGGACGTTCCGAATCGTCCTGAAAATGAGAAAATCGTTGGAAGCGCTTAATTCATGCCTTGATAAGGTAGAGGAGTCTCGGTCATCCCAGCCACAATTCATTCCAGAAATACAATGCGAGGAAAGTAATCCTAACTCGCTTTTGAAAAACTCTGAAATTAAAAATGAGGAGTTGGATTCCATTAATGAGCATACGGTTCAATTTTTCGATGAGTCGATCTCCATGACTATTCAAAAGAATGGTGAAGAGACATGTGTTTCTTTTAAATAAAATAATGATAACACACTTTACTCACATGGCACACTCGAGCTCAATGATAAGGAAGAGGTTAGTTTAAGTGAACCTCAAACCAATCTGGGAATGGAATGTGAGGAAAGCGATCCCATCCAAAGTGTGCACTGCACAAAATTAGACAATGATGCATATTGGGATGACTATTATAAACGTGTAACCCAAATTCTCCTAGAATCAATCTCAAGTTTAGTCCAGGTCAATGATCAAGACGTACATGAAGTGGTCGGTCATAATGAGCCACTCCTCTCACCTGACATGTCTGATTTAAAAGTGGAGGATGAGCCCCTTACAACTGACCCTTCTAACTCTTGTGAAACATGTTTGGACCACTCCTCTGAATCGAATGATGATGTGATTCGGGAGAAGGACGAGTTGCTCGCTACGACCCTGGAATTTGAAACCACTCAGTTGAGGCCACCATCTGAACTGTCGAGTTTTGTCGATTCAATGCCTCTTCTGAGTATTATCAATGAACAGAGTTCATACATCAATGCTTCGTCTACTGACCCTTAATCTATCTGTGTAGGGAAGGAACAGGAGAGCATATGTCCATTCACTTTCAAAGGCGATGGAATCATTGGGTAGCTCATCACAAACTTTGATGTGAAAAATGAGCCATTCTCAGATGAATTACCTAACTCTTTGGATGATTGCTTGACACATTTTTCAGTTATAAATGATCTTATGATTTAAGAAATAGTGAATGTCTTGCAAAAGCATATCTCGGTACTCATCACTGACCGAGAGAACCCTTATTCTGAAGCCTCCTTCCTCTAATCCTAAATGTTTACCATTAAAAGAGGAGGAGCTGGCAATGGAACCAAAGTTTGGAACTTCGGAATATGTTGAGACTACATCACTTCTTAAGAAATTTTCTAAACTTTATTTACTTGTAGTCTCTGATTCACCATGGGATACTAACATTGAAACTTCTTATGTTACAGGTGAATCGTATATACTTTGGATACCTCAAGCGATTCAACGAAAAATTTCTTATAAGGTACATAAGTTTCTCTGGAAAGTCATGCTCCAGGGCGTCTAAGCTTATTGCAAAAAAGTGCTTTTGGATGATCCTGTTGAGGAACTTACTGAGAAACTTATCAAGATATTGGCCGGAAGAGGAACTTTGTGGCATGATCGAGTAGTTTTTCCCTGCTTTCATAGGTCTAGGTTGTTTGCTTTATGATTTTCTAGGATAGACAGTTTTATGATATTAGGTTAGTTTGCTTCCTGCATTATTTTAGGATAGTTTACTTTCATCTCTTCACTCTTATGCTGACCGGCTTTCATGCTGTGATCATTGTGGAAACGTCTTTCTCGATTCCTTCGTCCAGGTACTATTTTCCCATCACTTCTCATTTACTTTCGTTGTTCCATATGCATTGCATCTCATATATCTTTTACATTGAGGACAATGTAGATTTTAGGTTGGGGGTGGGAGATTAGGTTTCGTAATTAGTATTTTCTTGGTCTTGAGCAAGAAAATACTGATTAGGAAACTTAGCTTCCGCATTCTTGCTTTGCACGCAGCTGTGAAAGGAGATGCGAAAGCTCCACCGACTCTGTTACAGCAACCACCCCCATCCACCGTCTTCAGGACTTATAAAAGAGAGAGAGAGAGAGAGAGAGAGAGAGAGAGAGAGAGAGAGAGAGAGAGAGAAGAATTCAATTTTACAGGGGACATAGAGCTAAGAGGAGAGGGAAAGAGTAATATTTATTTTAATTGTTTATTTCTTCTGTTTTTTTATGATTTAGCCTAATCACGTCTATTCTAGGATAAACCTCTTAGCTAGGACTAAGAGGTGAAGCTTGTAGCGTGATGAGAGACTTTTTGATTGTGCCTTTTGTTAAGATTGAACTGATGTTGATTTTAGTTTAATTAAAGAAATATTTTTAGTTCTTAATGGTCTGTTGTGACTAAAATTACAATAGGTCTGCGATAGCTTTGAGCATGTTTCTTTTCTCTTTATGTTTATGACGTCAAGAAGCTCTGTTGTTTACCATCGTCTCCTGGCCATGGTCAGATGACGGTACCCTTCCTAACCTTCATATCATGTTGATAGATTAGTAATTAGTTTAATTTTGTTGTTTACTTTGTCTCCTGGGCATGGTTTGGTGATGAAATCCATTCTAATTCATATACCTTTCATCTATTGAGAACTATATCAAAGAAAGTTCAGTTCGATTTTTGTGGTTACACCCTTCAACTGGATAAAGATGAGACTCTAAGTCTAGTTGAGTTCTTAAAGCAGGCATAAGATCTCCCTGATCTCTACAAGTGGATCCTCTGAATTTCTTAAGTTTTAAATTAATATTTTACCATTACTCCTTAATTTTATTTGATTTATATTTTATTTAGTATAGTTCTAGTTCTCCTTAATTCCATATTACATATAGGTTTCAGTCCCTTGGGATTCGACCTCAGTCTCACCGAGTTTATTACTACATCACAACCCTATACTTGGGGAGTGAACAAGTTTTTCCGTCATGATCAATTGAAGAAAAAGAAAATACCTATCTAAAAAAAAAATACCAGATACCTTTGGAAAGGATTGAGCAAATAATCTTCACCATAGGTTTGCTCTCTATAGGTGTAGATTTAATTCCCTATGGATGATATGTGAAAAAGGTTTGGGTATACGGTCTTTACCATAAGTTTGCTCCCTATAGGTGAGGATTTGATTCCCCTTATTGGCGTTACTTTTAATGGAAAAATCAAAAGCTAGAAGAATGAAAAAATGATCTGTGAGGCAAGTTTGGGTTTAAGTTTTGGTTATCATGAATTCTCTTGTTAGTTACCAATGATATCCTAAAATAGAGAAGTGAATTTTAATGATGATAAGCTGAGATTAGACTATACACTCATGGATCCTAATGTTTAAATTTTTTTTCTAATTGATGGATTAATACTTTGAACTTGACTATGAAGTTTACCGTGCGCTCGAGTTCAAGAGAAAGTAATGCCCAACATTCATTGTAACACCCTGAAAATCGGGGGTCGTGTATAAACTCAACTCCCGAGTTCCAGACCGTCACTTATGCAACAAAAATGGTTATGATTCAATGTTGTCTGATTTAAAGCATTCACATGAGTAAAAGTATACCAAAACTGCAATTCATACTTCAGATCCAGTGATAAAAGCAAGCGGAAGACTAAACAAGATATATATCACTGTATGGAAAAATAAAGTAATCTCAACTGTCTCCAAAGTATGACTACATCTCTGAGTCTCATATACATGTACATAACAAAAGAATAATGTTCAAAAAGAAAAGTCCCACTGATGTCCCCTCGATCCAGGTCACCTACGGGAAGCCGTCATGATACTGCATATACGAGAACTCATCCTGGTCCTCGTCATCATCTAGCTCCACCTCCTGGATCTCATCGTCACCTGCAACTACAACAGGGTCTGGTGGGTGTTGCAAACACCATCCCGTAACGTGGGAATGAGTGATCAACTCAGTGGAATCATAGAGCAAAGATTAGCATGTTCACAATTCAATCACGCGATAATAGTAAAGCAGTAAATCAGACAAGTCCTAAAACTGTTGTTAATGCAAGATGATATGACGTGATGTATGCCCTCACCGACGATCACCCTCATACGGCAACATCTTACGACCGCGGCATGCCACACTCCCTAGAGTGCTCCACATCTTCCAGGCACATGCAATGCTATGGTGATATGATTACCAAGTTGTTATTAGTCCATTCAAACAGCAGGATTGGGAAACTAAGGTACCTCCCTTGTATCAATCCCAACACGGATCCTGTCTAGGGTCGTCACTCCTAGTAATCTCATACGATGTACATTTCGTAGGTCACTGCAAGGGCTGCCAGGGCTGTTGCTCGCACTCGTTGCACCGCTCCCCCATCACCTTATCAATACAGGCCTACTGTACTCTACTGCACGGAAGGGTCGTCGCCTCCCGTGAACTCAGAATACGCTCGCGGTCACTACAAAGGGCTCGTCGCCTGATCAGTGTAGGCCGACAGCTAGAATATAGTGTCCCATACCACCATAATCTGCTCACGAGTCAAGGTGCTCATTGGTCACTACGGGGAGGTTTGTGGCCCCAGCGTAGGCCGACAGCTCGACCACGGTGTCCCATACCACCATGCCCGGCTCATGAGTCTTCGTGGATCAAGGTACCACGGTTAATAGGGTTTACAATGGTAAGTTCAGTACCCTAGGTTCAAGCAGTTATGATACATACAAGGTGAACAAGCATCGGCCAGTCGGGTTACTTGACGGGCTCGACTAGCGCGATCGCATCTCGAATTGAACGACATGAAGTGCGTAAAACACTTCGCGTGGCCTAACCACTGCCGCCAACTCTCAACACGAATCACATTCATCGACGCGTCGTTCGTGGCTATGACCAGTCAGCCACGAATTCGCTCGGTTACCGACTGCCTGGACTAAGTCAAGTCCCACACATCTATGGAATTACTATACAAGGTATTGGAATTGAAATACATCATGTGAGCATGTTAACACATGTTATAACTTTCAACTTAAGCAAATCTTCAAGGCATACTTCCCATGCATATTCAACTTAAGCAAATCCTCAAGCACATACATTCAATGCATGTAATGAAATCATGCATTTTATCAACATGTAGAAAATCATCTAGGTCAGCATAATAGTTGAAAAATCAATCACAAACTATCATATAACATCATTTAATCCAATACATACTAATACAAGCATTTATACAAACACATGCACTACACACTTAGGTCTACATATAGCATGTCGACCCCAAGTGTGCAATTAGGCGAATCTCTTCGCCAAACTAATTATGCACGCATTCCTAACTTCCTAATGCGACAACAAACCATGTCAATCACATCAGCAAAATATGAATGCAAACAGTACTTCCTACAAATGACTAAAATGCCCTAAATCTCATATTCTTCGTTAGCTTACGAAACGGGAAACGGAGAGCATTTTGTACATGTCAAACGGCGATGCCGTCAAGAATCTACTATTAAACGACATTGAAAGCATTGGGAACCGTCAATCCAAGCGTCTAAAATCCTCACCTAGTGTCTTGTAGACTCGGGAATTGAAGCGGAGTGTATATGCTTCGTCTACGGCGAGTAAGGAGCCTAATACATAAGATCCATAAGCTACATCGCCATGGAAACAAGAAAAACTCAAATCACCAACTATTTAGGGTTTTTACTTACCTAGGATTGCGGTGGAATCGCCGGGAAAGCGGTAGAGAAGTGTCGCTTAAGCATGTGCAACACGTAGCACAAGTGGCGGGAAGAACTCTCCCACTCTCTCACAATCTCTCACTCTTTTTCTCTCTCCCAAGCTAGGGCTTCTCTCAAATTCGGATGGGAGAGAGGAGTGAGGGTTTCAACCCCTTTTATAGCCTAAAACATTCCCAAAATAGGCTTGGGAACAATGTTTACTTGGTGCCTAACCAAATCGGGGCCGTTTCGGTCCAAAAGGGCATTTCTGGAGGTCCCCAGGCCAAATGCGGTCGGACTTAAGCTCATGCATACTGGATCTAGCACACATCCAGTTTTCAGACCGGTTGGGTTCCCAGATCGCACGCGGCGGCCCAGTTTCAGTTTAACGGTCACCGCACCAAGATCAGGCCTATAAGTCTCGTGATATGTAATAGATATTTTTCCTGATCCAAGGGTGTAATTTGGCTGTATTCTGACGGTCAGAATGCTTAATACTGATGCGTCAAATTTGTGTGCCAGATTTGAATTTGAAATTCCAACTATGTCCCTATTCACATTCTCTTCGGTCCGGGCTCAATGAAATAGCCTGTGATCATCGGTTTGACTTGATTTTTGGAATGAGTGTCAAGCCCAGCTAGACGGTCCTAACGGTCTAAGATAGGAGGTATCGGACTTTCAACGTGCGGTCTAGATCCAATACAAAGATTCAAAGTGGTCCAGAGAACAAACCGGCTTAGAGTTTGATCCGAGGCTTTAGAGCATTATAGCACCCTTAGTTCCACTCGCTTCGGGCCTTGTAGAACGTATTTAAAGTGATCAGGGACCATTTCCCAGCTATTCTAACGTTGCACTAGCTAACCTAGTCAAATTTTCCAAAGGAATGAATTCTACGCAAATTCGGGTCGAGTTGGTACTCGAGCCCAAGGATGGATTTTTCACGGGCGTTACATTCATGAATCTTAAAATTCTAGTATTTGGTTTGTTTTTCAAAAATCACTCGAGTTCATAGAAATTGTCCTTTTTTTTGCATACTTTGCTCGGGACTAGCAAGATGCTGGTTGGGGGTTGTGTTGAGGGTCAAATATTGCATATCAGACCCTAGTTATTGCCTAGATTTACGAACATGGTAATGTTTAATTGTCCAATTTAATCATGTTTGTTTTGCAAGGTGTAATTACAAGCTTGGACTAGATCAGGATGTTAAAAGCATGGATTTAATACTCATAATGCACCAAGGCAAGAGACGGACCCCATGGGACTAAGATCGACGGATTTATATGCCAGAGATCTGAGAAAATTAAGAAACTGAAGCTCAAGTGGCCTAAAAGTCAGACAGAATGAAAGATCACACGGTTTCCACCATCTGTTTGGGTCGAAACTTCATACATGGCCTGAGGACTATAAGTTAATCGTACATGTCAATTTTCAGCCATTGGATCCCACTAGAAGAGGCCCAACGGACAAATCAGCCCCCATATCAACGATCTGGGGCCTGCCTGATATCAGGACATGCTTCAATTTCGGTCTCAACACATTAAATGAAGAGGCAAAGTGGATAAACGGACCGGATCTGTCACGAACATTACGGTGGACCTTACGTGTACGATGCGTGTACACCACATACACTACACTAGATGAGCACCGGACGGTCAGCCGTGTCAAAGATGGGCTGACTCGTCCCTATCTCACGCGGGTGTCCAGCAGACGCACCTCGGCTTGCAGTTTTGTGTAGTGGGACTCACCCCGCTCACATTTCGACGATCCAAACCGTTCATTCTTCCCGTGGTGTAGCCACAACCCACCCCTAGGTGTCCTTTTTCCACCAGCAAGCATACGTGTGAAGATCTCAGCCGCACACAAGATGAACAGTAGCACATAAGAGCTTGTGAGCTACACTAAATCCAAACTAAAAATAGCCATTTCTTACTGGTTTTTCAATAGGATCACAATGAATGGAGTGGATTTCTCTGTAGAAGCTGATAAATGGGCCCACCATCGTCACATTATCAAGTACGTTGCTCTATTTTGCAGTGCGGAAGAACTGGACGTTCCAAATCATCTTAGCCCACCAGTGATGATCGTATGTCCGATCTAAACCGTCCATCATGTAGAGGCGCTCGTTCTGGTCAGAACCATGCTGACAATTTTCAACCATACACGCGCACGTGTCGGTCACAGCAAGCACAAGAAGTTCATTTGCAGTCGTTGGAGTAAGATTACTTCCCTGGGCCGCACTAAAGGACGGCCAAAACTTTCCATCTCTGCTCGAAATTTCGAGGAGAAGATAATGGATGGACTGGATTTCCAATACAACATCAATTAGGGGCCCAACCAATAGCCAATGCAAGAGCTTCTGCGTTCTTGCTTCGCACGTAGTTGCGAAAGGAGCTACGAAAGCTCCACCGACTCTGTTACAACAACCACCCCCATCCACCGTCTTCAGAACTTATAAAAGAGAGAGAGAGAGAGAGAGAGAGAGAGAGAGAGAGAGAATGTGAGAAAAGAATTCAATTTTGCAGGGGACGTGGAGCCGAGAGGAGAGGGAGAGAGTAATATTTATTTTAATTGTTTATTTCTTCTGTTTCTTTTTATGATTTAGCCTAATCATGTCTATTCTAGGCTAAACATCTTAGCTAGGGCTAAGAAGTGAAGCTTGTGGCGTGATGAGAGACTTTTTTATTGTGTCTTTTGTTAAGATTGACCTAATGTTGATTTTAATTTAATTAAGAAAATGTTTTTAGTTCTTAATGGTTTGTTGTGATAAAAATTACAATGGGTCTGCGATAGTTTTGAACATGTTTCTTTTCTCTTTATGTTTATGACGTCAGGAAGCCCTGTTGTTCACCATCGTCTCCTGGGCATGGTCGGATGACGATATCCTTCCTAATCTTCATATCATGTTGATTGGTTGGTAATTAGTTTAATTCTGTTGTTTACTTTGTCTCCTGGGTATGGTTTGGTGATGGAATCCATTCTAATATACCTTTCATCTATTGAAAACTATATCAAAAAAAGTTCAGTTTGATTTTCATGGTTACACCCTTCAACTGGATAAAGATGGGACTCTAAGTCTAGTTGAGTTCTTAAAGCAGACATAAGATCTCTCTGATCTCTATAAGTGGATCCTCTGAATCCCTAGTTTCCTACCTTTAAATTCCTTAAGTTTTAAATTAATATTTCACCATTACTCTTTAATTTTATTTAATTTAGATTTTATCTTAGTCTAGTTCTAGTTCTACTTAATTCCAGATTACGTACAGGTTTTAGTCCCTTGGAATTCAACCTCGATCTCACCGAGTTTATTACTACATCACAACCCTATACTTGGGGAGTAAACATTTTGTCGGGCACTGCTCCTACCATGAAAAAAATACCATATTTAAATTTAAATACTAATAATTTCACCTTTTTATGATCAAACACATCAATATAATCAAAATATCGTTCTACTTCAGCTAACCGGTCGAGAAAATATTTTATACGTAATAAGCTAATAAGCCATTAAAAATAAGAAGTTCAGCCATAAACATGATCTAGATGATCACCTCCATAGACTACTTGTTACCCAAAGATGTCATCAATGTCCTCGCTGCTAGAACTCGAATCATCTAGTGTAGCCCTACGATTCACCACTAATAGTGCTCTATGAAAATTGGGGCGGAATTAATGCATCCACAGGACGATTGAGATTGAATTAATGCATTCACAAGATGGTCGAGGGTTGCTTGCAGCCCTTACATGGTCAACCGACTCTCCTGGTGGAAAGCTTTCATTGTTTCTGAAAAATAACGTATCTTTGAATCATCGTCCACGGGATTTTGGTCTATACTGTCGTTACTTGCCATCGGTCCAAGGAGAGTCCTCACTCTAATACCAATTGACTCAAGGATGAATATGATGAGGTCGATCACCATCTTCCTCAAGGGGATAACTACTCCAAATCCAAAGAGCTTCTCTAGACTCCACACAGAGACTCCTCGAATCCATGAGGGAAATTAAGAAAAATAGAAATAATTTCTAACAATTCGTAAATTGATTAATAGATAAATAAAACGAGTTTACAACCCTTTAAATATGGATACTAAACCTTAAAAGAAGTTTTCGATTTATACTACAACGAAAACTCCTAGAAATCATGACTTACTATAAATTAGTAAACTTACTATATGTTTATAGACTGTAGTGATTCCTACTAGACATCACAGTTTTCGGCCAAAAATAGTAAGTGTCCTATCTGGCTTAACCATGCTATTCTCCTAATTATTCTAAACACTTTTTCTGGTGGACACAACTCCTAAGACCCAACGGATGAAGAGTTATAATCAAACTAAAACTTACTATTAATAGTAAAAATGAAAATAAAATGGAAATTCAACCGTTGATTTGATGAAATCTTATAAATTTAGCAAGGGTAACCCGGTGTAGTGGGATCGAGTGGCTAAAATAGCTTCTCCTACCCCAAAATCATATATGACATGTTGGATAACTCATTCTGGTTTGAGAGATATGCCCGTTTTACGGTTCTGATGGTCTAAATCGCATCCACCTTTAATCAGGCCTTTTCTAGTCCATCTTGGCCATGAAACAATCTGCAACCCGCTCTACATCATGGTGGCATTCAATCAACATTATTTCCCTGTGATGTGATCCACTTAAAATTTGAATCTTTCTCATTTTTTAGCTCATACCATAAAATTAGCTTTAAAAAAAATGAACGAATGTCGTGGATAAAACATATACATAATGGGAGTAGAGTTGTACACGAGTCGAGTTAGCTCGTTAGCTCGCTCGGATCGACTCGAAAAAGCTCTACTTGACTCAGATCGAAACTGTGATCGAACTGAGTCGAGCCATTTTTTGGGAGCTTGGAACATTTCAAGTCGAGTCCGAGCTGGACCTAGCTTGACTCGACTCGGCTCGGATCAAGTTTTGAGTACTCATATATATAGGTCCTTAAAAAGAAAAGGAAAAAAAAAAACTCTTATTCACCCAACCCTAACCCATTCGCCCAACCCTAACCCAGCGTCAAGCGCCCAAATCAGCCTACTCTCCCTCCCTTTCCCCCAAATCAGCCAACAACCCTAAACCCGTTCACCACTTTGCCCCCTCTTGGCCATCCGTTCGCCCAAATACTCTCGTCGTTCTCCACCACCCAATGAATACCCTTCTTCCAATCTTTATCCGAATGACTAGCATTTGAAAGTGAGTCCTCTCCTCCCCTCTCTCCATTTTTTTCCAACGAGTAGCGTCCGTTTGAGTAGTCGGAACCTATCCGACCAACGACCACTGGCCAGGTGGCTTAGTACAATTGGACGAACCTCTTATTTGGTCGGATGAACCCATCCGACTAGCGACTACTAGCCGGACGAAAACTCAACTCGAACTAGACCGAGCTGCTAGCTGAGCCAAGCCGAGCTGCTGTTCCAAGCTAGAGGCCGAGTCGAGCCGAGCACAAGATGAGGACTCAAGCTATCTGAGTCGAGCCGAGCTGGGCGAAGCTTGGCTCGGCTCAACTCGTGTATACCTCTAAATGGGAGGGCCATAGAGCTTTTTTAGCACTCATCAGTACCGAGCTTAGTACTGGGGGGGTCACTATAGAAGCCGAGTCCGTCCTATGTCGTGACTCCTTTCTAGAGCAAGACTCTTATCATGCAATTCTATGCTCCACAAAGGAGATACACTCCTTTGATAGTTCACCACCATTTAAAAAATGGTGGTGACTTTTCAACCCTTTGAAATAGATGGTTAGGATTGCTTGAACAATCCAATGGATGGAGATGATCTTCAAATCTTATAAATTAAGGATAGCGGAAGTAGAAATTAGCAAAGAAGCCATTTTGCTTTTATACAGTAAGGATGGAGAGAAGAGGCTTTCTTATTTCTCTCCTTCTAATAAAAGTGTTAATATAATGCGGCGGATATTGGACAGTGAGTAGTAGTTGCTTGGATTCCAAGAGAAAAGCTCTAACCACCTGTAGGAAGGCTCTCAACTACCCTTCCAATCTTCTCTCTTCTTGGGATGATGAAGCCTCTAACTGTTTTTTGGTTCATGGTCTAAAATGAGCTAGCAAGACCGATGGACAACATTGACATACAATACATCCATCAAAGTAAGATAAATGGCTATGGCCACGTTGAGTTGGGTGACGCAAGGCTGCACCTAATTAGCTCCCTAAGTTTCCCATGTACATTGACCGTCTTAGAATATTCAACCTAAACAAAAATAATTGAAAAAGCAAATGTAGTGCATTCGGCTGATTGATGTTCTACGGTGAGTAGTAGTTGCTTGGATTCCAAGAGAAAAGCTCTAACCACCCGTCGAAAGGCTCTCAACTGCCCTTCCAATCTTCTCTCTTCTTGGGATGATGAAGCCTCTAACTGTTTTTTGGTTCATGGTCTAAAATGAGCTAGCAAGATTGATGGACAGCATTGACATACAATACATCCATCAAAGTAAGATAAATGGCTATGGCCACGTTGAGTTGGGTGACGCAAGGCTGCACCTAATTAGCTCCCTAAGTTTCCCATGTACATTGACCGTCTTAGAATATTCAACCTAAACAAAAATAATTAAAAAAGCAAATGTAGTGCATTCGGCTAATTGATATTGGACGGTGAGTAGTAGTTGCTTGGATTCCAAGAGAAAAGCTCTAACCACCTGTCAGAAGGCTCTCAACTACCCTTCCAATCTTCTCTCTTCTTGGGATGATGAAGCCTCTAGCTGTTTTTTGGTTCATGGTCTAAAATGAGCTAGCAAGACCGATGGACAACATTAACATACAATACATCCATCAAAGTAAGATAAATGGCTATGGCCACGTTGAGTTGGGTGACGCAAGGCTGCACCTAATTAGCTCCCTAAGTTTCCCATGTGCATTGACCGTCTTAGAATATTCAACCTAAACAAAAATAATTGAAAAGGCAAATGTAGTGCATTCGGCTAATTTCCCTAGCAATGGAGGATAAATTGATACAAGAAACAAAAGAATCATTTTTATATCTAACCAATCTATGTAATCTCACACTTAATTTTAGACTTATTAGCTAATTTCATGGTTCCCCCCTAAACTACCTTTTCAAAAAAAAATACATATAATGTCTTATCTCAGTAATAGAACTAGCAACAGGGATGAGAGTTGGGTGGGTTCAACCGGACTCATGATCAACTTGACATTGGATTGAACTCCAGGAGAATGTACTAGGTTTGATCTTGGACTTGGGTTATACAAACACCAGTCCAATAAAACTTTGGTCCAGATCAGGTTGAGGTTTCTGGTTGCCTATCCCAAACTGAATCTGATGGAAATATGTATTGCTTATAAGTTACAATTGAGTGTGGATCATATGTATTGAAGGTATAAAAAATTTTAGTGCCGTCAGGTTTCACCGGTCCACGTCATTTCCAGTGTCTCAAGCTAACAAGATATGCCAAGTGTATGATTTCTGATTAATGCATGCCACCTGTATAATTTCTGATTTAGAACTGATGAGGAGGAGGGGTATCAACTCTCCCATTAAAGCCACTTTTGGAGGACTTCTATTCCACAAAGGCCCCTACAATGAAGATCACCTGAAATTAATTAAAATCAGGCCCATCCACTAATTAACGAGACATACCATGAAAATCAACGGTTTGGAGCACAAAGCGGTGGCCCCAGTTTTAAATACGAGGCTTGAGGAGGCTGTGTGTATCCTCTTGTTGAGGACTAGAGAGGGGTCCATTACTCTTGCCCGGGTGGTAGACTCCGAGGAGTTTCAACTCCCGGTCAAGGGTTCGAATGCCCATAGGTGGTGAAATTCCACTAGCGTGAGTGTGTGACGTGCGTGTGCGTGCCTTAAAAAAGTGAAAAAGACTAGAGAGGAGCAGACCTATGTGAGAACTCGGTGACGTCAACACACCACCCAGATTGGTGGTGTGTGTACACTAGCCAATCCGCTTCCGCGGATGCCTGCATAAATGGCAGAAGCTGATTTCTTCGTGTTCCAGAAATGTAGGTGGGGCCTACCATATTGTTTGTTGTAAATCCAAATCTAGGTGGGGCCTGCCTTATTGTTTGTTGTAAATCCATCCTTTCCATCCGTTTTTTTATATCATTTTAGGACATTGGTCCAAAACTGACACAAATCCATAACCCCACGCGACAAAGCATTGGACTTTCACCGTTGAAACTTGCGTCGGGCACGGAAGTTTAGGATCACGCTGGTTTTTATATTTTCAATTTATCCTAAGTAGGAATGACCCTATAAACGGTATCACGGTGGACCCATGTAAGATTCAACGGTAGGAATTTACCTACCCATTTTTCTTAACGTACGGCCCACTTGAGTTGGGAAGCGGATTGGCTGGTGTACCCCACACATGCCAAGACGAGGGCCGACGGTCCTCGAGCTCCGAGTTGTACGAAGGGTTCAAAGGAGATCAAAGTTACATGGGCCCCACGATGATGTATTTATAATATCAACACCGTTCATCCATTTTTAGAGATCATTTTAGAGCATTGGCCAAAAAAAGAATGATATTTTAGCCTTGAATGGACCACACCAGAAATAGTTGGGGGATAATGATTTTTACGGTTAAAAAATTCCCAGGCCTCTATAACATTTATTTTCCATCCAATTTGTTCATGGTCAAGAATATATGGATAAAGAGGAAAAACAAATTTCACATTGATCCGGAACTTCTGTGATCCCAAAAGGATTTCAATGGTAGACGTTCAATACCCCACTTCTTTTTGCAGCGTGGTCCACTTGATCTTTAAATCTGTTTTATTTTTCTGTACAACCCCTATGACTATCTGGTCAAATGGATGGACGGTTTGGATATAACACATATCTCATGATGGGACCCACATAACTTGCTGACGTCAATACATCAGCTATATAGCTGGTGTGTGGTACACCAGCCAATTCCGCATCCGCACTCCGTACGTAATACCATAAGCTACACTCATGGTTCACCACCATTATGAGTTTTCAACCATTCGAAGCCGCACCTAATTGGCTCCTGAGAAAATGGTGGTGAACTATCATAGTTGTGTAATATAGACTCGGATTCCGTGATGATCCCTCGGCCACGTGTCCTGGTTATGGACGTCAGAATCCTATAAATCAGGGATGAGAAGGGAGAAATCAGCAAAGAAGCTACTTTTCATTCCATTTTCTATTTCTGCAGCTGAGAGAGAAGGAATGGAGAGAAGTGGGTTTCTTATTTTCCTCTTTCTTTTAAATATGCTGATATACTGTGGAGGATATTGGAAGGTGAGTGGTAGTTGCTCGGATTCCGAGAGAAAAGCTCTTACCACTTTTCGGAAGGCTCTCAACGATCCTTCCAATAATCTCTCTTCATGGGATGATGAAGCCTCGGACTGCTGCAAATGGAGAGGAATTACCTGCCACAGCATAACTGGGTATGTTCTTAAACTCGACCTCCATGACGATACCGATGACCACAGTCTAAGTGGCAGAATTGATCCAGCTCTGGTTGAACTGAAGCATCTTCAGTTGTTGGACTTGAGCTTCAATGTTTTTAATGGTATCCCAATTCCAGAGTTTTTGGGTTCCATGAAGGAGTTGAGGCATTTGAACTTGTCAGAAGCAGGGTTCAGTGGGAGAATCCCTCATCAGCTTGGAAACCTCTCTCACCTCATCTCCTTGCACCTTTCTTCATCTTTTTTGAGTGACAAAAACCTGTGGTGGTTGGCAAACCTAACTTCTCTAAAGTACCTCGACATGACTGATGTGGACCTTTCCATGGCAAGCCATGATTGGGTCCACGTAATGAACAAGTGTCCTTCCCTCGTTGATCTACGCTTAGTCGAATGTGGTCTTTCATATATTTCTCCAACTCTTGCTTCTGTTAATTTCACATTTCTCCGTGTCCTTGATCTCTCTTCCAACCTCTTCAATTCTAGCATTCCAAACTGGATATCTAACATTAGCAGCCTTGTGTCTTTAGATCTCTCATATAATAATTTTGATGGTCCAGTTCCTTACCAATTTTCACAACTTCCCAACTTGGAAGAGTTGGAGCTGGGAGGATCTCTCTGTCCTAACTGTTCACAACTCCCTGAAGGCAGTTGGAGTAAACTGAAGCTACTTCATCTATATTTTAGTGAGCTGCATGGTGGAATCCCCAATTCTATTTGGAATATCACATCACTTAACTCTCTCTCTTTCTCATTCGATGAGAATGTAAGAGGTTGCATTCCAAGAGCTGTAACTAAGCTTGTCAATTTAGAGAGCCTGTCTTTGGATGGAGGCCAAATGAATGCGCCCATTCCTGAATGGTTCCATGAACTTAAAAGTCTAAAGAACCTTTTTCTCCACAATTGCATGCTGACAGGCCCAATCCCTGCAGCTCTTGGAGGATTGTCTTCCTTGCAATCTTTACATCTCAGTGGCAATCGGTTGAATGGGAGTATCCCTGCAGCTCTTGGAGGATTGTCTTCCTTGCAATCTTTAGATCTCAGTGGCAATCGGTTGAATGGGAGTATCCCTGCAGCTCTTGGAGGATTGTCTTCCTTAGAAGTATTACTTCTCAGTGACAATCGGTTGAATGGGACAATTCCAACAACTTTAGGACAACTTTCTAATTTGTCTTGGCTTGACCTCTCTAACAACTCCTTGATAGGTAACGTGTCTGAAACTCATTTTGAAAACCTCAAAAATTTGTTTTGCTTAGAATTGTCTTTTAATTCTTTGGCTTTCAATCTACACCCTCATTGGGTCCCTCCATTTCAGCTTTATCAAATTTATCTACAATCATGTCATTTAGGTCCTCGGTTTCCTCCCTGGCTACAAAAGCAAAATCGCGTACGCGAATTGGATCTCTCTAACACAGCCATCTCTGACACCATCCCCACCTGGTTTTCGGATTTAACACCCCAACTTTTTTTACTGGACCTCTCAAATAACGAGATTTCTGGCCAATTGCCCAACCCTCTAAAAATGATATCTGATGCCAACATTGATTTGAGTTCGAATCATTTCAGTGGTCCCATACCTTGCATATTGCATGGAGCAGAAGTACTTGAACTCTCCAACAATCAATTTTCCGGGCCAATCCCACCCAATTTTACATCCACAATGCACCATTTACAAGTCTTTTCTGCCAGTGGTAACCAAATCAGCGGCATAATTCCCTCATCCATAGGCCAAATGAAGTCTCTTATTGTCCTTGATCTTTCCCAAAACAATCTAAGTGGCACCATTCCATTAAGATTGGGTGACTGTGTAGACCTCGAGGCACTTGATTTGAGCAAGAACCATTTATCAGGAAGAATTCCCATATCTTTGGGTCTGCTGCATCAACTTCAAACAATGCACTTGAGCAATAATAGCATATCAGGAGAAGTTCCTTCAACTTTGAAGAATTGTACTCTTTTGGAGACTCTCGACCTTGGACACAATAATTTCTCAGGTCAGATTCCCGCTTGGATTGGCAAAAGCTTTCCGGCTTTAAGAATTCTGAATTTACGATCCAATATGTTTACTGGCAACATCCCACCACAATTGTTAAACATAACTTCTCTTCAGGTCCTTGATTTGGCACAAAATTGCTTATCCAGTGCAATTCCTCAAGATCTTTTGAATCTCACGGCCATGAAGAATGAGCAGAAGATGGACCACTTTATTTTGAATGGAACAGCATCTTATTACAAGGAAAACCTACTTGTGTCAGTGAAGGGACTAATGCTTGAATACACTAGAACAATTTCACTGGTTACATGCATGGACCTTTCAAACAATAACTTATCTGGAGAAATCCCTGAACGGCTCACAAGTCTTCTGGGATTGCGTGTCTTAAACTTATCCGGAAACCATTTGACTGGAAAGATCCCAGACAAGATTGGTAAATTAGCATTGCTAGAGTCTCTTGATTTCTCTAGAAATCAGCTTTGGGGCACAATTCCTTTGAGCATGTCAAATTTAACTTTTATAAGTTACTTGAACTTCTCGAATAATAATTTGTCGGGAAAAATTCCATCGGGAAATCAGCTCCAAACATTTCAAGATCCTTCTATTTATATGGGAAACAACGATCTCTGTGGACCTCCTCTTCTAAATAAGTGTGATAGTGATGAGACTTCTCAAAGTCCAATGCCTGTTGGTGGTAATGTAAAAAAAGATGAAGTGCATGAAATGGTTTGGTTTTACTCTGCATTGGCACCAGGATTTGCCGTGGGGTTTTGTGCCTTCTGTGGCGTTTTAGTGCTCAAGAAAGCTTGGAGGATTGCCTATTACCGTTTCGTTGATGAAATGAAAGAAAGACTTTTTACAGTTGTCGCTTTGCAAGATGTTAGATTGAAGAAGTTACTTGGAAACACAGGTCATGAATAATGAATAATTGTTTGCTACCTAGTTGTGAAAGCTTTATAGTGGTTTATTTTTTAAGTACTTTTTATAAGAGTTGTAATAGAAAGCTTGGTAATTAGAATTTATGGAGGGGATTGGCCAGTATTTTCCCCTCTTATGTATATAATTTTCAAGTATCAATAAAATTATAGGTGGTGTGCTCCCACCTTTCTGCAAAATTATAATAATAAATATTTCTATTTTTATACGTGTTAGCTGCTCTACTCATTAATCGGAACACACACCTGCAAGAAAAACATATGGTTAGTAAGATCAGTCAATGGTCTATATTCAATTTAAGAAACCACCTAATGACTGATGGTCTATATTCAATGTATAGAAGTGACCCACCTAATAATTGCATTGGCTTAATTTTTGGGCAAAGTCACATATAGTGTGACACTTCCCATAGTTTGGCAAGTTGAACTATTATTATTTGTAAAGTTTTGGTGTGTGAGATTGTTCGCCATCCATTACTAATTTTAAGTGGTTTTGCAAATCTGAATTTAGTTAATACTGCACCAAACGATATTTCATGACAGGGCCCACCTTTCCACGGCTCAAATGATGAGAACCATCCTGAATATCCCTTTGTTAATCCACTCATTGCTTTAAGTGGTCTTGCACACCTGCCTTTGGCTTGAATTTTGAGCCAGATAATATGTCATGATGGGACCACTTTGGCTCTGCCTCATTATTTGGCTCATGGCCAAAAATGACCTCCAAATGGATGGGCAGTGTGGATAGACAAATACTTCATAGTGGGGCCTACATAACTTGGTGACATCACTTCAGTAATGAGTCGTGGCTACTCAATCTGTCAGTAGCTAATCTGCGTCCCGGGTTTCCCCTCAGGGGTTACATCATTCAAAAGATTTGAACCATTGATTTCGGACCTACAAACCATGTATGGTAGTGCACCCATGTGCAATTAACAAACCCTTCAACAGGAGATCTTCAATTTTATGTGTGCCACAATTATTATTTTTTAAAATAAAGTGGCTAATCAAACACAATTGAAGCCAAACAAGCCTAAGTACAAGTGCTCCTGGTTGAAGGACCCTTCGACAGTCTAACCCATTCATCCAGACTGCTCATTAGGTCCACTGCACATTTCATGGTCTACCATGCAAACATCACACTTATGCAACAAATATAACCATTTGATCAATAGCTTCAATATGGATATTCAAAGACCATTCACATGAAAAATGGGTCCAGCAACCAACTTGATGCATCTATTTGCTAGGATCATATGATCAAACCAATGACAGATTTGACCATATGATCAATGAGATTTTTTATTGGAATGTGTTCTGGCCTAGATTGAAAGTTCAGATCAATCGATCAGACTGCCCAAGTAAACAGATGCAACTAGGATCACTAACAGTGCTTTAACAGCACTGGAACATTTTCCGAAAGAAACATAAAGATAAAATAAAAACGAGGATAACACAGAAAGGTGAAGCAACCGGTTTTATTCTCAATCAAATGAATAAATTAACAGAAGAGGTGGTGAAGATGAGGAAGAAAAAGAAACTGTAATTAGATTTTTCTTTAAATGGCTGCAGATGTGATTGATGTTACATACAACAACAAATTAGGTAGAAGAACAGCCAGTAACAGCAGCTAAAACCTAGGCCAAATGCAGCAGCATCAGCCAGCCCACCTTAGAATTATCCCCGCAGTGCGAAATCTGGACCCTTAAATGCAATTCCCCAGCATCTGTACAGTGGCCATAGCCCAAAAAAATAGGGATACTCCAAATTCCCTATTTAAGACTTCTTCTTTTTTTTTCCTTTTTTTCATTTTCCTCGGTGATGATTGATGAATATAACAATATACAGTTCTTTCCCAATGGTGTTGAAACTTCATTGCTGTTAGAACTGCTGAATCTGTATCTTGATACACATCATTGGAAGCTATCCCTCCTGCAGAAAATCATAATTTCAAAAAAACCAACATCAGTTACTGTGTCGAAGGATGATTAAAAGCTCCCCATGAAACTAAAGCTACAAACATAACAGTAAAATGCAAGTGGTCTTTCAACTCCATGGAGTCCAACTTCAACTAATGCCACATCCTAATTCAGTCAATGGAGTGGAGTAGGACACTCGTCAAAGCTTGGATTCAGATGAAAATCCCAAATTCTTTAGAGATTGCCACTGACTGACCCCAAATCATAATTAGGATAGTACACAGCAGATGCAGAGTTATGGAACTTTGGTGTGGTTCTTTGTCGCAATGCTCAGGAAGAACACAAAATTGCACCCTTACAATCTTGGGGCATGTGTACAGTATAGGAAGCAGTCCAGATTTGCACCCTTGCAATCTTGGGGCATGTGTACAGTATAGGAAGCAGTCGAGAAATCACCACCATCGGCAACAGGCTAAAATTCAGCCTATTTCGACAACTTTCACAATGGACAAACAGAAGTTTAAAACAGATGGCCATCCAGCAGGAGAAAATCCTCTGATTGACCTGTTATGATCATTCGAACAGCACAAGCTTTTTAGTCACAGCTGATCCATGATGGGCCCACCTCTGAACCGATTCCAGTTGTTGGTCACGACCTGAACAACTTCCTTAATGCAGATACCAACACAAGTACCATTCAAAAAAATGCAATGCTGAAACCAAACAGAAAAAATGGTAAAAATATTCACAATCTGACTTAACTCGCACGGAAATGGAAAACTTCCTCAGTTATCTTGAGGTCTATTGTTCGAATGCTGGCATAGCATGACAATCCATAAGCATGCACAAAGCCACCATAAACATGGCAAGTGTACCACAGTACACTTAGTAGTTTCTAAAATGGACGTGGCACAATATAAAAGTAAGGCTCAGATTGTTGCTCTCAACCAGCATATCTTTCCCCCCTTCTGATTGGAACAGAATCCTCAACAACACCTGCTTTTTTACAGCACGTGCAACAATCTAAGTCCTCTGGCTCACCATGATGTCATCCATCAGGAACATTCCATGATGCCAAGACTCGGGCCAAAAATCAGCCAGATACACAACCCTGGTAGGCCAAACTATCAGAAGAGGAGATGCCAACCATAGGTCTATGTGGTGCCACCATGGTGTTTATCTTTCATCAAAACCCATTCATCAGGAGTAAATCACGAGGACACTGAATATATGAAAACCAGCCTGATCCAAAACTCATGAGGGCCACTCTACATGAACTTAAGGAGTTTTAGGCGCACTGTTTATGGTGAAAATAAGTGCCCTAACCTAATGCTCAGCAAGGACCTCACATATGAAGCATGGTGGGTCCCAAAAAGCTTGGGTGTTTTACGTGCAGTATAAAACAGGTGTTGTAGATGATTCTGGTCCCTTCGATTAATTACCAATTCAAGCCATTGAGATGGGAATATAAGGAAATGAGCAATGATGTCAATAGCACGCTTACCATAAGGAGGATGGGAATGCCCTCCTCCGCCTCAGATGAGAACCGTATGCCTCCACTGCTTCCTACAATCTTATTCTCCACTGGCTTCCATGTTGGATCCCTTATTGTACAAATGGGTCTTCTTTACTGCTGTTACGATGATAAACCAACCACGCTAGAATCAAGAAAAGAAAATTAACTCAAGATGATCAATACAGGCATGCTCTGATAGTCTGCCCATGTCAAATCAGATGCCATTGGATCGGCCAAGCATTGGCAAGGCTGGACTGGTAAGATCAATTGCAGGGTTCGACTTCACATGATCCCTCAAGAGCTGCTGCAACACACGATCGGCCAACACTGGCTGCCCATCATACAGTTCCCGGGGATCGCTGCCATGCACCGGGCCTTCCGAATGGCTTTCCAAGGATGTCATTTTCAGAAGCGATCAGTTCCCGGAAGGCATGAGGGCCACCAGGCTGCATTGCTCGGAAGAAGTCAGGCTTGGGATTGTAATAGGAGGAGCCATTAGGGTAGAAGCTATTCAGAGACCTTGGCGTGCTTCCAAAGCCATCATGGTGGAAGGCGGACTGCTGGAGGTGATGAAAGGGGATGGCGCCATTGCCACCGGTGAGAGGCGTGTAGTTCTAGGACTGGAAATGGGAGAAGGGGACATCCTTCCATTCATATGTTGAGGAGATCTTGGGTGGAGGAGAGGGCTTCCAATGGGAGATACTGGACATGTCCTCGGCATAGGACTATCACTGAAAATCATAACCACATAATTAGAATGATATTCAATTCAGGAAATTTAATGTCCAGCAGAGGTGACACTCAACTTGAAGACTATGTAAAGTCTTTGTAAGATGCAAGATAAAATAGCTGTTTAGATATTAAAGAATTGAGAAATGCTCCAGTGCTCCCAGAGCACTATAAGTTATAGAGCTCCTAGTTGCAACAGTTAAGTTAGACAATCCAATAGATTGTTCTGAACTCCCATTAAGTCCAGAACACATTCTCTCAGGCTACCATTAAAAAAAATAATAATAAAAACAAAAAAATAAAATAAAATCATACTGATCAGACAATCCAATCCAACATTTATTTTGCCTTATTCTCTATAGCCAACCTATTTCTACAATTGCCATAAAAATAATTCTTTAGAATCATAAGCAATCCATGATGGGCTCTAGCAAATAAATGGATCAAAACTTCCAGAGGTTGATCAGAAGCGCCATGTAATACTCCATTACATAGGTTGATTACAATCAGCGAGTTCTGTGCTCACACGAACTCAGAACCTCATTACAACAGGAAATAAGCCACCCCAAACTAACATATGAACATGAGAGACAGAGAGAAACCTGGTTGATGAATGAGTTCTTGCCCCTCGAAGCTGATGGATTGCCAACCCCTCCATATCCAAAGACAGCTGATGGAGAGCTAGCCCTTCCATATCCAAAGATGAATGATTTCTCGCGTGCCCGGTACCCTGAGAAGGATTGCAGCAACAGATCCACAATCAAGACAACCAAATACAGCAAATAAAGGCGTCATGTGATGGCATTTTTGTACAATTCCATACAACCTTAAATATCAAATGAACTAAATAGACAATTACAAACCGAATGGGCCACCACTAGTTTGTCAGCCAATTGTTTAGTACTAAATAAAACACATCCGATTGGGAAATACATGAAAGCATGATTTTGGATTTATTTGAGTCTAGAGAAAATCTACAGCTTTCTGACTTTTGGAGTGGTACGTTGGGGTTGGTAGAATACTGTTTCTAAAATGAAAATGAGTACAACACAAAAACTTCATGAAATAAGCAACTGAAACACTAAGGGGTCTGCCCGTCAAAGTGAAAAGATCTTGGATAGAAATGCCATGATTGGCTTTCCAATGTGAAAGAAGCTTCCCAATTAGGAAACAGACTAAGGAATCTCAGCAATTCTGGGGTAAATGCACTTAGGTTGCATTTGGATGTTACTATGTTTACTTTAAAATATGGTTCATTTACTCAAATCACCACCGATTTACTTCTGAGGAGGAAGTCATTTTCATTCACTTGCAGAACTTGGAGATTTATTCATTCCAAGATTTTTTCTATTTCTTCCTTCACTTCATCTTATCTTCTTGGAAGATCCATATTCTTGAAAGGCCCTTCCACCCAGGCTGCATCAACTGCCCTACTTGATCAAAAGCTGGATTAACCTCAAGTGATTCATCCATCACCAAACAGCAAATCAGATTATAACTCTACAACAGATTCACAAATAGCCTCTTTCATTTGATTCTCGTCACTGTCTAAAATAATATCAATTTACTTCTTTTCCTTGCATTGGCTACATCCTGGAAGAACATTGTTTCTTTTTTTCTTTTTCGTCCCTTCTTTTAGCCAAACTTCCTGGATCATTAACACTAGATTTCTTCATTTGCATTCTTTTTGAAATTGAACTTCGGCAAGCATGCTGACCTTTCAGCTTTTGTAATTAGGCATCCTCTTCTATCCTAAATAGCTTACAATACGCAAGCTTTTGTTTCTTCCAGTGATCCTCTTTCCACTCCTCATTCTTACATTTAAGCAACTTAAGCTTCATCACAACCCTATGACCAGCCTAGCCCTCAGCTCTTAAGGAAGACCACCATCCTTCAACATTAGGGATGAAATCATCACCTTCGAGCCACAATAGTTCAAACCAAGATGGTTTGGAGCCCCAACATAGTAACTCAAGACTCCAATCAGAAACCAGACAAGTCATGTTAATCTGATATCCAGAAAGTTTTCCCATCCTACCAAAACCAATAATCCAGTGATTCCTGCATTGCTAGTCTTTCTTGTTGATTGGACCATGCAAACTTAGCTCCAATCAATGGAAAATCAATAAGATCATACCTCTACACACCCAATCAGAAAAATCACACATGCTCCTTGTAATTTGTTACCATTCATGAGGAAACCGTCCAATAACAAAGTCACCTCCAATGCACCATGGTACATTCCACCTGCTTTAATTCCAGCTAATTCTGCCCAAATATCTGTTCAGTGGCTAGGATCATTCAGCCCATAGACTCTTATAGAAAACCATCGATGATCATTGCTTACATTCTTCAACAGCACCAGCACTTAAACTTGTGCATCAATCCTCGTTTACCAATGGATCGTATTCCCATATCACCACTATGCCACTTGACCACCAACAGCATCCACAGAAACCCAATTGCAATGCTTCCCAAATGGAAGAAATAATTATCCTATCACAACTGAATTTTCATCCCTTTTGAAGGCAGCCAATTGCACATTTTGATTTTTACAAAAAACGCATTATTTGGATTATTTTATTCAGGCGACCAATCCTCTTAAATTCCACAATACCATCCTCATTTGGAATTCCTATTATTTTCCTTGCCCTGGTTTTGAACTTTACATGAAGAACCAGTGAGGAAAAACCCTCCAAAGGTGCATCAGTTTCCAGAAGCATATCAGCCCTTCAGAAAACCAATACAATAGAGGCTGATATGGTCCTGTAACAGCTGATATGAAGTTGTATCAACTGATTTTATTTTTTTTTCCAACGATTTGAAAAGAAAATTAAAAAACCGAAAAAATGCCAAAAACCGTTCTTTCTTTATTTTTCTTTTTCTTTTTTTAAAAGAAGACAACAAAATTTTATTTTATTTTTTAAAAAAGGATCTGAAGATACAAATGAAAATGGAAAAAAGAAAATCCATCAAGGCAATTGATCAGGTCCCCGATAAGGAAATTGTGTTTTTTCTATAATGTTCAATGGTGTATCAGACCATTCTATTATAAGAATGTTGTTTGTCAAACTGGTGTGCTAACATCATTTGATGTATTGAATATATCAGCTGCTATTTTTGGTATTACAGGTCAGCAAATACTAAACCATCTGGGAACACAAAAATTCCAATGTATCAACGATAAGTTGACATATGTCAATGTATCGCAATTTTTGTAATATCTTGCCGACATATAATGGATATTTGGGTGATGTGTGAAATTTCAACTGAAAACAGTGTGAATCAGAAAAAATCAGGAAAAAAAATAGAAAATGCCCTCCCCCCCCCCCCCACCCCCCCCCCCCCCCCCAAACAAATAAAATAAAATAAAATGTGGGACTCTTAATATTTGTGTTTTAACAACTCAAACTTGTTTACATCAAAATATGAATCTGGTGAAGAAATCAAGATCAAAACAGGATTCCAGAGCATGGTTGACTTACAGCTTTTTTAAGGTCATGGATATTTATTAAGAACGGTTAATGCAAGGAAGGCTAAAACAATTACAATTTTAAGAACGACAAAGTGGTTAATTGACTGAACATCTTCCATGCAAATACAACATATATTGTGAGCTTCATGAATCTTTTTTTGAAATTGTTAATGGTTAACACTTTCTTCATTCCCACCTGCCATACAAACGCCACAACCTTGGGGGAGCTTCATAGATTCAGGAGAAGGAAGTTGTGGGAAGTTGTGCTTGGGATGTCGGAGTCTGCATCAGCTTATAAAAGAATTTGACGAGAACCAACCCAAGGGACCCTAATTCCACACAATCAAGTTTTACTCTCCCGAAGAAGGATGACAATGCTGCAACTGGCACAAGAGTTGTCATCGGCAGGGTGTTGAAACTTCATTGCTGTTAGGAACTGCTGAATCTGTATCTTGATACACATCATTGGAAGCTATCCCTCCTGCAGAAAATCATAATTTCAAAAATACCAACATCAGTTGCTGTGTCGGAGGATGATTAAAAGCTCCCCATGAAACTAAAGCAACAAACATAACAGTAAAATGCAAGTGGTCTTTCAACTCCATGGAGTCCAACTTCAACTAATGCCACATCCTAAATCAGTCAATGGGGTGGAGTAGGACACTAGTCAAAGCTTGGATTCAGATGAAAATCCCAAATTCTTTAGAGATTGCCACAGACTGACTCCAAATCATTTTTAGGATAGCAGACGGCAGATGCAAAGTTATGAAACTTTGGTGTGGTTCTTTCGTCACAATGCTCAAGAAGAACACAAAATTGCACCCTTGAAATCTTGGGGCATGTGTACGGTATAGGGAGCAGCTGAGAAATGCACCACCATCGCCAACAGGCTAAAATTCGGCCTATTTCGATAACTTTCCCAACAGACCGGCCTATTTCGATAACTTTCCCAACAGACAAACAGAAGTTAAAAACAGATGGCAATCCAACAGGGGAAAGTCCTCTGATTGACCTGTTATGATCATTCAAACAGCGCAAGCTTTTTAGTCACAGCCGATCCATGATGGGCTGACCTCTTGACCCATTCCAATTGTCGGTCATGACCTGACTAACTTGCTAAATGCAGATACCAATACAAGTACCATTCAAAACAATGCAATGCTGAAACCAAACAGAAAAAAATGGTGGAAAATATTCACAATCTGACTCAACTCACACAGAAATGGAAAAGTTTCTCAGTAATCTTGAGGTCTATTATTTGAATGCTGGCATAGCACAACAATCCATAAGCATGCACAAAGCCACCATAAACATAGCATGTGTACCACAGTACACTTTGTAGTTCCGAAAATGGATGTGGCACAATATAAAAGTTACGCTGAGCTTATCATCCTGTCTGATTCACGGCCATCAAAGGATGGTTAAAATGAACATTGGCCAATGGTGAAAACCCAACAAACAAGTGTCCGTCAAACAGGGAAAAGAATCATTCCATCATTCTGAAGTTCGGTGTTTGCCCCATCTGACATGGATTGTTGTTCTCAACCAGCATAAATCTTCCCCCCCCCAATTTGATTGGAACAGAATCCTCAACAACACCTGTTTTATACAGCGCGTGCAACAATGTAAGTCCTCTGGCTCACCATGATGTCATCCATCAGGAACACTCCATGATGCCAGGCCTCGGGCCAAAAATCAGCTGGATACACAACCCGAGTGGGCCAAACTATCAGAAGAGACCAACCATAGGTCTATGTGGTGCCACCATGGTGTTTATCTTTCATCAAAACCAATTCATCAGGAGTAAATCACAAGGACAAAAACCAGCCTGATCCAAAACTCATGGGGGCCACTTTGCATGAACTCAAGGAGTTTTAGGCGCAATGTTTATGGTGAAAATAAGTGCCCTAACCTAATATTGCTCAGCAAGGACTTCACATATGAACCATGGTGGGTCCCAAAAAGCTTGAGTGTTTTACATGCTGTATAAAACAGGTGTTCTAGACGATTCTGGTCCCTTCGATTAACTACCAATTCTAGCCATTGAGGTGGGAATGTAGGGAAATGAGCAATGATATCAATAGCACGCTTACCATAACGAGGATGGGAATGCCCTCCACCTCAGATGAGAACCGTATGCCTCCACTGCTTCCTACAATCTTATTCTCCACAGGCTTCCATGTTGGATCCCTTATTGTACAAATGGGTCTTCTTTACTGCTGTTACGATGATAAACCAACCGCGCCAGAATCAAGAAAAGAAAATTAACTCAAGATGATCAATACAGGCATGCTCTGATAGTCTGCCCATGTCAAATCAGATGCCATTGGATCGGCCAAGCATTGACAAGGCTGGACTGGTAAGATCAATTGCAGGGTTTGACTTCACATGATACCTCAAGAGCTGCTGCGACACATGATCGGCCAACACTGGCTGCCCATCATACAGCTCCCGGGGATCGCTGCCATGAGCCGGCCTTCCAAATGGCTTTCCAAGGATGTCATTTTCAGAAGCAATCAGTTCCTGGAAGGCATGAGGGCCACCAGGCTGCATTGCTCGGAAGAAGTCGGGCTTGGGATCATGATAGGTGGAGCCATTAGGGTACAGGCTGTTCGGAGACCTTGGCATGCTTCCAAAGCCATCATGGTGGAAGGCGGACTGCTGGAGGTGACGAAAGAGGATGGCGCCATTGCCACTGGTGAGAGGAGTCGACGACCCAGAGGTAGTTCTAGGACTGGATATGGGAGAAGGGGACATCATTCCATTCATATGTTGAGGAGATCTTGGGTGGAGGAGAGGGCTTCCAATGGGAGATACTGGACATGTCCTCGGCATAGGACTATCACTGAAAATCATAACCACATACTTAGAGAATGATATTCAATTCAGGAAATTTAATGTCCAGCAGAGGTGAAACTCAACTTGAAGACTGTAAAGTCTTTGTAAAAGATGCAAGGAAAAATAGTTGTTTAGATATTAAAGAAATGAGAAATGTTCCAGTGCTTCCAGAGCACTATAAGTTATAGTGCTCCTAGTTGCAACAGTTAAGTTAGACAATCCAATAGATTGTTCTGAACTCCCATTAAGTCCAGGACACATTCTCTCAGGCTACCATTAAATATATATATATATATATATATATATATATATATATATATATATATATATATATATATATATATATATATATATATATATATATATATATCGGACAATCCAATCCGACCTTTATTTTGCCTTATTCTCTATAGCCAACCTATTTCTGCAATTGCCATAAAAATGATTCTTTAGAATCATAAGCAATCCATGATGGGCTCTAGCAAATAAATGGAACAAAACTCCCAAAGGCGGTATGTGATGGACTGTTACATAGGTTGATCAGAAGCGCTATGTAATAGTCCATTGCATAGGTTGATTACAATCAACGAGTTCTGTGCTCAAACGAACTCAGGACCTCATTACAACAGGAAATAAGCCACCCCAAACTAACATATGAACGTGAGAGACAGAGAGAGAAACCTGGTTGATCTGGTTGATGAATGAGTTCTTGCCCCTCGAAGCTGATGGATTGCCAGCCCCTCCATATCCAGAGACAGCTTATGGAGAGCTAGCCCTCCATACTCCAAATTCCCTATTTACGACTTCTTTTTCTTTTCCTTTCTTTTTTCTTTTCTTTTTTTCCCCCATTTTCCTCTGTGATGATTGATGAATATAACAATATACATTTCTTTCCCAATGGCGTTGAAACTTCATTGCTGTTAGGAACTGCTGAATCTGATCTTGATACACATCATTGGAAGCTATCCCTCCTGCAGAAAATCAGAATTTCAAAAATACCAACATCAGTTGCTGCCAATGAAACTAAATCTATGAACATAACAGTAAAATGCAAGTGGTCTTTCAACTCTATGGAGTCCATCTTCAACCAATGCCACATCCAATATCAGTCAATGTGGTGGGGTAGGACACTAGTCAATGCTAGGTCTCGGATGAAATCATGAAAATCCCAAATTATTTAGAGATTTCTGCAGACTGACCCGAAATCATAATCAGAATAGCAGATGGCAGATCGATGGAATTTTGGTGTTGTTCTTTCGTCACAACACTCAGGAAGAACATAAAATTGCACCCTCGCAATCTCGGGGCATGTGTACAGTATAGGAAGCAGTCAAGAAATGCACCACCATCGACAATAGGCTAAAATTCGACATATTCCAACGACCTTCTCAATGGACAAACATAAGTTTAAAAGAGATAGCCATCCAGCAGATTAAAGTCCTCTGATTGACCTGTTATGATCGTTTGAACAGCGCAAGCTTTTTGGTCACAGCTAATCCATAATGGGCCGACCTCTTGACCCATTCCAATTGTTGGTAATTACCCGTCCAACTTCCTAAATGCACATCCCAACACAAGTACATTCAAAACGTGTAATGCTCAAACCAAACAGAAAAAATGGTGGAAAATATTCACAATCTGACTCAACTCACACGGAAATCAAAAGGTTCCTCAGTTATCTTGAGGTCTGTTGTTTTAATGCTGGCATAGCACAACAATCACTTTAAGTTATCATCAAACTCATCTCCAATCACAAGAGAGGAGGTATTAAACATGTCATGAGTGTTGTACATAAAGGTAGTGGGGAGTCTTATGAATGCAATGATTTGCACAAGGCTAGATATGTCACAGGCAGTTAGCGTAGTCAGTAGATATATGGTGGAATCCGGGAAAAGAGCATTGGAATGTAGTTAAATGAATTCTCTCAAAGGGGCAAGGATTTAATAAGGTGAGAGGGTTTTCTGCGCTTATAAGAACTTAGGAAATGATTTTCTTAAGAGGTAGGTTTTTCTTAGATTATGCATTGTAAGAGAAGATTGGGTTGCTTCTTTAATCAGAAAAGATGAGTGGTATAACTCTAAGATTTTGACTACATTAGATATCTTTGTCTCTCTGTACTGTACCGTGGTTCTTTTGTCACAAAGGTTTTTCATATAAAAATTATGTGTTTGTATTTTGATTTGGTTGGTTATTTCTATTTGACTGTTATATCTACCTTGTATGCGCTTATTCCACTTGGAGTGTGATTTTCCCGGCTAAAGCCATGGCCTTGTGCAGCCAGAGCAGCTGTCTATCTCTAGGTCTGAATCTCAGATCCAGGTTGTGCATCAATTGGATATGGGCGTTCTTCAGATGTCTTCCGATTCTCTTATTGCTCGGAAGTTCCCCCTGTTTCCTGCGAGTAATCAACCAACGAAACTCACGCTTGCCAGCTCCCATGGCTTCATCCGGCGGCGCACATCTCGCAAGCTCTATTGCTGTTGGGTCTTCCCGATGGAGCATCAGAAGTCAACCGTCGGCGGCTGGTGGTTCGCACTCATCCCAGACGCTGTAGGTGGAAGGACCTCCAAGCGGCGGAAATAGTGAAACCTCTCCTTCTCTGTCTACGGTAGCAGCTCTGAACTCCGGTAACATTTCCTTATCTTCCGATTCTACCCAACCAGGGCAGAAATCTCAGCATTCCGCAATCCCGCAACGGTCGGCCTCTCCCCTGCAACGATCGAAATTTCGACGGTTGGAGGTCAATGCCAAATGCACGCAAGGCCCATCCCGATTTCCAGGACCATGACGGGAATAGCGGGACATAACCCGGCTATTATGAGTAGTGCTGGACCTAATCGAGCTCCCAGGCCCACTCCGAAACCGATTCTGGGCCCATGCCCAATGTCTCCAGCGTTTCTAGAGCCAGACGCAGTGTGCCTTCCTACCAATCTGGGCTTGCTGAGGGGCCTAGAACTCTGGCTTCTCAATCTACAGGAGGAGTGGTCAGGCCCATTAATATTGGGCTTCGTTTCTAAGCCCATTTCTAGACTAACAAAGATTCATCCTATGGACGTCCACAAAGCAAGGGTCCAGCCCCTTAATCAATCTAATACGTTGATATTGGTTAGTCGGCCCAATCAAGCCCTGCTACACCATCCACCATTTGCTGGGGCCCCTTTCATCTCTCCATTTTACAGCCCTTAGGACCCCATCTTTTGACACCCCCACTAATGCTGTGGGGGGTTCGGGGCTCATTTTTAGGACACGAAATCAGATCCATTCTGGTACCCATCAGGTCTTTAGACCTCGGTCTGTCACTTTTCTAACAGGGTCCTGATCCAAGAAGGCCATTTACATGGGCCCACTTAATGGTGCTAATTGCACTGTGAGGATGCAGTCACGTCACGCTTGGAAACGAAGCACGTGTATATGGGATCAGATCCGCTTGAGAAAACACTTAATTGTTCCAACGAAAAAACATGAATTTTTCAAAATTTTCCAATGGCATCTTCGATGAGGCTTTAATGGCATCAATGACCTATTGATGGCATTGAACCCCTTCGATGCGATCAAGCAGGACACCACAAATTATCTAGCAACCAATATGAAAATTTTGAATTTTCAAGAAGCTATTGAGTAGTCATCATGGCATCCAATAACTGTTGATAACATAGAATGATCTGTCAATGGCATCGATGGACCTTATCGCTGAGAGATTTAAGACATCAACAAGATGTACAAATACTAATAAAATCCATGTTGCATGTTGCAGTTGGTTGCACGTGGGAACAAGATGCAATCCTATTCGTTTGGACCATTGAATAGTAGGCCCTGCCTTCACAAACTGAAAAAGATGGTCAATGCTCCAAAAATCATGCAGAATAGACCACGTAGTAGTGGGCCTTTGATCAATCCTTCTTAAGATTTCATGTCTCTTACGTGCATGTGTCAAGCTATTAAGCAAGCCTGCCTACTTTTTTAGCCGTGGTGCTTATTATCTGTTTTGGTTGATCTAATTGTATCGTTTCCTATCCTCCGCAAGCATATCTTATACACATTTTTAAATTCTTGAGGATTACATAATACTCGATGATCATATGCACAGCCTTAACATAGGCTTGTATATACCGTGATTCGGGGTGTGACTTAGGCAACAGAGGGTCTACTGGAATAAATCCCGACATGTCATAATTTTGACACGTGGGGGCTGATCCAAACCATTTACAAGATGACCCTAATCTTTAGTGATGAGTACCTAATGATGAAACCCACCAACTGGAGCAAGGAATTTAATTCTTTGTTTCTTATTCATTGAATATAGACCATATCTTAGACCATTACTAGTCTGCCATTAATTCTAAAATCTAAGATTTTCAATCTTGAAGATTTTTTAGGCAGACATGCATCACTATTCCATCAGATCAGCAGTAAGGGTCACCTAACATAACTTTCATGCCTATGTATATATCCTATTGTAATACATCCGGATGTATTCTATCAAACTTCTGGTGACAATGGATTTAATAATTTAGTTTACTTAATTTGACTAATTTATAACACATTTATAATTTCTCATTTCTCAGCCTCCAAATAAGTATACTCTACGAGAGTTTCAAGTATAACTCTTGTGATACCACACGCATTTATCTGTCTTACCCAATTGCATTTATAATAGGGCTGAAAGTTGGGCAGGTTCAACCTAACAGACCCGCCATGGGCTTGGGATTGAGCAGGATGTCTTGGGTTTGATCTCGAGCTTGGGCAATATAAACACCAACTCGATAAAGGTTGATTGGGCTGGGTTGCCCAACTCAACTTGAACCCCATCGAGATATATATATATATATATATATATTGGGCTTGGGTTGCCAACCCAACTTGAACTCCATCGATATATATATAATAAATGATAATTGATCAGGGTGTATCTTCTATGTTGAAGGCAATAGGAAATTCCATTGCCGTCGAGTCATATTGGTTCACTTCATTTCTTATGACTCAAGCTAACAAGATATGTCAGATTTCTCTCTCAAATAAATTGAGGCTACACAACTTGACTTCTAAAGGAGTAGTCTTATATTTTAGCTTGTTTGTTTAGAAAAATAAAACTCTTTACCATAAATAACTACATATATAATTAATAAAATTATACATACAAAAAATAAGACATGTATTGAAGTACAACATACTAATGTAATAACGAAAATATTAGCATGTATCCACCCAGTCAACCTGATTGTTCCCACTTGGGTTGGGCTTGGGGTGAGAATTCCTAACCTGATGTTGGGTTAGGGTTGAGGTATAGGAACCTTGGGTTGGGCTAGGGTTGAGCATCGACCCAACCTAACTCATCCAACTTGCAGCCCTAATTTGTAAGCCCCATAATTTATTAAAGCACGACTTTAAAATTATGCTGACAAAGAAAATGGAACCAGTTGTTTGATAGCTATTGAAAGGTGGTCAAAAAGTATAGCAGAAGTAGCTGTTAGCAAAGAAAATTTTCATTTCTCGTCTCTTTTGCTGCCCACCTATTCTTGCTATAAATTATTTTACGTGTAGAAAAAGTTTTAAGTGGACTATGAAAGAGACTATAATTCCAAGTCAAGTATGAAATAACGTAGACTTATAAGATATTGGTAGGGTTCTTCAGCTTATTTTATTTATTCATTTGTGGACCGATGAAGAAAACAGGGGAAGGGCGTAACTTTGTTTTATCCATGCCATCCGTCCTTTTCACCAGCTCATGCTCATTTTAGGGCATGACTCCAAAAATAAGCCTAATGGACGACACCACAAGAAATAGTAGTGATTGAATCCTCACCGTCAAAAACTTCTTTAGAACCAGAAAAGCTATAAATAAAGCTGATATTTGTGTTTCTATTCAGCATGTTGATCGGTCTGACTCAAACACTAGGTTGGACGGCAAATAACATTTGCGTTTTCATTCGTGTTAGTCTATGCAATCCAATCATCAGATTGGATGGCAAATAAAATATATTTTCATTTATGTTAGTTTGTGTGACATAATCACCAAGTTGGATGGCAAATAATATTATATTAGGTCATTGGAAGTTTTGAATGGTGAGCATTCCATCAACACTGTTTTCAACGGTGCGGTGCACCTGATATTTGGATCTGCCCAAAAATGAAGAAAATAGATTGACAGCGTGAATAAAACACGTACATAATACATAATGGTGGGGCCCACCGTACTTTTCCAGCAGCACGCGGTACTCCATGGGCGCTGTGTGCTCCTCCATGCAGTCCGTCAATACGACTGGGCATGTACCGTAAGCAGAACGATGTGCCACCGCTTGAAAGTGGATTGACCGGTGTATCGCACGCCAGCGATATGGCTGATGTGGGTACGTGTCTTGCGAAGACGAGCGTTGCAGCTCCGTGAGCTCAAGGAGATCAAAGTTACACGGCCCTAAAATGATGTATTTATCATATCCACACCATTCATACATTTTGTGAAATCATTTTAGAGTGTGATCTAAAAATGATTCATATTCAAAGCTTAAGTGGACCACATCAGAAATAATAATGGGAATAATGATTCTCACCGTCAAAACTTTCAGAGGGCCCACCATAGCATTTATTTTCCATCCAATTTATTCATAAGGTCACGGGGGCATGGATGAAGAGAAAAAACAAATATCATATTATACAAAACTTCTGGGACTCCCAAGATGATTTCAATGGTAGACATTCAATTCCAGACAGCTTTTTGCATTGTGGTCCACTTGATCTATGTATCTGTCTTAGTTTTGAGTTCAAGCATTAGAACGAGCTCACCTATAGAAAGGATGGTTGGGATATAACATATACTTCATGATGCGATCCAAAGAACTTGCTGACATCAATACATCAGCCACTTCAGCGTATGTGGAACACCATCCTATCCATCCGATCCGACTCGGTCCGACGCGGAATCAGTACTCCATCCAATTTCGTACAGAGTTACTCAAGTAGGCTCTTATCCTACTGAGTAAACTAAATTGGGCCCACATTGTATGTATCTGGTCTATCCACGCCATCCATTCGTTTTTTCATCTAATTTAAAGCGTTGAGCTCAAAATTGAAGCATATCCAAAGATCAAGTGTATAATACCACTGAAAAAAGTGAGGATAGTTATTTCTACCGTTGAAACCTTTTTACGCTCTATAGTGATTTTTATTTGTCATCCAACCAGTTCATAAGATCGTGCAGAAATTTATGAAGGGAAAACCCAAATATAAACTTGATCCAAAACTTCTGTGGGCCCCAAGAATTTTTCAACAGTAGATGTTCACTTCAACTGTTTCCTGTGGTGTGTTCCATTTGAATATGGGATATGCTTCATTTTTGTGATAAAGCTCTAAAATTACTCAGTAAAATGAATAGACGGAGAAGAAAATAAATAAATCATGGTGGACCTTGTAGAGTATACTCCGTACGCTAAGCGTAGTGAGTGCCTACTGCACGATCCGCTTCCTCTAAAAGCTACAGTCCCTAGATCGTTTACTACCATTATGACTTTTCAACCATTAGCAATCTTGTCTTTGAATCTCTCGTTCAACAATTTTCATGGTGATGAGTTGCAGCTGGGAGGGGTCCTTACTCTTTGCTCGACTGGTAGACGCTCAGGAGTTTCAACTCCCGGTCAAGGGTTCGAGTTCCCATAGGTGGTGAAACTCCACTAGCGTGAGTGTGCAGGGTGCGCATGTGTTAAAAATAAATAAATAAATAAGAGAGAGAGAGAGAGAGCTGCTACTTCGTCTATATTTCAGTGAGCTGCATGGAGGAATCCCCAATTCTATTTGGAATACCACATTATTTAAGCCTCTCTATTTGTCATTTGATGAGAATATAAGTGGTAACATTCCAAGAGCCATAACCAAGCTTATAAATTTAGAGGGCCTGTCATTGGATGGACAGGCCCATTCCTGAATGGTTCATCAATGAACTAAAAAATCTAAAGAACCTTTTTCTCTACCGTTGCATGCTGGGCCCAATCTCTACAGATCTTGGAGGATTGTCTTCCTTGCAATCTTTACATCTCAGTTGGAATAATGTGTTGAATGGGAGTATCTCTGCAGCTCTTGGAGGATTGTCTTCCTTGCAATCATTAGATCTCAGTGAGAATCAGTTGAAGGGGAATATCCTTGCATCTCTAGGAAGATTGTCTTCCTTGGAATATTTAGATCTCCAAGGGAAAGAGTTGAATGGGAGTTTCCCTGCAGCTCTTGGAGGATTGTCTTCCTTGAAATATTTAGATCTCAGTAGGAATGAGTTAAATGGGAGTATCCCCGCAGATCCCAGTGGTAATGAGTTGAATGGGAGTATCCCCGCAGCTCTTGCAGGACTTCCTTGCAATCTATATATCTCAGCCAGAATCAGTTGAATAGAAATATCCCTGTAGCTCTTAGAGGATTGTTATATCTCAATCAAAATCAGTTGAATGAGAATATCTCTGTAGGTCTTAAAGGATTGTCTTCCTTATAATATTTATCTCTTAGTGGCAATCAGTGTTGCAAAATATTGATTTTTATAAAATATATTTTAAAATAAAATATAATAGATATATTAAAAAGTTTTGTAAAAAAGACTTTTTGTAGGTTTTAAGAATAGTCTCACATAAGAAAGGGAAGAGAAGAAAAAGGTGTTTAAATGAAAAGTATAGAGTACCATAATATTTACTTACGTAGCACTGGAACACCGGGCACGCGCTTGGTGCAAGGGTGTGGGCATGTGAGGCAGTGTGGATGTAGAGGCACTAGTGGCGCATTTTGCACTTCATACATGTGCATCCGAGCGAGAGGACTGAGAGAGAGATCTCTCAGTATATATAAACGAACTGAAAAGAACTGTTGCAATAGAAACTGTAACAGCTAAGCCATTAGTGTAGGGTCTAGCTGTAATTGTTGCATGGCTAGCCCAACAGCTAGAAAACAGCTAACTACTGCCTCACAACAGTCAGCATGCAACAAATTAATGATCCGTGCACAACAGTCAGAAAATAGCCATAAAACGACTAGTTTTCCAACAGCCAAAAATGACTTAATGGGATTTAAGTCTCTGAACCATAACCCCCTAGCCATCACAGCCTATAAATAGAGGGTCTGGATGGGTTTCCAAAACATCTCAATCCACTCCAAGAAACTCATACAAACTGAGACAGCCAACTCCACTCCACTCCTACATTCTAGTGATTCCAGCAACATAGCAAGGCTTGAACCTTAGCTTGAAGAACAGACCAGCGGTGTGGTCTAGAATGACGGTTTAATTGAACCAATAGCTAAAGAACAAGAAAAATAGACTAGTGCAGTGGTCTCATATACATCTTTCTTCTTTCCCTTTCTTTTTAGGATTTTTCTTTCATTGTAATTTCTATCAGACTGAGTGTAATAGAGTTTCAATAGGTGGGCCTTCGTGTTTGCTGAACGCAGACCCACACCAGGCTCATCGTATCCTAAAAGTGATTTGCATGTAACCTATCAGCATACTCAATTCACTTGAATAGGAACAAATAACACTTTAAGGACAACGTTTTAAATATGCTTCAACTTGTCCATAATTTATAGCATTTGCATTTTCGGTTTTCACATTATACAGAAATTATCTTAATCTATATAATTCACAATAATCAATTGAATGAGAATATCCCTTCATCACTTAGAGGATTGTCTTCCCTAGAGGAATTAGTTCTCCAAGAAAATAAGTTGAATGAGGCAATTTCAACAACTTTAGGACAACTTTCTAGTGGAATTTTAGTGGTCTCATATACAATTTTTATTTTTATTTTTTAACACACACCCCACACACTCACTAGTGTAATTTCACCAGCTATGGGTACTGGAATCCTAACCGAGAGTTGAAACTCCTGTGAGTCTACCACCCGAGCAAGAGTAAGGAACCCTAACTTGTGTAAGCTTGACCTTTCTTACAATTGCTTGATTGGAAACATGCTTGAAACTCATTTTGAAAACCTTAAAAAGTTATACTACTTAGATTTGTCTTTCAATTGTTTGGGCTTTGGCATACATCGTGATTAAGCCTCTCCATTTCAACTTTCTACAAATTCACTAACATCATCTCATTTATGTCTTCCTCCCTCGATACGAACACAAACATACATACAATAGTTGTATCACTCTAACACAACCATCTCTGATGTCATCCCCACCTGGTTTTGGGATTTTACAGGGAGCGGATTGGATGGACGCTTGCATCCTACTCCCGCCCGGACGGTAATCCGTTCAGGTAGGGCTCTGTGGGGCTCACCGTGTTGTAAGTGTTTTATCCATGCCGTTAAATGCATTTTTCCGATAATTTTAATATGGAAAGTAAAAAATGAGGCAAGTCCAAGGTTGCATTGAAGATGACACCCACCGTTGAAACATTTCTAAAGGCCAGCGTGATGTTTTTTAAACCATACAACCTATTAATAAGGTCATGTAGACGTGGATGAAGTGAAAACACAAATATCAGCTTGATCCGGAACTTCTCTACCTCCCTAAAAGTTTTTAATAGTGGATGTTCAATCCCCACTTTGTGGTCCACTTAAGCCTTGAATCTGTTTCATTTTTTGGTTCATATATTATAATTATCATAAAAATGGTTTAACGGCGCGGATAAAACACTTACAACACGGTGGACCCCACAAAGCGCTGCCCGGACAGATTACCGTTCGGGCGGGAGTAGGATACAATCCGCGTACGGATTGGATACGAAGTGACGTGGTGAATTACAATTGGTTGAATCCTATTAGCATGTTGCCTTATAATAAATACTCTTTTCCTTCAAGTTCCGAGTTCGTTAGACGTCTCTCTCCATTCGCAGGTGCACGTGCTCGACCACATGATGGTAAACTTTATTTTCTAAGTCTTTTTTTTTTTTTTCTTCTATGCTCTCGGCTGAAGCGACGTCACCACTTTCCATGGGCGCCACCTTAATGTATGTATTGTATCCACACCGTCCATGCATTTCGTGATATCATTTTGGGGCATAATCCAAAGAGTAGGAAAGATCCAAATTTCAAGTGCACCCCACTGTGGAAAACAATGGAGATTGAACGCCTACCATTAAAACCTCTCTGCGCCACACAAGCTTTCGATCAAGTTAATATTTATGCTTCACCTCATTCCATGTCTTTTTCAACTTATAAAAAGGTTAGATCTCAAATAAACATTATGGTCGGCTCCAGGAAGGTTTCAACTGTGGCCGTCACCTCCCACTGTTTTCTATGGTGGGGTCCACTTAAACTTTGGATCTGCATAATTCTTTTGCTTACTCCCTAAAATGATCTCTCCAAATGGATGGATGGTGTGGATACAACACATACATCAGGCAGGCCCAAATAACTTGGTGATGCAACAACCGTCCGGTTCAGAAGCCAACCAGCTTCCCTTTCCAATTGTGGCCAGAGCCATCTGCATGAACTGCCTTCCACGGCAAGCTAGGCAGGTTACACAAATGCACAATGATATTTGTGAGGAATCCACTCTTCCCATTATTTTTTCATTTAATGGTGTAGGCTAAAAAATGAGAAATCCACTCGGTCCATCATTTTTTCCATATCATCTAATAATGTAGGCTAAAAAATGAGGCATATCTAAAACTCATATGGGCCGTATGGCTTGGAAACAGTAAGTGGGGGAATTCCTGTGGTTGAAAATTTCCTGGGTCCACCATGTTGTGCATATGTCATCCATATGGTTTATAAGGTCATTCCTATTGGGATGAACTGAAAAACTGAAATTATAAATGCGTTAACATAATCCAAAGCTTTTGTGGCCACTTGAATATTTCAATTGCGGAAGCTTAATCTTCACCTTTTCCTATCGTGTGGCCCACTAGAAGTTTGGATCAGTATCATTGCTAGGTCTATGTTTTAACATAATCTAGAAAAACTGATGGCCGGGATAGATTTATCAAAAACATTACGGTGGGTGCCACTTAGACATGTTACTACTTTAAATACTAATGTGACCGCATTTTTGTAATCTGCAGAGGATGGGACTTCTAATTCTTTAAATTAAATAGAGTTGGGGCGCCGGTTGGCTACTGAACCAGACGGGTAGCTATTCTTGCTACCTATGTCATGTCACCGTGTTCTTTGGGCCCACCATGATGTATGTGTTGTATCCACACCATTCATCCATTTGGAGAGATCATTTTAGGGAGTGAGCAAAAGAATTAGGCAGATCCAAAGTTCAAGTGGACCCCACCATAGAAAACAGTAGGATATGACGGTTACCGTTGAAACCTTCCTGGGGCAGACCATGATGTTTTTTTGAGATCCAACCTTTTTATAAGCTAAAAAAGGCATGGAATAAGGTAAAGCATAAATATTATCTTGATCGAAAGCTTCTGTGGCCCAAAGAGGTTTTAATGGTAGGCATTCAATTTCTATTATTTTCTATGGTGGAGTGCACTTGAAATTTGGATCTTTCTCACTCTTTACATTATGCCTTAAAATGATATCACAAAATGGATGGACAGTGTGGATATAATACATACATCATGGTGGCACCCATGGAAAGTGGTGACGCATAAGGGAGCAAAGAAAACAAAATGATTTGAAAATAACGCTTACCCGGTTACCCCTGATTTGGTCGAGTGCGTGCACGGGCAAACGGAGAGAGCCGCCAACGGAATTCCAAAGAAAAGAGCATTAATCGTGAGGGAACACGCTCATGACAATCAACCAATTGAATTTCACAACGTCACTTTCGCAGGGTTTTAGCTACTTAAGCGTACAGTATCTAATAAGCTCACGATTACAATCAACTTCCTTTACTAAACCTGTCCAATAACAATATTTCCAACCAATTGCCTAACCCATTAAACATGCTGGCCGATGCCTACATAGATTCGAGTTTCAATCATTTCGGTGGCCCCATACCTTGCATATTAAATGGATCCATAGTACTTGATCTCTCCAACAATCAATTTTTTAGGCCAATCTCACTTAATTTTACATCCACAATGCACAATTTACAAGTCTTTTTTGCCGGAGGTAACCAAATCAATGGCAAAATTCCCACGTCTATATGCAAAATGAGGTCTCTTGGTGTCCTTGATCTTTCTTAAAACAACATAAGTGGCACCATTCCATTAAAATTGGGTGACTGTGTAGAACTCGAGGCAGTTGATTTGAGCAAGAACCGTTTATCTAAAAGAATTCTCATTTCTTCGGATTTGTTACATCAACTTCAAACAATACACTTGAGCAATAATAGCCTTTTGGAAAACGTCTATTCGATTTAGAAGAATTGCACTCGTTTGGAGGCCCTTGACCTTGGACAAAACAATTTCTCAGGTCATATTCCCACTTGAATCAGCAAAAGTTTTTCGATTTTAAGAATTTTAAGCTTACGATCCAATATGTTTACTGATAACATACCACCACAATTGTCAAACATATATAACTTCACTTCAGGTCCTTGATGTGGGAAAAAATTATTTCTCTGGTTCAATTCCTAAAAGTCTTCGGAATCTCATGGCCATAAAGAATAAGCAAAAGACAAACCATTTTCTTGTCAATGAATAAGATCTTATTACAAGGAAAACTTATTTGTGTCAGTGAAGGAGCTAATGCTTGAATACACTAAAATAATTTCACTGGTTACATGCATAAACCTTTCAAGCAATAACTGATCTGGAGAAATCCTTGAAGAACTCTTAAGTCTTTTGAAATTTTGTGTCTTAATTACTTACCTGGAAATCATTTGACTAGAAAGATCCCAGACGAGATTGGTAAATTGGCATTGCTAGAATCTCTTGATTTTTTCAAAAATCAATTTTCAAGTACAATTCCTTCGAGCATGTCAAGTTTAAATTTTTTAAGTTACTTGAACTTGTCAAGGAAAATTCCATTGAAAAATCAACTCCAAATACTTCCAGATCTTTCTATTTATATGGACAACAACGATCTCTGTAGACCTCCTCTTCCAGATAAGTGTGATAGTGATGTGACTTCTCAAAGTCCAATGCCTATTGTTGGTGATGTTAAAAAAGACAATGATGTAGCTCATGAAATAGTTTGGTTTTACTCTACGTTGGGACCAGGATTTGGCTATGGAGTTTTAGACCTTTTGTGGCGTTTTAGTGCTCAAGAAAGTTAGAAAGATTGCTTATTACCGTTTTGTTGATGAGATGAAAGAAAGACTTCCTTACAATTGTCACTTTGCAAGATGTTAAATTGAAGAAGTTACTTGGAAACGAAGGTCATGAATCATGAATAATTGTTTGCTACCTAGTTGTGAAAGCTTTACGATGGGGTCTTTTTTATTTTTTTTGTTAGTACTTTTTTATAATAGTTGTAATCAAAAACCTAGTAATTAGAATTTAGGGAGGAGATTGGCCAATATTTTTCCCCCTCTTATGTATATAATTTTTAAGTTTCAATAAAATTATAGGTGGTGTGCTCCCACATTTCTGCAAAAATATAATAATAATAATAATAAATATTTCTATTTTATTTGTGTTAGTTGCTCTAGTCAGTAATCGGAATATTACATCTGTGAGAAAAACATACGATTGGTAAGATCAGTGGATGGTCTATATTCAATGTAAGAAACCAACTAAGGAGTTGATGGTCCATATTCAATGTATGGAAGTGACTCACCTAATAATTGGTTGGCTGAATTTTTTTGGGCAAAGCCACATATATAGTCAGACACTTTCCAAAGTTTGGCAAGTTGAACTATTATCATTTGTAGAGTTTGGTGTGTGAGATTGTTCGACACCCATTACTAATATAATTGGTATTGCATATCTGAAATCAGTTAATACTACACCAAACGATATTTCATGATAGGGCCCACCTTTTCCATGGCTCAAATGATGAGAACCATCCTGAAGATCTCTACGTCAATCCACTCATCTGGAGTCACACCTGGTGTATAAGATTGTTGGCCATGTTGTATTTGTTTTAAAATAATATTAAAAATTTGAATTTTTAAATTTCGGTGTTTTCCCTCCACATTTAAATTTTAGTGTTTTTGAAGTGTTGGTTTTGTCCCACATCGGATTTGACAAGAGAAATTCTCTTGTTTATATGATAGACTTTTTGCCTAGGGCTTGAGCCCCTTTCAGGGGGCACGTGAATTCGGTCCTGTGGGGGGGCTATGCCAATAGCTCTAATCTATGCCATTAACCACACACGCGCGCGCGCGCGCCGAGCCGAGCCGTGCCGTGCCGAGCCGCGTCCGCGTGCGCGACGCGACGGGACGGGACGGGCTGGGCTGGGCGCGGGTGCGGGTGCGGGTGCGGGTGCAGTGTAAGTGTACTCGCGTGGGTGTGTGTGTATGGGTACTCGCAGGACTGTATGTGCGAGAGTGTACTCCCTTTTGTAAAGGGTGCTTATGCATCATTTCGAAGTCTATATAAAGACTTCCGATTCCAGTTTCAACATACGAAAAATTTCCTGCCTTATAAAACTCTCTCTGATACGGTTTTGTTACTGAGTTCATTGCTGAGTCAACTCAGCACTTTCGGATTAAACTGCAAGTGGTTCGAGCCCGTGTATAGTGAGTGCACCGCTGGGACCGGGTCATAGTCGTTGTATCCTGGAGGTCGATTGCTCTGGAAACCTGTTGCACTTGGGACGCTGTCCAAGGGGAGCAAATTCGATTTCAAGCCGAGTGACTCAGTCACGCCTCAACTCAATTCAATAAGTTTTTCTTTCTCTAAATTTATTTTCCTTTTTTGGTTCTCGATTTTTATAGTCTATTTAATTCAACATTTTATCCAACAATCTTGAAATCGAATTTTGTGTTTAATTACATAGACTATGGCTACAGTAACAGTAAATGCTTCTACTGAGTTAGCCAAAATCGAACCGTTCGCTGGACAATCCTTTAAACGGTGGAAACAGAAATTGATGTTCGCTCTTACCACCCTGAAAGTTTCATACATTTTATCTGAATCATTTACTATAGATCCAGCAAATCAAAATGAAGTAACAGATGAAAATAATTGTAAAAATTATATTCTAAACTCTTTATCCAACGAATTATATGATGTGTATGCTTCTTACGCCTCTGCTAAAGATATATGGATTGCTTTAGAAAAGAAATACATATTAGAAGATGCAGGCGCTAAGAAACATGCAATTGCTAATTTCCTTCACTATGAAATGACAGACGATAAATCTGTCACAAATCAGATTCACGACTTTCAAAGTCTAATTCACGAACTATCGATAGAAGGAATTAAGTTGGATGAGGTGTTTCTGTCAGGAGCGTTAATAGAAAAGTTACCGCCCTCCTGGAAAGAATATAAAAATAGAATGAAACATAAGAAGAACGGTGTTTCTTTGAAAACCACTATCGTACACATACGAATAGAGGAGGCCAATAGAATCAGGGACCAAAAAGGAAATAAAAATGAGATAAATTCAAAAGCGAATCTTGTGGAATCAAGTCGGACAAATAATAAGAAAAAGGACAACTGTCATAACTGTGGCAAACCTGGACATTATGCAAATGAATGCAGGCTCAAAAAGAAGAATGCAAACAATCAATTCAAGAAAAAGGGAAACTGCTACAACTGTGGAAAGCCTGGGCATCATGTTAAAACCTGCAGGCTTAAGAAAAATAAAGATAAGCCACAAGCTAATCTTACAGAAACAGGCAATGAGTCTGACATAGTAGTGGCTGTGGTGTCAGAAGTCTTCCTTGTAAACAACTTGGAGTGGGTGCTAGATACTGGTGCAACTAGACACGTGTGCAAGGATCGTAGCATGTTTACCTCCTACCAAGTATCAGGAGATGATGAACAGGTGTTCATAGGAAATGCTAGAACGTCTCCAGTTGTAGGGAAAGGGAAAGTACTTCTGAAACTCACTTCTGGAAAGACTCTAATGTTAAATGATGTCCTCCATGTGCCTGACATTAGAAGAAACTTGGTCTCTGGTTCGCTCCTGAATAAGGCTGGTGTCAAATTAGTATTTGATTCAGATAAGCTTGTAATGACTAAAAATGGAACCTTTGTTGGTAAGGGGTACTGTAGCGATGGTTTATTCATTGTAAATGTATCCAATGATAATAAGAAAACATCTAGTTTTGTTTATATCGTTGAACCTTTTTATCTATGGCATAATAGATTAGGTCATGTGAATGTGGCATCTTTAAAGAAAATGAAAAGATTAGGTTTATTACCTAATGTATCTAATGAAGAGTTTGAAAAATGTGAAACATGTGTAGAATCAAATTTATTAGAAAACTCTTTAAACAAATAAAAAGATCATCTGTTCTATTAGAGTTGATACATAGTGATTTAGGTGATTTTAAAAATCACATGTCTAGAGGAGGAAAAAGATATTATATAACTTTTGTAGATGACTACTCTAGGTTTACTAGAGTATATCTATTAAGGAACAAAGATGAAGCTTTAGATGCTTTTTCTAAATACAAAATTGAAGTTGAAAATCAATTAAATATAAAAATTAAAAGACTTATAACAGATAGAGGAGGTGAATATGAATCTTCTCAATTTAGAGAATTATGTGAAAATAATGGAATAATTCACGAAACTACAGCTCCTTATACACCAGAACAAAATGGAATAGCAGAACGTAAGAACAGAACTCTAAAAGAAATGATGAATGCCATGTTAAATAGTTCAGGCTTACCCTCAAATATGTGGGGAGAAGCAATTCTGTCTGCTTGTTATATCCTAAACAGGATTCCTTCTAAATCTTTTGAACAAACACCATATGAACTTTGGAAGAATCATATTCCTAGTTATAAATATATTAAAGTGTGGGGGTGTCTTACTAAAGTAGGATTGCCTGAAACTAAGAAAAGAAAATTAGGTCCTAAAACGACCGATTGTGTATTTATAGGGTATGCACAAAACAGTGCGGCCTATAGGTTTCTAGTTTTAAAAACTAAGGATAATATTCTAGATCCCAATACAATTATAGAAGCTAGGGATGCAGAGTTCTTTGAGAACGTATTCCTTATGAAATCTAAATCTATAGGAATAGAAAACGTAAATGAATCAGATATTGCGTCTACTAGTAAAAATGCTTATGAGAAAGTAGTAGAAGAGATACAACCAAGAAAAAGTATTAGAGTTAGAAAAGAAACTAACCTAGGAGATGGTTTTTTCACATTCTTAGTAGAAGATGATCCTACAACTTATTTATAAGCTATTAACTCTCCAGATGCAACCTTTTGGAAGGAAGCAATAAATGATGAGTTAGAATCTATTATATCAAATAATACTTGGGAACTTGTAGACCTACCACCTGGTAACAAACCAATAGGCTGCAAATGGGTGTTTAGAAAGAAACTAAAACCAGATGGAACTATCGATAAGTTTAAGGCTAGGTTGGTAGCGAAAGGATTTAAACAAAAGGAAGGAATAGATTATTTTGATACATATTCCCCTGTAACTAGGATTACAACTATTAGAGTCTTAATAGCGATAGCCTCCATATATAAACTAGTAGTACACCAGATGGATGTTAAGACTGCTTTCCTAAATGGAGACTTAGAAGAATAAATATATATGGAGCAACCTGAGAGTTATAAGATATTAGGTAAAGAAAATAAAGTATGTAGACTAATTAAATCACTATATGGTTTAAAACAGGCTCCTAAACAATGGCATGAAAAATTTGATGGTGTTTTAAAATCAAATGGTTATCATATAAATGATGTAGATAGATGTATATATAGTAAAATTTCTGGAAATGATTATGTTATCATATGTCTTTATGTTGATGGCATGCTTATTTTTGGAACTAATATTAAATTAGTTAATGCAACTAAGAAATTTTTGTCATCTAAGTTTGACATGAAATACTTAGGAGAGGCAAGTATAATATTGGGTATTGAAGTAACCAGGAAAAATGGTGTTATTATATTATCACAATCTCATTACATTGAGAAGATATTGAGAAAGTTTAACCATTTTGACTGTTTACCTGTCAGTACTCCTTATGATTATAGTGTGACTCTCATGAAGAATACAGAAAATAGTGTGTCTCAATTAGAATCTTCCAGAATAATTGGTAGTCTCATGTATCTAACAAACTGCACTAGACCTGACATAGCTTTTGCAGTAGGAAGGCTAAGTAGATATACACATAACCCTGGAAAAGAACATTGGAATGCATTGTCTAGAATTTTACGATACCTAAAAGGTAATATGACATATGGTTTACATTATAATGGTTATCCTACTGTATTAGAAGGATATAGTGATGCTAACTGGATCAGTGATTCAGATGAGACAAAATCCACTAGTGGATATGTCTTCACTTTGGGTGGAGGAGCAGTCTCTTGAAAGTCCACCAAGCAGACATGTATTGCTCGGTCGACTATGGAATCCGAGTTTATTGCCTTAGAAAAGGCTGGATCAGAAGCTGAATGGCTTAGAAATCTCTTAGCTGATATACCATTGTGGCCAAAGCCTGTATCGGCCGCATCTATTCATTGTGACTGTCAAGCAGCTATAGCGAAAGCAAAAAGTAAAATATATAATGGAAAAAGCAGGCATATTAGACTCAGACACAACATAGTGAAACATATGCTACGTGATGGAGTCATATCTATTGACTTTGTGAGGTCAGAAAAAAATCTAGCAGATCCTCTGACTAAAGGACTATCTAAAAAGTTAGTCAATGATACATCGAAGGGAATGGGGCTGAGTCTAATATATGAGCTGCCAGTGTCGGTAACCCAACCTATACAAGTGGAGATCCCATGAGATAGGTTCAATAGATAAACAACAAGACACGAGGTAGACGATTGCACTGAGTTATATGAGCCCCTTCTATGGTGTACAGTGCGAGCAGCAACGCAGAAGGATGAGTTTTTAGAACTCTTAATGGATTCATAGCCATATATTTGGTGGTGTATACAGTTGCTGCATACACTTGATGGAATTCACCTATATGGGTGTGGAGGTGGAGGCCGCTTCCTATGAGAATCTAGGCGAATTCTCTAAAGCACTCATGAAATCCAGGTAATGGTGTATGGCCGAAACGCACCGAACCACAGAATCACTTGCAGAGGAAGAGTTGTGTGAGTGGCATGTACTTGCGATCTACATTAAAAGGATTCAGGTTCAAGACTATGGTGTCACCTGATTCCTGTAGACCTGTCTTGCTTACTCTAATGTCGGTTCAAGTCTATGGTGACACCGGCACCATTGCACAACTATTTCGCTTTAATCCGAAAGCATTTTATTTTAAAACATGTGGGGGATTGTTGTATTTGTTTTAAAATAATATTAAAAATTTGAATTTTCAAATTTCGGTGTTTTCCCTCCACATTTAAATTTTGGTATTTTTGAGGTGTTGGTTTTGTCCCACATCGGATTTGACAAGAGAAATTCTCTTGTTTATATGATAGACTTTTTGCCTAGGGCTTGAGCCCCTTTCAGGGGGCATGTGAATTCGGTCCTGTGGGGGGGCTATGCCAATAGCTCTAATCTATGCCATTAACCACACACGCGCGCGCGCGCCGAGCCGAGCCGAGCCGTGCCGTGCCGAGCCGAGCCGAGTCCGAGTCCGTGTCCGCGTCCGCGTGCGCGACGCGACGGGACGGGACGGGACAGACTGGGCTGGGCGTGGGTGCGGGTGCGGGTGTGGGTGCAGTGTAAGTGTACTCGCGTGGGTGTGTGTGTATGGGTACTCGCAGGACTGTATGTGCGAGAGTGTACTCGCACTTGTGCCTTTTCGTTTTTAAACCAGAGAGATGCTTCCCTTCCGGTTGGTCGCCCCTGTTGGGTTTAAACCCAACGGACCTAACCTTTTGTAAAGGGTGCTTATGCACCATTTCGAAGTCTATATAAAGACTTCCGATTCCAGTTTCAACATACGAAAAATTCCCTGCCTTATAAAACTCTCTCTGATACGGTTTTGTTACTGAGTTCATTGCTGAGTCAACTCAGCACTTTCGGATTAAACTGCAAGTGGTTCGAGCCCGTGTACAGTGAGTGCACCGCTGGGACCGGGTCATAGTCGTTGTATCCTGGAGGTCGATTGCTCTGGAAACCTGTTACACTTGGGACGCTGTCCAAGGGGAGCAAATTCGATTTCAAGCCGAGTGACTCAGTCACGCCTCGACTCAATTCAATAAGTTTTTCTTTCTCTAAATTTATTTTCCTTTTTTGGTTCTCGATTTTTATAGTCTATTTAATTCAACATTTTATCCAACAGGCCACCCATTGCTTTAAGTGGGTCATGAATTTTGGGAAGATAATATTTCATGATGGGCCCACTTTGGCACTTGATTAGTGGGCTGACTTGATTGTCGAATAAAATGTAGCGAGACCCACCTATACATGTGTCCATCACTTTATGACTGTAAGGAACTAATTTTGGCCATAGAATTTAAACCACACGCTATTTTACTTTCAACGGTCCTTTTCGGAACCACCAAATGGCCTGGTCGCGATTGGTTTGTCACAGCGGTTTGCAAGAAATGCTCCATCGAAAATGTGTCCCTATACATGTTCTAAGTAGCTGCACGGGAGTGACACATGAGAATGATGAGTTGCCACCATTTTCAGAATGTTGGTTTTTTTTTTTTTTTTTTTTTTTAAATCTGGATTTCATTGATGATCTAAAATGTTGGTTTTTTTGTCTTTTTCTCAAAATGTTGGTTGAACCATGGCTCGAGTGTAAACTCCCTACATGGTTCACCATAATTTAGAAGTTAGAACCTTACCATATTAGAGTTATGATAGCGTACGTTATAACCTTACCATATTACCTTGTGGTGGCGGGTTTCCGGACGTGGATTAGCTACTGACAAGTTGAGTAGCTATACTGGCTACTGAAGTTACGTCACCAAGTTCTGTAGGCCCCATCATGATGTATGTTTTGTATCCCCGTCATCCATCCATTTGGAGAGATCATTTTAGGCAAGAGCCAAAGAATGAGTTAAATCCGAAGCTCCAGTGGACCCCACCACAGAAAACAGTAGGGAGAATGACGCTCACCATTAAAAACTTCTAAAGGCCATAAAATTTTTCGATCAATCTAATAATTTTGTTTTCCTTTCTTTTGTGTCTTTGTTAACTTGTGAACGGGTTAGATTTTAAATAAACATCATGGTGGGCTTTAGGAAGGTTTCAATGGTGGTCATCACTCTCCCCACAATTTTCTGTGGTGGGGTCCACTACGGCTTTGGATCTGCCTCATTATTTCTCTCATGACCTAAAATGATATCTCCTAATGGATGGATGGTGTGGATACAACAAATACATCATAGTGGGCCCACATCACTTCCGTTGCAAGTCTCCGTACTCAACCTGTCAGTAGCTAATCGGCGTCCCGGGTTTCCCCTCATGGGTTGCATCCTCTAAAAAATTTGAACCATTGGTCTCGGACGCACTCACCACGATGGCCGTGTGATGTATGGCAGTGCACCCACGTGCAATTAACAAACCCTTCAACAGGAGATCTTCAATTTTTATTTTTATTTATTTTTAATAAAGTGGGTAAGCAAACACAATTGAAGCCAAACAAGCCTAAGTACGAGTGGTCCTGGTTTAAGGACCCCCTTCGACAGTCTAACCCATTCATCCAGACTGCTTATTAGGTCCAAACATCACACTTATTCAACAAATATAACCATTTGATCAGTAGCTTCAGTATGGATAGTCAAAGACCATTCACACGGAAAATGGGTCTAGTAACCAACTTGATGCATCTATTTGCTAGGATCATATGATCAAACCAATGACAGATTTGATCATATTATCAATGAGATTTTTGCATCGGAATGTGTTCTAGCCTAGATGGACAGTTCAGATCAATCCATCAGACTGCCCAAGTAAACTGATGCGACTAGGATCACTAACACTAACAGTACTTTAAGAGCACTGGAGCATTTTCTGAAACAAACATTAAAAATATTTTAAAAAATTAAAAATAAAATAAAATAAAAACAGAGAGAATAAGATAGAAGGGTGAAATAACCGGTTTTATTCTCAATCAAATGAATAAATTAGCAGAAGAGGTGGTGAAGATGCGGAGGAAAAAGAAACTGTAATTAGATTTTTCTTCAAACAAATTGCTGCAGATGTGATACATACAGCAACAGATTAGGTAGAAGAACAGCCAGTAACAGCAGCCAAAACCTAGTCCGAACGCAGCAGCCTCAACCAGTCCACTTTAGAATTATCCCCGCGGTGCACAATCTGGACCCTCAAATGCAAGTCCCCAGCATCCGTACAGTGGCCATAACCCAAAAAAGAAGGGTACTCCAAATTCCCTATTTAAGACTTTTTTTTTTTTTTTTTCTTTTTTCTCTGTGATGATTGATGAAATTAACAATATACAGTTCTTTCCCAATGGTGTTGAAACTTCATTGCCATTAGGAACTGCTGAATCTGATCTTGATACACATCATTGGAAGCTATCCCTCCTACAGAAAATCATAGAAATACCAACATCAGTTGCTGCGTCGGAGGATGGTTAAAATCTCCCAATGAAACTAAAGCTACAAACATAACAGTAAAATGCAATTGGCCTTTCAACTCCATGGAGTCCAACTTCAACTAATGCCACATCCTAAATCAGTCAATGGGGTGGAGTAGGATACTCGTCAAAGCTTGGATTCAGATGAAAATCCCAAATTCTTTAGAGATTGCAACGGACTAACCTCAAATAATAATTAGGATAGCAGACTGCAGATGCAAAGTTATGAAACTTGGTGTGGTTCAAATCTTTCGTCACAATGCTCAGGAAGAACACAAAATTGCACCCTTGCAATCTTAGGGAATGTGTTGAGTATAGGAAACAGTCAAGAAATGAACCACCATCCGCAACAGGCTAAAATTCAGCCCATTTCAACAACTTTCCCAACTCTCCCAATCCAGCCCCTATCTTCTCTCCGTTTTACAGCCCTTAGGACCCGATCTTTTGACACCCCCGCTAGGGCTGTTGGGGTTCAGGGCTCATTTTTAGGACCTGAAATCAGATTCATTCTGGTACCCGTTGGGTCTTTGGACCTTGGTTTCTAGCACTTTTCTAACAGGGTCATGTTCAGGGTATCTGCATGACCCCACTTAGTGCTGCTAATTGCAGTGCAATTGGATGCAGTCATCTCACACTCGGAATTGAAGCTTGTGTATATGGGATCAGAGCCGCTCATCAGGCAATCCCAAAATGGTAAAAGCCCACGTTCATGTGATAAGTGGTTCAAATTCTGCACACATGTACTGATGACTGAGATATGTGTGAACATGTATCGCCATCATTGATATTATAACCAATACTCCAAAAAAAATATTGTTGATTGAGGGAAATACGGGAAAACCATTAATAAAAATAGTAGAATTTTTCATTAAAACTTAGGAGACGTTGAAAGGCACATGTTTACATATTTAGTACTCAAAATACTGTAAAACACAATTATATATAATGAGTTTTCATTTGATAGAAGACTAACTATAATGGTTGGTGGGAAAATAAAAAATAAAAAATTATAATTATTTCCAAGTTGACTTTATATCGTTCAAATACCATACAATTCAAGTAATAATGCTTAAACATGATAATCCAAGCAAATATTTATAAATTGTAATCATTAGTTGATCACTGCCAAGACTACTGCATTGGTGGTTGCATCGACATAAATGACTTAACACCACAGTGGAATTTCACCCCAATGGGTACTTGAACCTATGATCTCATGTTGAAACTCTTGCGAGTCTACCAGTGATGCATGAGTAAGGACCCCGTTGAATTGAAATCTTAGTGTCCAAACTTCATCATCTTTGGAGGATGTTATGGGCCAATTTTGGCTAAAATACTGAAAAGTTAGATACCTTTTAATCAAGGCCGTTCTCAGACTTAAGATGGTTATAGATTCAGACCCAGATGGGGCCCACTTTGGGGGCTTAAATTTGGACCCCTAATGTGCTCTGATTTGGACCGCTATAGATAACTAGAGATTTGACTCAAACTTAGGATCATATTTTTTATTAATGTTTGGGCCTGATTGTTGTCCATTTTTCTAGCTGAGTTTTTAAATTAATTAGGACCAAAATTTCTCCTTAAGCAAGTGCCTAATTGTAATTGGGCTTAACTTGGTAGTTGGGCCCATTTGGTACTAGGGCCTGTTTCTTCAAATTAGTCCATTTAGCTCTTGCGCTGGACCTTACTTGCCAAATCAGCCCATCTCGGTTTGACTTTGGCCAAACCTTAGTTCCCAAATGTTCATAGCCCATATGTGTTATTCTGATATAAATAAATTAGTATGCTTGCTTTGTTGGTAGGATGTTTCAAACCCTGTGACAGATTTGGTTCAACCTTTCCCCGTTCAATCTTTTTTGCGGAGTGGGTTTGGTCAGGTTGCACTTGGGCTTGGGCTGACACTGAGTTTAGGCCTATTTGTAAATGTGGTTAGGCTCGAGCAGACCCTGACCTAACCCAAAACCAGCTCATTTTTATACTAACAGTAGTCAACTAGACATCTTTGCTGAGGGAAGCCCATTGGACTACTTAATTAGCCTATTAACACCCCTACAGTGCTCATACCCAAGTTTACAATAATGACTTTCTTTTATACTTCATTAGATGTCCACCAATCCACCAGTTAGGATTCATGTACTTTATTAATGGAAAAACACATTGGGACATCAACGGTTGGATTTGGGTCCTTTGCAATGACCAGAAATGGCTTTGCCGTCTTTTATTAAAAGGGTCATAATAAACAGAAAAAGTTCAATTCTCTGTGACTATACCTTTAGAGAAATAACCAACGTGCAGAGATTCCTTGAGAAATAGGGTCACAACTGGAACGGGCTAACCCAGCCCATCAAAAATCACATGACTGTGAAATCGGAGCGATCTACAACTTGAATGCCAAGCCAATGAGCACATCCAATAAGCTACAGCTGTAATAATAGTAAAAATAAATAAATAAATAAATGGTTAAGAGATTGAAAAATAAGTTTATATTATGCCATGCGCTGCCTTACTGAAAATATATGCCTGACTTTACATGTATGGAATATAAATGGTGAGGAATGCCTGATGTGGTGGTCCTATCTTAAACAAGTGTGATAAATGTATAAATATGTCACATGTGTGTGAGAATCCGGATATCTGAATTAACGTACACCATATGTATAATTTCTGAGCCGCCTTGTATAAAGCATTAGAGCTAGGTAGCCTGAGTATCATATAAATCCACAGTTGACAGCTGGGCTACACCTGGCCGAAGAACGATAGGTAATTTCGTTCCAACAAGTCTATCATATAATTCCACAGTTGAGCCATATGTTGGGGTTATGTCCATCTTGCATCTGACCTCCACCTCACCCAGCAAGGTGAAAGCGGATTTGCTGGTGTACACACCACTAACTTAGCTTGTGTGGATACGTGTCTAGCGAAGACGGGAGCAGATCTCCTGTGAAAGGCTTACGTAGGTGGGGCTCACTGTGATGTTTGTGAGAAATCCTCTCCGTTCATCCCTTTTGTGAGTTCATTTTAAGACATGAGGCCAAAAATGAACCATATCCAAGCTCAAGTGAGCAGGAAACGTGATAATTGAATATCCATGCGGCCACAGAAGTTTTGAATCCTAGCTGTGTTTTCTGTTCATCTGACATTATTAACAGTATGGATGGCATGTAAAAGTCACTGTTAAACCCAGGAGGTTTCAAAGCTAGGAATTTTCCCAACTACCTTTTGCTTTAGGGCGGCCCACTTGAGTATTGGATCCTGCTCACTTTAGGTCTAATTTACTAAAATTTCTCACAAAACAGATGGACCGAGTGGATTCGAGCAAACATCACGGTAAGCCCCACCTACGTTTCTAGGGCAGGAAATCCGCGTAGGTCAGGACGGGCGCAGACGCTCCTCGAGCAAAATCGGATTGCAAAGTGAGCAACTCAGTACGTTCGTAAACTCTGCTGAGCCCACCTCGAATGTATATGGTTAATCTACACCGTCCATCCGTTTTTTCAGATCATTTAATGGGTTGAAACCAAAATGGAAGTATATACAAAGCTCAAGTTAACGATATCATGGGAAACAGTGGGAATAATGATTTCCACCGTTGTAACCTTGCTAGGCCCTACATTGATGTTTATTTGTCATCCAGTCTGTTCATAAGGTCACATAAACATGGATTATGGTAAAACACAAATATTTAGTGGCCCTCAAGAAATTTTCAACAGTAATATTCAATTCATACTGTTTCCCATGGTATAGTCCTTATTAGCTTTGGATATACTTCATTTTTGAGATCGAGCTCTAAATTTATCTAGTAAAATGGCAATTATAAATTTATTATATCCGCACCGATCCATCCATTTTTAGAGATCATTTTATTTCTTTCTCTAAAACTTGTTTCATTTCAAAGGTTCACGTGGACCACACTGCAAATAATAACGGAGACAATGATTCTCACTGCACCTTAACCTTTATTTTCCATCCACAATGTTCATAAGGTCACACATACCAGGAAGAGAGAACAAATATCATATTGACACAAAGTTTATGCAACACACAGAAGGATTTCAATGATAGGCATTCAATCCCCTCTGCTTTTTACAGTGTGGTCCAATTAATTTTTGGATCTATCTTATTTTTCGGATCAAGCCTTACAACAAGATCAAAAAGCGGATGGACAGTTTGGATATAACTCATATGTCATGGTGGAACCCATTTGGTGACGTCAACAAACCAGCAAAGCGCGGTGGGGTGTGGAACACCAGCCAATCCCCTTTCCCCAACCATCGAGCCCATTTTGATGCATTTATTGTATACCCACACCGTCCATCTATTTTGATAGGCCATTTTGGAACATGAGCCCAAAAATAAAAAGGTCCAAATCTAAGATGGGCTACACCATTGGAAATAGAAGTAATTAACCATTAAAAGCTTTCTGTGCGTGGACTGAAAAGTTTTGTAACTAGTTAATATTATTTGCTCTTCCCTTATCAATTTATATGTGACCTTATTTGCATGGCAAATAAATATGATAAGCCCTACAACCTTTTTACTTGTGGGCATTCAATCACCACAAATACCCTACAATGAGCTGAAAAATGGATGCACGGTAGACAATGCATTTATCAAGGTCGGCCCGCAGCCACTGGTCGGTTGAGACCTGGGCATCCATTCCCTACAAGTAGGAATGTTTTGAGGAATCTTCACCAATTACCTTTTCCATTAAGATCAACAGCTTGGATCATGAAGGCATGCTCCCCCAGTTGTACAGACAGGGACAGCCCATGACTTTTTCAGTCTACATGTACTACTCATTCCATGCATCATAAGGTGGTACACAAATGGCTTGATCCCCCAAAATTTGGAGGTTTGGATAGTTTTTATGATGCCTGAGTGCTTCAAGAAAATGGTAGTCGCTTGGTGTATTAAAAAAAAAAAAAACCCAAGAAATTAGGCAAGCTTACTGAATAAGATGGTACATACATGTAAAAGAAATGAAAGCTTAATAATGTTTCACCGAAGGTCCACTAATATGGCTACTTTACATGATTTTTGGAGCATGGGCCTTTGGTTTTTCCGTTTGTACCGGCAGAGGCCATTTTTCTATGGTTTAAACTAACAAGATTGCAGTGTTGTCATGTGCAACTGGAACATGGATTTCATCATATAAGGTGTAGAACAAATACTAATAAAGTATTGAATCAAGTCTCATCTATACAAAAATTTCCACCACATAAGGTACAAAGATTCATAATTTATTATTTGTATCACATACTTTATGTGAAACATGAATGTATATGAACCAACACAATTTATTAATGTAATTTTTTATCCATATTTTTTATAATAGTATTGAGATTGAGTCGCATCAACTCATTCATTGGACCATTTTTTCACTAAAATCTCAACACATACACACCCAGGTTCCTTTGAACTAGGCATGTATGGATGGCTCTTGTTTACTTTTTAAGCATTCGATGTAATGGCTAACAAATGAACAGTCGTCCTTTGTGAGCCTTAGAAAGTTTTTAATAGACTTTCAATTACCACTATTTCCTGTCGTGTGGTCCATGTGAGATTTGGATCAACCTCACTTTGGATCAACCTCACTTTTGGGTCATTCCGTAAAATGAGCTAAGCAAAATGTACAGATGATATGACACATACATCATGATGAGCATACAGAGCTTTTCCAGCACTGACCAATACCTAGGCAGGTACTGAAGAGGTCACTACCGAATCAGGTCAGGTGCATGAAGATGCACGGTTACAAACGACAATCCTTATGGTGATAATGATGAACCAAACTACACTTAGTACCACTCCGCAATAGTCGAGTTACATCAAGTTACAGCACCATGAGTTTTAGTTGGAATTAGATAATTGAATAAATTGATCTGAACTCTCCAATCCATTCTTTCCCAGCATTCAAAAGCCACTGGAAACAATATTAAACTAATTAGAAGGATCTTATTGATTTGGTTGATGTCTTAAAAAATCAATGGTCCTGATCATAAATGGCTGGAAATTCCGTAGCTTAGATATGAGGTTCTGTAAGGCCCATTACATGAATTGTTTGGACCGTCAAACCTTGAACCTTACTTACGCAAACAGAAGACTGCTAAAGCTAACCTTGAACCCTACTTATAGAAACAGAAGACTGCTAAAGCTAACTTTGAACCAACGTTACATAAACAGAAGACTGCTAAAGCAAACCGGAGGATTAACAAAAATGCAAGCATTTCAGCGGATGGGATCATCAAATTGATAAAACCATCAGTTATTGGCACAATGACTGATCATGAGGAACTAGTTGGGAAGCTCAAGTGCGCATTTGCAATCATGGCAAGTATGGAAATGTTTCTTCATTAAGCTTAATGTAGAAATTTGAAGCTTAATGTGCAAATCAATATGTGTAGACATCCAAACATCCATCACTTGGGCCGTTACTTTCATCGTAGGTACCCAAAAATCAAGTTAATCCAAAACTCATGTGCGCCACACCACAGAAAATAATTGGGAAGGGATGCAAACCAATAAAAACCTTTCAAAATTACACATAACCCATTGTCTTTCAAATATTTCCATCTAAACCATTTAGGAGATACAACCGTCTATGAGAAATTGACAACCATAGAATTATGTTATTCTAAAATTTAGGTGTGCCACAATATGTGATTATAGAGTTTTACCCGTGAGTTAAATCATGTTGCCCACCTGAGTTTTGGATTCACCTGATTTTTTGAAAAGCAGGAGACCAGGGGAGTGAGCAACCAAGGGTTCCATAGAAACGTTTGCACTCACTCCAACCTCAGAGGGACATGCCTTGAGAACTGCTTAAGAACATATGTGGTAAAAATAATAGATGCATGCCTTAAGTACTACTTAAGAACTCATGGTAAAAACCTGGCATAACTAACAATTGTAAGTCTACTAACCAAAGTTCACTAACATTTTCCTTTCCATTATAAATTATAAAAGCTATGACATATAGCTACTGACTGCTTTGATAAGAGGAGATTCTCACATTCTTCTCAAACCTAACCTTTGAATTCTCAAGGAGAGAATTTTCAAAATTGATAAATAAAATTTATATTTTTGAATGAAAGTGCTACTTATAACTTATCTAATTTTCTTATATAAGAGAAAAAATAAAAATAAAAACTTAGATCCTAATTTAACTTAAAAAATAAAAATAAAAAAATTCCAAAATAGTAAAAAGTTCTGAAAATAATCAAGGAAGGCTAATTTCACCAAAACGAAAAAAAAAAAAAAAACAAAAAAAAAAAAAAAAAAACCTTAGATGACTAAAATGAAGACCATAGATCATAGTTAGACTCTTAAAACAGTCGGTGTGTGTGTGTGGGGTGTGTGTGCATGTGGCGTGAGTGTGTGGGGGTGTGTGTGCGTGTGTTAAAAAAAAAGACTCTTAAAACAGTAAATATAAGACAAACTAAACTTAGAGAAAATAGTAAATTTGGACTAAAATGCAATTTGATGTAGAAATAACCTTTTTTTTTTCTTTTTTCTTTTAAATTTAAAAAGAAAAAAGAAAAAGAAAAAGAAAAAGAAAGAAAAAAAAAATCTCTCAATGTAAACTGACTTTGCCCATTTCCATGATGTAGATCTCATTGATAGCTTTCCAATAGTAATGCGAAACCAATAACTAGTCATAAAGTCATAGCCATCTGAATTTATAGTGTGTTTAGGCTGTTTTTATAATCAGGTCCCTTCAACCTAAATTTGTATGATCTCAACTCTCCCTTGAGTCTTTCTTTATTGTTTTACTTCAGATCAAGTCCTTACATGTCTAGAGACTTTCTTAAGAGTAGACTGTAAGAAAGACACAAAAATGAGGTTTTGTTCTGATTAACGCAATCAAAATTCTGCCCTGATTAATATCATGGCTGATCTTCCCAGCATTGCCAGGGGGCAGCTCTTCCTCGATAGAGTAGGTTTTGTTGCGAATGTGGAGCCACATCTGGGCTGCCTTCGACCGGTCGTAGGATGTCTTCGACTGGTCATAGGGGCCTGTTCGACCGGTCATGGGGGAGCCACGACTGGTCGTGGGAGGCGCTCGACCGGTCGTAGGTTCGAGCCCTGGCATGACTCGAAGTCTAGCGAGTTATGCTATTTTTTTTCCCAGTGTAGGACCAGTCCTGAAATTTTCAGGACCAGTCTTAGGGGCCTAGGACTAGTCGTACGAGATCTAGGACCGGTCGTAAGGGCCTAGGACTGGTCGTAGGGGAGTTAGGACCGGTCGTAGGTTACACAGTTTGTTCCACAATTTTGCGCGAAATTGCGGATTTAAATCCTTTCGCAACTGGGATGCGGAAGGAAAGTTACCTAAACTATAAATAGGGGTTCCTAGGACTTTTCTAGGGTATGAGGAATATTGAAAAATATTTCTAAAGGTGTGGGCTAAGGGCTTTTTATATTCTTTCAAGGGAGAGGTTAGTATTTTGCCTTGTAATCTTTGTTTCTTCATAGTGGAAGTTTGCATCCGTGGTTTTTTACCCTAGTTTGGGGTTTTTCCACGTATATCTTGTCTTGTGGTTTGTTTGGATTATTTTGATCTGTTTCTAGTTTATATTTCTTTCTGTTTATCGTTTGTGGATGAGGCCTGAGATTGGATCTTGGCCCACTTCATTGTTGGCGTGCTGCGCAATAACTGGTGTTAGAACTATTGGTTTAGTTCTATTGAGAGCGATGGCAGAAGATGGAAAAACTAGAATTGAGAAGTATGATGGTTCAAACTTTATCTTCTAGAAAATGCAGATGGAGGATTGTCTGTATCAGAAGGACCTCTACATTCCTCTAGAAGGAAAAGAAAAGAAACCAGAAAAGATGACAGATGATGAATGGTTTTTACTAGATAGGAAGGCTTTAGGAACGATCCGACTCTCTTGTCTAAGAGCGTCGCCTTTAATATATCCAAGAAGAAAATGACAAAAGAATTAATAGAAGCCCTAGCCACCATGTATGAAAAGCCCTCAGCATCCAACAAGGTTCATCTTATAAAACAGCTATTCAACATGAAGATGTCAGATGGTGGGAGCGTGGCTGAACATCTAAACGAGTTCAATACAGTTACGAGCCAGTTGGAATCCGTTGGCATCGTTTTTGAGGATGAGATCAGGGCACTATTGATCTTATCCAGTCTGTCAGACAGTTGGGATGGTTTAGTGATTGCTGTTAGCAATTCTTCAGGGTCGACAAAGATGAAATTTGATGATGTGGCCGGTCTAATTCTCAGCGAAGAATCTAAAAGAAACGCATCAGGAGTTTCAGGGGATTCAGGGAATGATCTAAACGTTGAAGGAAGAGGAAGATCGCAAAATAGAGGAGACAATAAACACGAGCGTTCTAAGTCGAGGAAGAAGTCCAAGGGATCGAAAGACAAAGACGGGTGTTGGCATTACGACAAGAAAGGGCACATAAAACGTGATTGCAGGGTGCTCAAGAAATAAGAAGGAAACTCTCAAGGCGGGAAGGATTCAGTGAATCTGTCTGAGGAGAGCGACACAGAGGCGTTGATCTTATCTCTTAATGCAAGGAATGAGTCATGGGTTATAAACTCGAGTGCTTCGTTTCATGCCACTTCATGTAAGGAAGTTCTCCGTGATTATGTGTCAGGTAACTTTGGGAGAGTCTACCTGAGTGATGATGAGCCGTGCAGTATTATTTGAAAGGGGAACATTCAGGTCAATCAGAAAGACGAAACGGTTTTGAAACTTAAGGATATCAGACATGTACCGAGTTTGAGAAGGAATCTGATCTCAGTAGGGCAGTTGGCCGATACCGGTTATGTGACGACATTTACAAGTGATTCCTAGAAGATCACAAAAGGTGCCTTGGTGATGTCTCGAGGCAAAAAGGAAGGCACTTTGTACGTGACTTTAAGATCGTATAGTTCACTCTCAGTCACATCAACTGGAGTGAATGGACATTTATGGCATCAGAGGTTGGGACATATGAGTGAGAAAGGGATGAAAGTACTGTTGTCAAAAGGGAAGCTAGTAGGACTGAAGTCTCTTGACTTGGAATTCTACGAGGACTGCGTATATGGAAAGCAGAAGAGGGTAAGCTTCAAGAAGAGAGGACGCGTTCCAAAGACACATCTATTGGAGCTTGTACACACTGACGTGTGGGGACCGGCACAGGTATCATCTCTTGGTGGCTCACGTTATTTTGTTTCCTTTATTGATGATGCTAGTATAAAACTATAGATTTATTTCTTAAAGCATAAATCTGATGTATTTGATGCGTTTAAGATCGTGGAAAGTTATGGTAGAAAATGAGACAGGTAAAACAGTAAAGTGTCTCAGGTCTGATAATGCGGAAGAATATTGTGATAAGAGGTTTGAGGAGTATTGTGCAGCAAGTGGAATCAAACATCAGAAAATGATTCCAGGGACACCACAGCAGAATGGTGTGGCTGAGCGCATTAACAGGGCCATCCTTGAGCGCGCCAGGAGCATGAGGTTACATGTAGGGTTGTCCAAGACCTTTTGGGCAAATGTTATGAATACTGTCGTATATCTTATCAATAGAAGTCCCTCAGCACCATTGGATGGTGGGCTATCAGAAGAAACGTAAACTGGAAAAGAAGTGAACCTTACACATCTCGGAGTGTTCTGTTGCACTTCATATATTCACATTGATGTAGAACACAGAAACAAGCTGGATGGGAAGTCCAAGAGGTGCGCGTTTATAGGCTACGGGTAGGATGATTTTGGCTACAGGTTTTGGGATGCAGAAAATAAAAAAATCATCAGAAGCAAGGACATAGTCTTCAATGAAAAAGTGATGCATAAGGACAGTGTGCAAGAAAATAAGGCCGAGAAAAAGGAATTCGTAGAGTTAGAAGAGTTACCAGACATGGGTGTTACAGCGCCACAAGATGATCATGCACAGGAGCATCATGAGGCAGAGCCACAGACACCGGTTGTGAGGAGGTCTACTCGGGAGAGGAGACCCACGGTCTGATACTCACCCTCCTTACATTATCTACTGCTGATAGATAATGGTGAGCCAGAATGTTTTGAAGAAGCATTACAGTCAGATACACGGGTTAAGTGGGAGCAGACCATGGATGGGGAGATGGACTCTCTTGAGTCTAATCGTACTTGGAAGCTAGTCACTTTACCTAAGGGTAAGAAAGCTCTTCATAATAAGTGGGTTTACAGACTGAAGGAGGAGCACGATGGTTCGAAACGGTACAAGGTTAGATTGGTTGTGAAAGGGTTTCAACAAAAGACAAGTATCGATTTCACTGAAATATTTTCACCGGTAGTGAAAAGGTCTACGATTCGCATGGTCTTGAGTATAGTGGCTACAGAGAACTTACATCTAGAGCAGCTAAATGTTAAGACAGTCTTTCTTTATGGGGGTCTTGAAGAAGAGATATATATGCATCAGCTGACATGATACGTGGCACCAGGTAATGAGAACAAGGTGTGCAGACTGAAGAAAAATCTATATGGCCTGAAGTAGGCCCTGAGGCAGTAGTACAAGAAGTTTAATAGTTTCATGTCAGGAAACGGTTTTAGGAGATGTCATGCTGACCACTGTTGTTATTTGAAAAATTTTGATACGTCGTACATCATTCTTCTTCTGTATGTTGATGATATGCTTGTGGCCGGTTCAAGCATGAAGGACATCTCAAATATCAAAAGACAATTGTCTAGAGAATTTGCCATGAAGGATTTAGGAGCTGCAAAATAAATCCTAGGCATGAGGATAAAGCGTGACAGGGAAAACAAGAAACTGATTTTGTCACAGGCAGAGTAAATAGCCAAGGTACTTGATCAATTCAATATAGGAGGTGCTAAGCCAGTTAGCACTCCATTAGCTAACCACTTCAAGCTATCTAAGGAGCAAGGTGCAAAGACGCAGTAGGAACGGGACTACATGGCTAAAGTCTTATACGCGTCAGCTATTGAGAGTCTCATGTATGCTATGGTGAGCACGAGACCAGACATTGCTCAAGCAGTGGGAGTTGTTAGCAGGTTCATGAACAACCCTGGGAAGGAACATTGGGAAGCTGTGAAGTGGATCCTCAGATACCTGGTGGGTACTAAGGATGTAGGACTGTGTTATGGTGGATCGAAAATCAAGCTACAAAGCTACGTGGATTCAGATTTGCCAGGAAATATCAATAGCAGAAGAAGCACTACAGGTTATGTCTTTACTCTGGGCAGTGCTGCAGTCAGTTGGGTCTCTCAGTTACAGAAGATAGTATCTATCAGTACGACAGAAGCAGAATATGTTGCGGCTACAGAAGCATGCAAGGAGATGGTGTGGATGCAAGGTTTTATGGAAGAGTTGGGTAAGAAGCAAGTAGATTGCAAGCTATACAATGACAGTCAGTGTGCAATACACTTGGTTAAGAATTCAGCTTTTCATTCAAGGACCAAGCATATTGCCATCAAATATCACTTCATACGTTCATTACTAGAAGATGGATTGATTGTTCTGGAGAAGATTCATACAAGTGAGAATCCTGCAGATATATTGACCAAAGCAGTCACAAGGGAGAAGCTGAAGCTCTGTTCAGCTTTGATTGGTCTTCAAGCTTGAAGACGGGGAGGTGGTGCACTCTCGATGAAGAAGACGAAGGTTTATGACAATGTGTCTCCAAGTGGGAGATTGTTGATAATGTGGAGCCACATTTGGGCTGCCTTCAACCGGTCGTAGGGGCCTGTTCGACCGGTCGTGGGGGAGCCACGACTGGTCGTGGGAGTCGCTCGACCGGTCGTAGGTTCGAGCCCTGGCACGACTCGAAGTCCAGCGAGTTGTGATGTTTTTTTTCCCAGTTTAGGACCAGTCCTGAAATTTTCAGGACCAGTCTTAGGGGCCTAGGACCAGTCGTAGGAGAGCTAGGACCGGTCGTAGGGACCTAGGACCAGTCATAGGGACCTAGGACCGGTCGTAGGGGAGCTAGGACCGGTCGTAGGTTACGCAGTTTGTTCTGCGATTTTGTGCGAAACTGGGATGCTGAAGGAAAGTTACCTAAACTATAAATAGGGGTTCCTAGGGCTTTTATAGGGTATGAAAAATATTGAAAAATATTTATAAAAGTGTGGGCTAAGGGTTTTCTATATTCTTCCAAGGGAGAGGTTAGTATTTTGCCTTGTAATCTTTATTTTTTTATAGTAGAAGTTTGCATCCGTGGTTTTTTACCCTAGTTTGGGGTTTTTCCACGTATATCTTGTCTTGTGGTTTCTTTGGATTGCTTTGATCTGTTTCTAGTTTATATTCCTTTCTGTTTATCGTTTGTGGGTGAGGCCTGAGATTGGATCTCGGCCCACTGCGTTGTTGGCGTGCTGCGCAACAAGTTTGGGGGCAATTAGGAGCTAGGAGGGAGGTGCCATGAGCTACCTTTATTTTGGTTCTTTGGGGATTTATTTCATTTTTCTTCTTATGATAGGTTCCATTCAGGTCTTTTCTCTCCAAGGAACCTGAAAATGTAAGTTCAATGCTGTAAAGATTTCCTATGGAATGAAAGATTTTTTAATTTTAAAAAAAAAAAAAAAAAAAAACAAAGTTTTGCTCATTTATTGTCAGTTTTCCTATACTTTTCCTCCTCATTTCCCCGTGAGTTTGATAATTCAGTTGTGACTTACCAACTTTGGGGCCCGTGAATTCAACAGCTTAGAAGTCTATAAATGTAGTCATGTTATGCTATCAATGCATGCCACCTGTATGCTTTGATCTTATTAAAGAGCGTGTAATACACGTCTTCATTTGAAAATGGTGGGGCCATGACAATGATGGCACTAAAGTAGTATCGTACCGATTCAAATGTTACTGCTTGACTTTGACTTGAATAACAACCGTTCATGCATCATGGCGTGTAAGATAAGCAGTTTATACTAATATAGACTTGTTTACAAAGATAAGTAGAAATTTCATAGGGTTCTGAAGTCCCATGATTTGCATGTCCTAGTGGCCCTGCAAGTACAAATCCAAGTCTACTTGGATTAGTCACAACAGATTTATCTGTCTTAGATCCATGATGAAGTATGATCCGTTATTCTTACACACGCAAGCACTTTCCCCACGAACATGCAGTTTAAGAAGATGCAAAATGGGGTTATTCTCTTCTGTGAACATTTTCTACTCTACTTTTTTATAATCGAGTGGTTTGCTTTTCTTCATTGGTTTAATTATTGGATTGTCCTTGTCTACAGTTGGGCCTACAAATAATACCATGGACATTATAGTGCAATATAAATTTTCGTCTTATTAATGAGTATTCTATCAGTCTTGATTTATGAGAAATGGTAGGACTGTCTACAAGATCACAATAAATGAGTATGGCCCCATTCAAATGGTAGCACGCATCCTGACTTATGTCTTAATCACAGTAATCTGGACAACGTACCTTGTCATATACGCTAGCTGATGTTACTGATCATTTACTATGATTTGTATCAATCACCTGCACTACACTAGGCAAGAAATTTCAGAAGTTCCTGATTGCCATCACAGGCAATGTCCAATCTGCAAAAGTGGCCTATAATAAAGGTGGATGTCGATACGAGAGTAATGGACTCAGGAAGATTGTGGACGCCTCCATATAAAGCATGAGTTCTTACCCATGCTCCGGTGGTAGACTCAAAGTTTCAACAAAAGGGCATGGGTTTTAGTACTCATTGTGATGAAATTCCATGACGGTGGGGTGAGTGCCGTTAGGTGCATATATAGTTGCAACACTGTTAAAATTTTGCAACCTAGATCTGGTGATCTGGAGAATCTGTGAGGCACATTAAATGAATGGTTTGGACCATCGGACCATGAACTCCACTTGTACATATTGAAGACCGCTAAAACTCATTTGAAGATTAACGAAAACGCCAACATTTTGAGGGATGGGAACATCCATGATTGGTCATGTTGGACTTACTGGGGACCCAAAAGTGCTCATTTACAACCATGGCATTAAGAGCAGGTGCTAGGTCCAATAAAAATGTTTCTACATTAAGATTAAGCTTAATGTACAAATAAACAGTGGGCTCTATGAAGTTTTTAATGGTGGGGTGTTCAATCACCACTGTTTTCTACAAATAATACCATCCACGTTAGAGTGGAATACAAACTTTTAGCTTATTAAAAAATATTTTATAAGTCTTGGTTTATGCCAAATGGTAGGACCATATGCAAGATAACAATAAATGCCCATGGGGCCATTCAAATGGAGGCATCTTGACTTATGACTTAAATCACAATAGTCGGGACAACGGAACTTGTAAGATACGCTGATGTTACTGATATGGACTCATCTGATTTTCCCTTATGTGCAATATATAAATAGTCCAATCTACATTTGCTACGTCATTCCATGCGTCATAAAGTGGTACATTGATTGCTTGATCCCCAAAATTTTGGAGGTTTGGATAGCTTTATATGATGCCTAAGTGCTTCAAGAAAATAGTGGACGCTTGGTATTAATATGGTAAAAAAAAAGAAAAAGAAACACACCAACAAATTATGCAGGCTTACTGAATAAGTTGGTACATGCATGTAAAAGAAATGAAAGCTTAAAAATGTTTCACCGATGGTCCACTAATATGGCTACTTTGCATGATTTTTGGACCATGGGCCTTTGGTTTTTCAGTTTGTACTGGCAGAGACCATTGTTCTATGGTTTAAACCAATGAGATTGCACTGTGTTCTCATGTGCAACTGAAACATGGATTTCATCATATAAGGTGTAGAACAAATATTAATAAAGTATTGAATCAAGTCCCATCTATACAAAAATTTCCACCGCATAAGGTACAAAGATTCATATTTTATTATTTGTATCACATACTTTATGTGAAACATGGATGCTAATAAATGTAATTTTTTGTCCATATTTTTCATAATAGTATTTTGATTGAGTTACAACAACTGATTCATTGGACCAACATTCTTTCACTGAAATCTTAACACATACACAAGGTTCCTCTGAACTAGGCATGTATGGATTGCTCTTGCTTACTTTTTAAGCATTCGATCTAATGGCTAACAAATATGGAATCTAAATGGTGAGGATTGCCTGACGAACTGGTCCTATCTTAAACAAGTGTGATAAATGTACAAATATGTCACATGCATGTGAGAATCTGGATATTAATCAAGCAGCCCATGCGATGAACATTGATTAGCACAAAATCCAGTCACTTCAGATGGACCAGTAGGAATAAAAGATGAAACAATTAAAATAGGATAGCCAATAGTTCACATTGATGGCACATTTGTGGTCCACCAATGGGCATGTGGGATGATCATCCTAGATCTTGCAAATATTTATAGGTGGGTACGTGCTGGGGACTTAGATTCGGCAGTAACCTCTCAAGTACCTACCTCAATGCTAGTCCGTGGTAGAAAAAGCTCCATGGGCTCATGATGCAGGGATGAACGTGATGAGGTCGAACACCGTCTTCCTCAAGGATAACTACTCCGAATCCACGGAGCTTCTCTGGACTCCTCACAGAGACTTCTCGAATCCACGAGGAAAGAAAGCAAGAGAATAGGAATAAACTCTAATAAATTCAAAATTAATTGATGAATAATTGATTATTCTCTAATGTGTCTCCTTACACCATTAATATAGAAAAAAAAAAAAAAAAAACTAAAATTCGTAATTACCAAAAATAGCAAAATTCTAACTCGAACACAAATCCTAATTCTAATAAAACTCTTCTAAGGCCTAGTTTCTAAAAATAAAAATTACAAATAAACTTTCTTTGGAAGAGTCCTAGTATAAGTAAAAGTTATTTCTAAAAGGAAAGAAAATCTAAAACTCTAAAAATATTCAAAAATCGGAATTACTAAAAATAGTAAAAATTTTTAAAAAATTCATTTTTGAGCTGAACGCGCACGTTTTCTGATGAAACGGACAGATATGACCCACTTTGTGGGTCAGTTAACCTCAGATGGCCCGTTTCAATAAAGATTGATAGGTTGTACGCCCTGTAACGATACCCGGATCAAAAGTTATGGTCAATTCACGGTCCATCTCCTTGTGGCTCATCCATGCTGGGAATATCTCTGTGACACGTTCTACATCAGACCCCTCCACTTGAAAAAAACTCGAGACTTGGCACATAAGTCTGAGATAACTTCTGACGCCGATGCTCATTATCCCTTTTTTCGTACTTGACATTAAGCTCTTGAGCTGACACAATACATGTACTCATGCTTTCCTTGATTTGACTAATATTGGTCAGTTCTTTCACATTCGTCTTTAAGATCTCATATTTTTTCTGATAATGTGGGCAATTAGGCAAACTTGCCCCTGAGACAGGATCAACGTGATTTTGTATATCTCATATGAGAGGCAATTTATTGGAGGGTTCATTGAGCACAATCTCCTTGAACTCTTGCAACATCGGCTTTAAATCTTTTGAGATATTCACAGGCTCCATATATTCTTTCTTTTCAACTAATGGATATATATCTCTTCTTTACTCAGATTGTTTAACAAAAGTCTCTTCAGTTGTGAAAGACTGTTCCTCAACTTTAGAAGTCTTGGGTTGGTTCTCCCTTCCCATAGGGGCAAGGATAATCTTTTTGTCATCTTTAATAAAGAAGATAAATAAGTTATCTCGATCCCTATGTGTAGCATTAATATTATTTTGCCAGGATTGACCAAGTAATAGGTGACAAGCTTCCATGTCGACTACGTCACACATTACTTCATCCTTATAATATTTACCAATGGAAAAAGATATATGACATCGTTCAGTTACCTCTATTTTGTTGATCTCTTTGATCCATCCAATCGTGTATGGAGATGGGTGTCTTTCTGTTTTCAGTTGTAGCTTCTCCATCATTATTTTTGATACGAAATTCTTATCGCTCCTTACATCGATGATCACATTGCAGACTTTTTTGTATGCAGTGCACCTTGTTCGAAAGATGTTGTCTCTCTCTAATTCTATTTCTACCTTTGGCATGTATAACGGCTTCCTCATAATCGAAGTGGTGGCCTGTGATGAACCATCATCTGATGGTGCCTTGCAAAAATTGGGATTGTGTCGTACAGCGGCCATAGGTGGTTGAGCATCACTTTGAGCTCGAGGCGGAATCAGCGCATCCGCAATACGGTTGAGGGTTGCCTGCAGCCCTTGCATGGTCAACTGACTCTCCCGGTGGAAAGCTTCCATTCTTTCCAAAAGATAACGAATCCCTGGATCACCGTCCATAGGATTTTGATTCATACCTTCGTTGTTTGTCATAGGCCCGAGGAAAAACCTGTCTCTGATACCAAATTGACGCAGGGATGAACGTGATGAGGTCGAACACCGTCTTCCTCAAGGATAACTACTCCGAATCCACGGAGCTTCTCTGGACTCCTCACAGAGACTTCTCGAATCCACGAGGAAAGAAAGCAAGAGAATAGGAATAAACTCTAATAAATTCAAAATTAATTGATGAATAATTGATTATTCTCTAATGTGTCTCCTTACACCATTAATATAGAAAAAAAAAATTAAAATTCGTAATTATCAAAAATAGCAAAATTCTAACTCTAACACAAATCCTAATTCTAATAAAACTCTTCTAAGGCCTAGTTTTTAAAAATAAAAATTACAAATAAACTTTCTCTGGAAGAGTCCTAGTATAAGTAAAAGTTATTTCTAAAAGGAAAGAAAATCTAAAACTCTAAAAATATTAAAAAATCGAAATTACTAAAAATAGTAAAATTTTTCTAAAAATTCGTTTTTGAGCTGAACGCGCACGTTTTCTGATGAAACGGACAGATGTGACCCACTTTGTGGGTCAGTTCACCTCAGATGGCCCGTTTCAATAAAGATTGATAGGTTGTACGCCCCGTAACGATACCCGGATCAAAAGTTATGGTCAATTCACGGTCCATCTCCTTGTGGCTCATCCATGCTGGGAATATCTCTGTGACACGTTCTACATCAGACCCCTCCACTTGAAAAAAACTCGAGACTTGACACATAAGTCTGAGATAACTTCTGACGCCGATGCTCATTATCCCTTTTTTCGTACTTGACATTAAGCTCTTGAGCTGACACAATACATGTACTCATGCTTTCCTTGATTTGACTAATATTGGTCAGTTCTTTCACATTCGTCTTTAAGATCTTATATTTTTTCTGATAATGTGGGCAATTAGGCAAACTTGCCCCTGAGACAGGATCAACGTGATTTTGTATATCTCGTATGAGAGGCAATTTATTGGAGGGTTCATTGAGCACAATCTCCTTGAACTCTTGCAACATCGGCTTTAAATCTTTTGAGATATTCACAGGCTCCATATATTCTTTCTTTTCAACTAATGGATATATATCTCTTCTTTCCTGAGATTGTTTAACAAAAGTCTGTTCAGTTGTGAAAGACTGTTCCTCAACTTTAGAAGTCTTGGGTTGGTTCTCCCTTCCCATAGGGGCAAGTATAATCTTTTTGTCATCTTTTATAAAGAAGATAAATAAGTTATCTCGATCCCTATGTGTAGCATTAATATTATTTTGTCAGGGTTGACCAAGTAACAGGTGACAAGCTTCCATGTCGACTACGTCACACATTACTTCATCCTTATAATATTTACCAATGGAAAAAGATATATGACATCGTTCAGTTACCTCTATTTTGTTGATCTCTTTGATCCATCCAATCGTGTATGGAGATGGGTGTCTTTCTGTTTTCAGTTGTAGCTTCTCCATCATTATTTTTGATACGAAATTCTTATCGCTCCTTACATCGATGATCACATTGCAGACTTTTTTGTATGCAGTGCACCTTGTTCGAAAGATGTTGTCTCTCTCTAATTCTATTTCTACCTTTGGCATGTATAACGGCTTCCTCATAATCGAAGTGGTGGCCTGTGATGAACCATCATCTGATGGTGCCTTGCAAAAATTGGGATTGTGTCGTACAGCGGCCATAGGTGGTTGAGCATCACTTTGAGCTCGAGGCGGAATCAGCGCATCCGCAATACGGTTGAGGGTTGCCTGCAGCCCTTGCATGGTCAACTGACTCTCCCGGTGGAAAGCTTCCATTCTTTCCAAAAGATAACGAATCCCTGGATCACCGTCCACAGGATTTTGATTCATACCTTCGTTGTTTGTCATAGGCCCGAGGAAAAACCTGTCTCTGATACCAAATTGACGCAGGGATGAACGTGATGAGGTCGAACACCGTCTTCCTCAAGGATAACTACTCCGAATCCACGGAGCTTCTCTGGACTCCTCACAGAGACTTCTCGAATCCACGAGGAAAGAAAGCAAGAGAATAGGAATAAACTCTAATAAATTCAAAATTAATTGATGAATAATTGATTATTCTCTAATGTGTCTCCTTACACCATTAATATAGAAAAAAAAAATTAAAATTCGTAATTATCAAAAATAGCAAAATTCTAACTCTAACACAAATCCTAATTCTAATAAAACTCTTTTAAGGCCTAGTTTCTAAAAATAAAAATTACAAATAAACTTTCTCTGGAAGAGTCCTAGTATAAGTAAAAGTTATTTCTAAAAGGAAAGAAAATCTAAAACTCTAAAAATATTAAAAAATCGGAATTACTAAAAATAGTAAAAAATTTTTAAAAATTCGTTTTTGAGCTGAACGCGCACGTTTTCTGATGAAACGGACAGATGTGACCCACTTTGTGGGTCAGTTCACCTCAGATGGCCCGTTTCAATAAAGATTGATAGGTTGTATGCCCCGTAACGATACCCGGATCAAAAGTTATGGTCAATTCACGGTCCATCTCCTTGTGGCTCATCCATGCTGGGAATATCTCTGTGACACGTTGTACATCAGCTCAGCACTTGAAATAGGAGGAACTGAATACCTACTGATGATAACTTGTTGGGCCTCACAAGTTTTGAATAATGCCGGTATTTGTGTTTTCTTTTCATCCATTTTTGTTTGGCTTTATGAACAGGTTAGATATCACTGCTATCTATGGTTTTGTGCTTTAAAAGGTTTCCACTTTCAACAGTAAATGTTATTATCTACATTGTTTCCTGTGGTGTGATCCACTTGAGCTTATAAAATTGGCTTTGTTTTTTGAAACATGCCTTAAAATAATTTGGCAAGATTGATGAACAGTACTTTATCGCCTCGGGTGTCCTGCTCTTCGTGTAACGGTCCTCTTTTTCAGTGAAATATGGCGGAATCTTTTGGGGAAAAAAAAGAAAGGAAAAAGTACACCATTTGCGTAAGCCTGCTAATAACATATAGCCTTTATTCAGTAGCTTAAAAAATAATAAAATAAAAACTTTGATACACTGCCAGCCAGTGTGTTGGATGATAAAATGCACTTTGTAATGCCCGACCAAGTCGATCACATGCTTTGCTTTCTTCCTTTGAAGTGGACTATTGCTATATTCTTCTCTTATTCATTTATTTTTAGACCACCAATAAAAGGTTTAGAATCATTCTAGGAGTGTTTTGAGGAATCTCCATCTATTACATTTCCCATTAAGATTAACGGTTTGTATCATGAAGCCATGGCCCCGGTTTCCCCAAGGACCAGAATGTTTCTAGAAATGTTCGATGCATAAGGAAGCACCGAAGTGAAGGTAGCATATCATTCTATTTATGGTAATATTTAATAACCCAGCCTCACCTCATCTCGACCTATGCTCGCATGGGATGGACTGCATAGAATAACACGCAGCACCAATAGTGAGTAGTGTGTGCTTTATCCATGCCATCCATCCATTTTTTCAACTCATTTTATAGCAAGAAATAAAAAATAAGGCAGATTCAAATTTCATTATGCACTGTACCAGTGATTGAACGCCCACAATTAAAACCATCAAATGACCCACTGCAATGTTATTTGCAATCCAACGACTTAATTGCACAAATAAATATGAATGAAAACACAAATATTAGCTTGATCCATAATTTTTGTAGCCGGCAGGAAGTTTTTAATGATGGGCATTCATGAGTCACCACTGTTCCCTTTGGATTTGTCCACTTGGCCTCATACCTGGCTCATGCCATAAAATGAGCTGGTAAAAGGAATGGATGGCATGAATAAAGCAGTACTTCGTGGTGGAGCAAAGGACCGTTGGGCATTCTACTGTTTTCTTCAACAGTCCACAAACGAATAGGTAAAAGAAGCATTAGGGTGTGTTTGGCCGGACCGATCCCATGGGATTAAGAGGGATGGAATAGATTTTAAGGTAACGATGATGGTGTCAGTGTTTGTCCCTTGATCCCATGGGTCTGGGATATTCCATGGGATATATAGCAGCCTGTTTGGACGGTCACAAATGGATGGGTTTGTAGCTCCATATCTTCTTATGGTGTGCCTCACTCATTGTTTTATACCTGCCTCAAAACAGGTTCATGGCTGAATGTGGGCTGAGGAAAATGATGAAGGGAGTGGATATCTCATTGATATCTCCGTGGGCCCCACATAGTGGTGAAAACTCTCATTTCTGGATTGGCAAATCCATCTTGAATCTGAGCACCGTTTACGAGGACAAGGCACATCCTGCTGTCCCAAACCATGGATGGGATAGTAGGGCACAGGATGACCCTCCTAATTCCATCTAATATTACATCTAGCACCAAGCCAAACATGCCCTTAGAATCATATGCTACAAGCCCATGTCATGTCAGACTTACGATTTATAACTCCTTTTAGTCCACTTAATTTTTTTCTACACATACAATGACTTATCCCAAGAGTCGGGCAAGAAAATGAAAAGAATGTGAAATGACATTTTTCTTGGCTGATAGCTATTTCTCATGCAACTTTTTCACCTCTCCCTCAGTAGCCATTAAACAGATGACTTGTTCACATTTCTTTGTGGCCCTAATCCTGAAAATATACTTTTATACGCGATGGTCATCACATAAAAGCACCGCGTCGTGTGGCATTGCGAGAGGAGTTACTTGAAAACTTTGGTGGCAGAGTATGCTCATATATATATATATATATATATATATATAGATGATTGAGAAATTCTAAATGTTCGTATACATCAGTCAAATTAATTTAACTAAATTATTAAACCCATTGTCATTAGAGGTTTGACAGAATACATCCCAATGTATTACAATATTATGATATATATATATTGGGATAATATACAATGGATCTAAGATTTTATTAGGTAATCCTTACTGTTGATCTGATAAAATATAGTCATGAATGTCTACTTTAAAAATCTTCATGATTCTACTTTATAATCAATGGGCCACAAAACAATCGATCTAGGGTTGCATTAGGTGATCCCTATTGCTGATCTGACAAAATATAGCCATGAATGTATGCTTCAAAAATCTTTAAGAATTAAAATCTTAGACTTTAAAATCAATGGCCCAAAAAGCAATGGTCAAGTATATGATTTATATTTTATGAAAAAATAAGTAAACGAGTGCTTAGCAGTTTAATTGACGAACTGCATCATTAGGTATTCACCATTGAGAATGAGGGCTAGAGTTGCACATGAGCCGAACTGAGTCAAGCTATGCTCGGCTCGGCTCAACTCGACCACTAGGCTACCCTAGTTCAAACTTGGCTCGGTTCAGTTAGCAGTTCGAGCTGGGCTTGAGCTCGATCTTTCAAACCAAGTTCGATTTCGAGCCTACAAACTGAGTTCAAGTTTAGGTTTTAGAGTTTTTAATATATATTATACTATATAATATATATTATTTAAATATATTAATATTTATAAAATATTTATTAAGTGAACTTGATCCAAGTTGATTTGACCTGTTCCAAGTCAAGTTTGAGTCAAGTTCTGACCCAAGTCGAGTCGAGTTCGGTTTAGGTTGGACTCTCAAAAAATTAGCTCGACTCGAGTTGAGTTGAGTTGAGTTGAGGAGCTTTTCTGAGTCAAGTCGAACGAGTTAACTAAGCTAACTCGGTTCATGTATAGCTTCGGGCTATCTTGTAAATGGTTTGAATCAGCCTCCTCATATCATATTATGATATGTCATGATTTATTCTAGCAAACCTCCCGTTGCCAAAGTCATAACCCCATGGGATATGTGTACGCGGAGGATTTGATCCTCGAGTATTATGTGATCATCCAGAATGTTTATAAGATATGCACATTGAGGATGGAAAATGATACAACCAGATCAGCCAAACAAATAATAATTCCCTTAGCCAAAAAATTAAACAGGCTCACAGAATAGGTTGGCACATGCACATAAAAGACATGAGAGCTTAAGAAGAATTGATCAAAGGCCCACTACTAGGACATCTATATTATGCATGATTTTTAAAGCCACCATTTTCAGGCTGTACAGGGCAGGGCCCATTGTTCAATGGTCCAAACTAATAAGATTGCACCATGTTCACATGTGCAACTGCAACATATATAAAATATGGATTTTATCAGTATACCTAATATAAATAGTGCATAACAAACAATAAAGTATTGAATTTAGTCTCATGTATACAATATTTCTCACAATATATGGTACAAAAATTCACAATATATGATATGCGAATGTGTGCAAGTGAACTGTCAGACAATGTTTATATAATTTTTTCTTTATATTTTTCCTAATTTTACCAGGATATTCACAAGGACTCATTCATTCAAGCAGACAACTCCACTAGAATCTCCAGACATGTCCCTATCGGTCACAGGTGCAATTTTGACGGTTCATTAGCAATCACATCCCCCATTGACAGGTTGATATAGACTTTTGCCCCTGCCGTGGAGTTCACATTCACAGCATACATGACTATCAGCAAAAGCCATCTAACACTATATTCTTCTGAAGAAAGAAATAACTTTGATGCACTCACAGATTATTTATTATTATTATATTTTTTTTTGGTTAGCTTGTTAGTACACTCCACTGTTAGTTCACACTTCACTGTTTGCCACTCCCATTAGGGATAGATACCAAGACCTTAATGTTAAAACGAGGTATCTTTCACTCAGTCTACAACTTAAGCTATGGATCAGGGTGTGATATACACCCACATATTGTGTTGGATAACATGTAGGCATTTAGTAATTATTTAGAAAATGCATTCATGCCATACGAGTGGTAAAATTAAACCATCCATATAAAGGTACTTTCTGTGCATGAACTTTGAAGTAAAAATTAAGCTTACGGGTTCATCAAAATATCAAATTAATTGGTGGACACTTATTGGATGGTTAAGATGAAAAATATCAAATGGTACGTCTTATTCATACAAATAAGAGTCCAAAAATTAGAGGTTAGGATTATTCAACTAACCTGATCTTGGGTGTGTTACTTTCCCACAATGGGCTGCACAGGTTACCCAATTTTATTTGAATTAATGATTTAATGTACACCACATTTATAATTTCTGAGTGCCTGTATATAAAGCATCATAGTCAGCCTGATCACCGTATAATTCCACAGTTGACAGCTGGTTACTTTTTAAGCATTCGTCTAATGGTTAACAAAGGAACGGTCATTCTTTCTTTGTGGGTGTGATCTTAGGATATGCCTGCTTCATGATCGCCAGTAATTTAGACAGCTTATTACTTGCAACAGTCCATCCCTTCCTTAACGTATTGACTTGGACTTAAGTGTCATTTAGACAGCCATCATAGTCACATCCATCCATTGGCGTATAGTCCTGACTTCAGTTCTTGCCGTTCACGGGGTGCAATGTAGACAGTATTTTCAGTCACATCCCTCCATTGACAGACTGGCCATGACTTCAGTTCCCGCCACGCTTACTAGATGCATTTTTATTGGATGGTATAAAAAGAGAAAAAAAAAAAAAAAAAAGCCAAGTGGTCTTAATATAATCTTAAAACAAAGTGTCCAGAAATCAAAGGTAAGGACTGTCCAAACAATTTGATATTGTAAAGTTTCCTCGTCTGATATACACAAATTTTGAAGGTTTGGATGGTCCTATATGATGCCTAAGGGCCTGTTTGGTCAATAGAATTGAATGGTATTGAATTGTATTAGATGGGATTCACATCATTATTACCCAATGATTGCATGTCTGGATTATCATAGTATTGTTGTCATCCAATCACATGTTTGGGATAAAAATTTTGCTAGAGGAAAACATGGGATTAAGCAAAATCATGTTCGGTGGACCATAAAATTGTAATCAACTAACCAAATTCAAAATGGATGTCGTTCACTTATACACATATATAACTATAGTGTCACGTGTTAATGGTGTATATGAATGGACAACGTGGGTAAATACATGCATCAGTGTTGGCCCACATGTGCAAAATCTATGAAAATCCCGCATGGGACCAAATATAACTCCATGGGACTAAATGTCATTCCATTTCACCTAATCCTAACCTTTTCCAGTCCTTTCCAAATGCAATTCTGTCCTACCTACTCTCATCTAATGCCCTGCACTAAATGCTGCTTAAAAAAAATGGTGGTTAACTAATATTTTGGTAAAATATAAAAAATACTGAAGCCTCTTATAAATTCTTTTGGTGAAAGTTGTGCCTTTTGAAATTTGACAAAGAATTTCAAATTCCACGGTTGAATTGGCTTACGGTAATGATTGATCATGAAATCCTTTATTGAAGAGTTATGATATTTTTATCGTCTTTTGAGGGAGTTTTTTATGAGAATTTAAAGAATTAAAAAACAAATGCACATATTCACTCGATGATCAGAATTAGTATCTAGCTGAGTCATTCTCAATTTTACACGCTCCAAGTTTCCTTTGTCATTTAAAAATGTTCCGCCTAACAAAACACAAGTATAGGACCTTCTACTATTTTCTTTAATGCTGGGAAATGGATAATTAAAAGAAGTGGAAGAGTCATCTCCATATCTTACAACTTTATTAAAACTTGGAATTATAAGCCAGTTACATAGCTCATTAATTTTAAGACTTGATCACAAAAATTACGCACATCTAAGAAAAATAGTAGTTTTTGAATGGTTCAGTGGGAGAATAAGTACACTGTCTTGGGTGAGGCAGGGTCGCACCTGATCTGCTCCCTTGGCAGGCAACCCGTGTCCGACTTGGACTGGGTAGAGTAGGGCACACCTCCGACATGGCACTATGTGATGCTGGAAAAGTTCTGTAAGCCCCACAACGATGTATGTGTTTTATCTATTTTGCTGGTTCATTGTGGGGGCGTGAGCCCAAAAACAATAAACGAGGTAGATCCAGATCTCAGGTGCACCACACCACTAGAAGAAGTGGGATTGAACTCCTACCATTAAAAACATTTTACAGTGCACTTTAATGTTTATCTGACATTCAACCTGTTGATAAGCTGACCCATACTTGCATGAAGGGAAAACTCAAATATCTGCTTGATCCAGAACTTTTTTTGTCCTCAAGGAAGTTTTTAAGGGTGAGCGTACCACTCTAATGTAGTAGTGTAGTCTACTTGAGATTTAGATGCTTCCCCCCCTGCACACTTGCCGTATTGCATCCTTTAATAAAAAATATATATAATTAAAAAAATAAAAATAAAAATAAAAATAAAAAAGAAGAAGAAGATGAAGATGAAGAAAAAGAAGAAGAGGTAGATCCATATTTTTGGGATTATGCCGTAAAATAAGAATAAAAATAAAAAATAAGCCACCCTATAGTGATCAGCCTAGGTGCCTAGGTGGAGACCGTTACCAACTGAGAGCAGATTAGGTATTCCCACCCTCACCAACGAAAGTGTGACCCTTGCCGTGAGGCTTACCTTGACATGTGTATTCTAAATCTATGCCATCAATCTGTTTTTCCAGGTCATTTTTCGCCCATTCCCTAAAATGAAGTGGATCCAAAACTAAAGTGTGCCATAGCATAGAAAACACTAGTTATTAAAGACCATACCATTAAAAAATTATTGAACCCTTTGTAATGTTTTCTTACTGTTCATTTGCCATCCAACCTGTTGATAAGGTATCACGAACATGGATAAAGGGAAAAAGTAAATATCAGCTCAATCCAAAACTTTAACTACCCTTTTATAGACAATCACCACAGTTTCCCTAAGGTATGGTCCACCTTAAAACCTGATCTATTTCATTTTTTAGTTCATGCTAGAAAATAATCTTTAAAAAAAGAAATGAATGGTGTGGATATAGTTACATACATCAAGGTGGGCCCATAGTAAGGCCCGCACTGACTTGGCGAGTCCGGATGCTCCCGTTGTCAACTTTTATGGATGCGGATTGCCTTGATGGCACACTCATGATGTGCTGACGTGGCAACCTTCTGTGGGCCCTACTATAGTGTATGTGTTATATTCATACCGTACATCTAATTTGCCCTATCATTTTAGGGCATGATCTCAAAAATGACTGGATCCAAAGTTCCAGGGAACCATACTATGAAGAACACTGGGGATTGAAAAAATATGGGCCACCCTATACTGATCAGCCTAGGTGTCTCCATTACCAACCAAGAGCGGATTAGGTATGCCCACACCCTTACGAACGAAAGTGTGACCCTTGCCGTGAGGCCTACCTTGATGTGTGTATTCTAAATCTATGCCATCAATCCATTTTTCCAAGTCATTTTTGGGCCCATTTCCTAAAATGAAGTGGATCCAAAACGCAAGTGTACCATACCATAGAAAACATTAGTTATTAAAGACCCTACCATTAAAAACTTATGGAACCCTTTGTAATGTTTTCATAATGTTTATTTGCCATCCAACCCGTTGATAAGGTATTACAAACATGGATAAAGGGAAAAAGTAAATATCAGCTTAATCCAAAACTTTAATTGCCCCTTTATGGACAATCACCACGGTTTTCCCTAGGTATGGTCCACCTTAAAACTAGATCTACTTCGTTTTTGAGTTCATGCTAGAAAATGATCTTTAAAAACAAACAAACAAACAAATGAATGAATGGCATGGATATAGTTACATACATGGGCCATGGTAAGGCCCGCACTGACTTGGTGAGTCGGGATCTGACATAATCCGCTCCCTTGCCAACTTTTACGGATGAGGATTGACTTGATGGCACACTCTTGATATTGACAATCCAGTCTGGTTTATTCTGCGAATGTTTCTCCACGTTAAATTGAGAATGTTTGTGATTGGAGTACGTCCCTTCTGTTTTTTTTTTTTTAATTATTATTTTTATTTATTTATTTTTTTACCTCCAAAAATAGGCTTGAAAACCGGATGGACGGAATGGATATATAACACATCACGAAGGCGGGTCCATAGTAATGTAACACCCGCTAAATTATTACCCTAGTAACAACTAATCCGCTTCAGTGGCCTCGCAGTATTGACGCGCAAAGTTCCGTAGCCCCAACATAATGTATTTGTTATATCCACACTGTCCATCCATTTTTTGAGATCATTTCATGGTATGAGCCTAAAAATATGGCAGATCCAAATCTCAATTAGACCACACAAAAGAAAGCAATGAGGATTGAATGCCTACTATTGAAATCTTCTTAAGGGCCACAGAAATTTTGGATCATGCTGATCTTTCTGTTTTGCCTTCATTCATGTTTGTGTGACATTATCAGCAGGTTGGATGGAAGATAAACATAATAGTGAGCCAGAGGAAGGTTTTAACAGTAGAGATCATCGTCCTACTTCTTTCTACAGTGTGGTTCATTTAAGGTTTAGATCGACCTCATTTTTTTGAATCATAGACTAAAATGATCTCTCAAAATGGATGGACGCTGTGGATATAATACATACATAATGGTGAGACCAGAAATCTCCCACGTCAACACAGTCGGTTTTGTGTACCACGCAAACCGCATCCTGCCGGGTCTAACCCGGCTCTCAGGTCCCCTACGGAATATCATTTTGGGTCGCATCCTGCCGGGTCTAACCCGGCTCTCAGGTCCCCTACGGAATATCATTTTGGGTCTCTCTCTCTCTCTCTCTCTCAAGGTGGGGCGGAGCCACCAAGATATGTTCATTGAAGAAAATGTACAGCCTTTCAGGCTGGCCCGACAAAAAGATTCGGGCCAAGCCTATAGTAAAACAAACCCAAAAAGACTAAACACACGCAAAAGGACTTCCACTATACTCGAAGGCTTCCAAGCCCCACTTTGTCCCGGACCAAGCAGCCCCTAATGTTCCTCAGGAGATCGTTATGGGTCAAGAAGAAAGAATTAGCGCACCCTTCGTTGGCCAGTCTGGCCAAAACATCAGCTACAGAATTTCCTTCGTGATGGATGCGGCTGAAAGAGAGGTTGAGCGGGCGCTTGAGGAGATGAATGGCCCCCACCTTGTACCATAAATTCCATGGACAATGAGCTGCTCTGCCGGACGCTATTGCCATTGTGGCCAGCGTTGCTGGAGTCGGGTCGGGTGTCTTCGGGGGTCTGGCCTTCTTGTGGTGCGTCTGCCCCTTTATGGACAATCCTATAAATTCTTTCTAATCATATGATTCATTTGAATCATGGATGGAGTTAATTTTTGGATTGTGAGTATTACCTTATACATTCTAGTTGTGTGGTCTACTTGAATCATGATGGAGCTAATATTTTAGCCCCAAGCCTAATATGGGGTGAATCACCTGATGGTTGGAGTGGATTTCACATTAACATCACGGTGGGGCCCACCTGATCCCTTAACCCCTTCCCCTTCCTCCCATGTTAATTACTAAATCAATGAGATAGCTTATTAAAAATAAATTTAAAAAGGAGCCAGTCGTGTAAGTTCTACATTAAGTAGATAGTTTTTTTTTTTTTTAGTAAATTTTCTAGTCCAACATAAACCATCCATGAGTGGCCCGATAAATTGATAGGCACTAAACCCAATCAGATCCTGGACCCAGACCTGGTAAGACCCGGTCCAGGTAGCTCAAGTATGGACGACTCAATCCAAACTCGATCGGTTGACACAACCCAACAGTGCTGAAGGGGTTCGGGGTTTGTTTTTAGGAATCCAAACCCGACCCGTTGACACAATCCAACAGTGCCGAAGGGGTTCAGGGTTTGTTTTTAGGAATCCAAACCAAATCCATTATGCCATAGGCACCCCTCTGCGCTTTGGACCTTTGTTTCTAGCGCTATTCCGACAGAGTCTTGAGTCAAGTAAGGACATTGACATGGGCCCACCCAGTGTTGCTAATTGCACTAGCAAGGATGCGATCATCTCACACTTGGAAATGAAGCACCCGTGTGTCAGATCTGAGCCGCTTGTCAGTCAATCCCAATATGGTAAAGACTCAAACCAGTATGATAAATGGTTCAAATTCTGTGTACATGTTTGGGTCCACAGATGTACGGAAATCTATCTTGCTGACGTTGTATATAGATTCATTAACACGTGTGATGTGAGTGGGCTTGGAATAATTTCAGGCCCAAATTTGAAATGTTATAGTGGGCAACCTGTGGGCCCCATTTAGCCACACAACCTGGATGGCAGGATATGATTCCACGACTAGGTTAGAATGGGCCACAAGCCCACAAACTAAAACCGACTTAATTCAAAATAACTTGACTCAGCGCATAAAACCAAGGAAATTACAAACGGCCTCATAGGCATGGATGGTACGGATGCAACTCGCCTCGGTCGACTGGAACTTGGTTGAGTCGGATCTGCTGTTCAGCACCATGGTTTAGTATTAAGAAGAGAGGATGACATGGTCCTCATCTGAGTCACCCTGACTTGGTGGAGTCATGACTCAACTCAGGATCGAATGAGTCCATTTGAGTCAAAAAACCATGCTCATGGGGTTTTTCAGAAATCCTCACGGTGTTTCCTCAAATTCAGGAGGGATAAATAGAAGTAATTTTTAATGAATTTGAAAATAAATTGATTGCGGATAAAAAAAGGAAATTAATCCTTTAAATAATGAGTTCAATCCTAGTCGGAGTTTTCGACTCAAAACTTTCTAAAAACGTGACTTACTATAAATAGTAAATTTACTATTTATGAATGGTCATCATTCATACTACACTTCATGGTTTTCGGCTAAAATAGTGTCCATTTTAGCCTAACAACGTTATTCTCCTAATTTTTCTAAGCCATGTTCATGTTGGGCAAATCAAACTAAAACTTACTATTTATAGTAAAAAATGAAAATAAAATGAACTTTTGATTGTCAATCTAATGAATGTCACAAATCCGGCATGGGCAACTCGACATTGCGGGTTGGTTGGCTAAAGTAGCTTCTCCTACTCAAAAATCATATATAATATGTCGAAAAACTCATTTTGTTTTGCGAGATGCGACTATTTTAAGGTTCAAACAGCACTGATCATCTTTGCCTCCAATCGGGCCTTCTCAAGTCCATCTTTGCCATCAAAGTTTTGGTGACCCGCTCTATATTACTCCCCTCTACTTCAAAAGAATTTGACTCCGAGTTCTCATCCAGCTTTGGTTCACGATACTTAGTCAGGTATGTAACGTTGAAAGTATGTGAGATATCTATGTCATCTAGAAGAATGTTGATCCTTCAGGGGATCGGTACCCATCCAATCTTCTTGTTCTTCAACTTGTCGTAGGCCCCGATCGAAATCTTTCCTTGCGTAGATGGACCATAACGTGGTCGCCCACCTTGAACACCTTTTGTCGTCAATGTTTGTCGACTTGGTCATTATAGTATCATTTGAGGTATGCAACTTGGCTTGCACATCTGCGTGAATCTTCTTGTTCTTCAACTTGTCGTAGGCCCCGATCGAAATCTCTCCTTGCGTAGATGGACCATAACGTGGTCGCCCACCTTGAACACCTTTTGTTATCAATGTTGTTGACTTGGTCATTGTACTATCATTTGAGGTATGCAACTTGGCTTGCACATCTGCGTGAATCTTCTTATTCTTCAACTTGTCGTAGGCCCCGATCGAAATCTCTCCTTACGTAGATGGACCATAACGTGGTCGCCCACCTTGAACACCTTTTGTCGTCAATGTTTGTCGACTTAGTCATTGTACTATCATTTGAGGTATGCAACTTGGCTTGCACATCTGCGTGAATCTTCTTGTTCTTCAACTTGTCATAGGCCCCGATCGAAATCTCTCCTTGCGTAGATGGACCATAACGTGGTCGCCCACCTTGAACACCTTTTTTCATCAATGTTTGTCGACTTGGTCATTGTACTATCATTTGAGGTATGCAACTTGGCTTGCACATCTGCGTGAATGCCCATGATTTGGTCCGTCATATGTCCTACTACAATGCTCATGCCCGGGAGCTTGGGTAAAGGGACTAAGTCAAGTGTATGACGGGGCACTCATCCATAAACAATCTAGAATGAGGACTTCCCTGTTTAACACTTCATCATGTTATTGAATATAAATTCCGCTGGAGAGAATGTCAAATCTCGCTGCTTCGGTTTGTCACATAAAATACACCAAAGGAGGTTTTTCAACGTGTGATTCATAACTTTAGAATGTGCATCATTCCACGAAATTCATTAGAAGTGGCTAATAAACTTCGTGTCATGGTTAGAAGTAATAGTCTAGGGCACCCCGTATACCCGTACGGCCTCTCGAAAAAATAGATTTTTCACATGTGTTTCATCGTGGGTCTTCTTACATGGGATAAAGTGCGCCATCTTTGATAAACGATATACCACCGCGAACACCAAATTCATGCCGCATTATTTTTATGGGAGATCAAGCATGAAGTCCATATATAAGTCCTCACAATAGTTGTCAAGCAATGGTTGGGGTGTAGAGGCCCGTATTTTGATACAGCCTCTTAGAGGTTTATTAAACATGATAGTGTTGACTGCTTTATCCATATCATGTACTAATTGTGGCCAATAATATCGATCATCAACAAGAGCCCGCGTCTTGTCTCACCCAAGGTGTCCATCAAGGCCATCTCTATATAACTCTTGAATAATCTTCTCCCTCAAAGAACTTTCGGGGATACATAGTTGATTCACTTTGAAAAGGAAATCATCTTATGTAGGTTATTGGGATGACCCTCTTGAAACCTCACCCATGCATCCTTGAAGTGCTCGTCATCGGCATACTACTCCTTGAGACAATCAAAGTCAACCACCTCATTGCTTGTCGTAACAAATAGTGATGTACGATGGCTAAGTTTAACAAGCACCTTGTTCTTATGTCATTACTTATGCTTTAGAACGAACGTGAATTCCTGTAAAAATGTTACTAATCTAACATGTACACGATTCAAGTTAGCCTGATTATTAATAAAATTTAAGGCTTGATGATTAATGTAGAGATCAAACTCTCTCCGAATCAAATAATGTCATCACTGCTGCAGCCCTTAAACCACTACATACAACTTAAGTTCATATATCGACTACTTCTTTCAAATTTCACTGAGTTTCTCGTTGTAAAAGGCTATTTTGACCTGTTTTCCTATGATAAGACTCTTCTAATTCCGACATATGAGGAGTCACACTCAATCTCAAATAATTTGTTGAAACCTATACCGGTATTGTGGACAATTGATGTTTTATTTCAACGAAGCTCTTTTTAGCCTCATCAGTCCATTGAAATGAGCATTTGTTCATGCAATCCGTAATGGATGTGGATATATTACTGAAATTTCCAACGAATCAATGATAGAAAGTAGCTAACCTATGGAAACTCCTTACTTCATGAATATTCGTCGGAATCGATCATTCCTTGATGGCTCACACCTTTTCATCGTCCACATAGATGCTTGGGGATGTTACAACAAATCCTAAGAACAACAAGTTGTCAGTTAAAAATTTACACTTCTTCAAGTTGAGGTAGAACTTGTTAATTGACAGGACGTATAATACTTACCTAAGATTTTTCATGTGCTCCGTCTCACCCTGACTACATATCAGGATGTCATCAAAATATACTACCACAAACCAGTCAATGAATGACTTTAGCACTTAATTCATCAAACACATAAAAGTGCTCCGTGCATTCGATAGGCTGAAGGGGATGAACAGCAAGTCATACAACCCTTCCTTAGTCTTGAATGTCATTTTTCACTCATCACTGGGCTAAATACGAATCTGATGCTACCCACTCCTCAGATTGAGTTTAGAGAATGCTTTGGCACATTCTATCATATCAAGCATGTCATTTAACCGCCATATTTGTAATCGATATTTAATGGTGATCTTATTAATTGTCCGACCATCGACACACATGCCCTAGATCACATCTTTCTTTGGCATTAATAAAGTTGTTACGACACATAGGCTCATGCTCTCTCTCAAAAGACCATTACAGATCAATTCCTACACCTACCCGTGAAGTATCTTATACTCTTTTGGACTCATCCGATAGTGAGGGCAGTTGGGCAAGCTAGCCTCAGGGACAAGATATATGTGATGTTCGATGTCCCATATAAGTGGGCGATCCATCAAGTCAATCTTCAGACAAGATTTCTTTGAATTCATTCAATAAAAGCCTTAAACTTGGAGAAATGTTTAAGGGCTTTGATTCCTCACCCTTAAGCACCTCAGCGTACACTTCACCAGTTTTCTTATATTCCTTCCTGAAATCTCAAATAGTTAAGAGGGAGCTCCCCTCCATTTTAAAAGCTTCAAGGTAGTTCTCTAGTGTTATAGGAGCAACGACAATCTTTCGACCATTCTTGACAAAGACGTAAATAGTGTCTTGTCTTCGGTGGATCACATCACGGTCCGATTGCTATGGTTGACCATGTAACATATGACATGCTTTAATGTCAATCACATCACAAAGTACTCGATGTTTATAATTTCCACCAATTGAAAATGAGATAGTGCATTATAGTGTATTGTTCATTTATCTTGGTCTCTCGTTCACTTTTTTTTCTTAATCCAGCTAATCGAATAAGGGGAAAGATGCATATCGTAGGTAGCTACAACTTGTCCACCATCACCTTCGACATAATGTTCTTGCTACTACCACTGTATATGATTATATCACAAACCTTATTATTAATGGTACACGACCTACGGAATATATTGTGTCATTGTGGGTGCACCTCCTTCCTTAGAGCATACAATAATGGCCTCATAGCTAAGAATTTATCATGATCATCGGCCAACCATTCTTCATCACCAGCTCCTTCATCAACTTGTTCATCTTCATTAAATCCAAGGCGTTCTTCCAATACATCACTTTCAGTGTCCCCTTTATTAATGGCCAAGTGGGACGGGGGGCGTTGAGGGTGGGTGTTTGATAAATAACCCAGTTGGTGATAACGATAACAATTGTTTGACCTTGGCTGATAATAAGGATTTGAAATCCTACTTAGACTCGTTGTTGTGCGTATCGCACATTGATAGATCGCTCCCTATGTCACTATTTGTACTTATAGGAGGTTGAGTACGTCATCTTAGTAGTTTATTTCCTTTGGCCAGCGCTGAATCTTACGTAGAACCCATCATGGGGGGCTGAGTCAAAGGATAATGTTAAGTAAGGACTCTGCTCTACCTGTCAACTGAACCACTTAATATATGGTCTCGACCGAGTGCATCTAAATTCAGTCCTGAATTGTCGATCGTAAACCGCAGATGAACCGTGTTAACTTCTGCAATTCAGTCTCTGATAAGTCATCTGTGTTGCTAACTACTGAAATTCTTCAGTATAATCTGTCACGGTTGGATTCCCTTGTTGATTATTTATCATATCATCACTGTTCATCCATTTTTCGAGATCATTTTAATTCTTTCTCTGAAACATGATTCATTTAAAAGGCTCAGCTGGACCACACCACAAATAGTAGTGGAGACAATGATTCTCATCGCACCATAACATTTATTTTCCATCTAATCTGTTCATAAGGTCACACATACCTGGATGAAGAGGGAAAACAAACATCATATTGATCTAAAGTTTATGTGACACCCAAAAGGGTTTCATTGGTAGGCGTTCAATCCCCCACTACTTTTTACAGTGTGGTCAAATTGACTTTTGGATCTATCTTATTTTTCAGATCAAGCCTTATATTGAGCTCAAAAAATGGATGGACATTGTGGATATCACTCATATCTCATGATGGGACCCACAAAAATTGGTGACGTCAACAAACTAGCCAAGACGGTGGTGTGCGGTGGACCAGCCGATCCACTTCCCCCAACCTCCGAGCCTATTTTATGCATTTATTGCATACCCACGCCATCCATCTGTTTTGATAGGCCATTTTGGGACATGAGCCCAAAAATAAAAAGGTCCAAATCTAAGGTGAGCTACACCATTCGAAATGGTGGTAATTAACCATTAAAAGCTTCCTGTGCAGTGACTCAAAAGTTTTGTTTCTAGCTGATATTTGTTCTTCCTTAGCCAATTTATATATGACCTTATCAACTCATTGGATGGCAAATAAATATTGTGGAAATATTATGGTAAGCCCGCATACCTTTTTACTTGTGGGCATTCCTTTTTACTTGTGGGCATTCAATCACCACATATACCCTACAATAAGCTGGAAAAATGATAGACTATGTGGATAGACAATGCATTTATCAAGGTGGGCCCCATAGCCATGGGTTGATTGAGACTGACATGGATTGGCTATGGACAGGTTGAGTAGCGAGACTAGCTAGTGAAGTGATGTCACCCAATTCTATGGGCTCCACTATGATGTATGTTTTGTATCCACACTGTCCATCCATATTGAAAGATCATTTTAGGGCATGAGCCATGGAGAGTCAGATCCAACACTCCTGTGGTCCCATCACAGAAAACAGTGGGCAGAGTGATGCCCACCATTAAAATTTTCTGAGGGTTCGATAAAGCTGTTATTTGTTTTTTCTCTTCTTTCATGTCTTTCTTAACTTATGAACAGGTTGGATCTCAAATAAACTTCAGGTTGGACCTTAGGACTGTTTTAACTGTGAGCATCACTCTCCCTAGTATTTTCTGTGGTGGGATCTACGGCTTTGGATCTGCCACAATCTTTGGTTCATGTTTTAAAATGATCTCTCCAAACGTATAGACGGTGTGAATACAACACATTCATCATTGTGGGGCTCACAGAACTCGGTGACATCACTTCAGTAGCCTGTCTCGCTACTCAACCTGTCAGTAGCTAATCCGCGTCCGGTTGAGACCTGCGCATCTATGCCCTACCAGTAGGATTGTTTTGGTGAAACTTCATCCGTAACCTTTTTCATCAAGATAAAGAGACTTGAAGAGACTATGTCTTGGGCGTGAGGACCAGACAGGGACAGCCAATGACTTTTCTAGTCTACATTTACTACGTCAATCCATGCGTCATAGAGTGGTACACTGATTGCTTGATCCCAAAATTTGGAGGTATGGTGTTAAGCTCTTCAAGAAAATGGTGGTTGCTTAGTATTATGATAAAATACAAAAAATCACTGAGAAATTAGTATTGAATAAGTTGGTACATGCATGTAAAAGAAACGAAAGCTTAAGAAGGTTTCACTGAAGGTCCACTGATCGGGCTACATTGTACCACTTTTGGAGCAGGGGGCCTTTGGTTTTTCAGTTTGTACTGGCAGAGCCCATTGTTCTATGGTCTGAACCAATGAGATTGCACCATATTCCCATGTGTAACTGAAACGTGGATTTTATCATATAAGGTATAGAACTAATAACAGAGTATTGAATCAAGTACCACCTATACAAAAATTACCACCGCATATGCATGCATGGTAGAAAAAATTATAATTTGTTATTTGTATCACATACTTTATGTGATGGATGTATATGAACCATTACAATTTATTAATATAATTTATTGTCCATATTTTTCATAATAATACTGAAATTGAGTCAGAACAACTCATTCATTGGACTAATATTCTTTCACTAAAATCTCAACACGTACACAAGGTTCCGCTAAACTAGGCAAGCATGGATTGCTTTTGCTTACTTTTTAAGCATTAGTCTAATGGTTAATAAACAAACGGTCATCCTTTGTTTTTTAGTGTGACCGTGGGAAATGTTGCTCCATGATTAGTAAGTAATTTAGATAGCTTAGTACTTATTGCGGTCCCATTCCTTAATTGACGCAATGATTTTGACTTCAGTGCCATTTACATAGCCATCTTAGTTACATCCCTCCACCGGCATATTGACTAGGACTTCATTTTTTGCCTTGTAGTTCACGGAGTACAATGTAGACCGTCATTTCACTAACATCCCTCCTTTAACAAACTGACCATGACTTAGTACATGCCGTGATGCTTACGAGATACACCAATGTAAATTTGCATTGAAGAAAAAATTAAGCTGATTGGATCATCAATTGGTGGATTTTTATTAGACGATTTAAAATGAAAAAAAAAAAAAAAAAAAAAACAACAACAACAACAATAGCCAAAGCGGTCCAAATCTAATCCTAAAATAAGTGTTCAGAAATTAAAGGTTAGGACTGTCCAAACAATCTAATTTTGAGATTATAATTTTGCCACGGTGGGCTACAGAATTTAGTCCGTTTAATTTAAATTAATGCCTGCGTGTACATTTTCTGATGTGTCAGAACCGATGACAGGCATATCATCTCTCCCCCCAACAGCCACTTGTGCGGGACATCAATATAATGGAGACAGCGTTGACCCAAGATTTATACGTTTGGATAGTCTTATATGATGACTAAATACTTAGAGAAAATTATGGTTAACTAATATTATGGTAAAATACAAAAAACACTGGGATCTCTTAGAGAAATTTGTGTCTTCATTTGAAAAGAGTGGGGCATGACAATGATAGCACTAAAGTATTATTGGGTCATTTGGAGTCATGACAATGATATCACTAAAGTATTATTGGGCTCATTCAAATGTTGATTGCTTAACTTTGACTTGAATCACAGCCGTTCACGCATTGTGGCTTGTAAGATACATAGTTTTTACTAATATAGACTAGTTTACAAAGATACGTAGAAAATTCATAAACTTCACAAGAATAGTGATAGGGTTCCAATGTGTCATGATTTGCATGTCCTAGTGCTCAAATATACTAATAGTAGTCAACTAGACATCTTTGCTGAGGCAAGACCATTGGACTACTTAGCCTATTAACACCCCTACAGTGCTGATACCCAAGTTTACAATAATGACTTTCTTTTACACTTCATTAGGATTCATGTATTTTATTAATGGCAAAACACATTGGGACATCAATGGTTGGATTTGGGTCCTTTGGAGTGACCAGAAATGGCTTTGCTGTATTTTATTAGAAAGATCATGGTAAACAGAAAAACTTCAATACCCTGTGCCTGTACCTTTTGAGAAATAACCAACGTGCAGAGATTCCCAGAGAAGGGTGGCAACAGCCCCAGGCTAACCCGGCCCATCAAAAATCACATGAGTGTGAAATCGGAGCTATCCACAACTTGGATGCCAGGCCTATGAGCTGTATCCAATAGGCTACAGCCATAATAATAATAATAATAATAATAATAATAATAATAAAATACTGGTTAAGAGATCCAAAAATTAGTAAATTCGTATTATGTCATTTGCTGCCCACATACTGAAAACATTTGCCTGATTTTTATTGTATGGAATATAAATGGTGAAGATTGCCTGATGAGAAGGTCATATCTTAAACAAGTGTGATAAATGTATAAATATGTCATATGTGTGTGAGAATGTGGATTTCTGAATTAATGTACACAACATGTATAATTTTTGAGTGCTCGTGTATAAGGCGCCATAGGCAGCCTGAGTATCATATAATTCCACAGTAGACGGATGGGCCACACCTGGCGGAAGAACTTTGGAAGCTAAATTTGAACCATAGGTAAATTCGTTCCAACAACGCTATGATCCTCATGCTAAATCTTTGACGTGACCTTCGCTTCACCCAACAGGAGACGGAGACGGATTGGCTACTCCCCCTGCCACCTGCCAATGGCCGGTGGTCGGTGTTGTGTGGGCCCTATCATAATGTATGTGTTTCATCTATGCCGTTCATCTATTGTTTTAGATCATTTTATAGTATGAGACCCAAAACGAGGTATATCCAAATCTCAAGTGGACTTGAATGAATGTCAACCGTTAAAAACTTGTTGGGGCCATGAAAGTTTTGGATCAAGCTGATATTTGTTTTTTCCCTTCATCTTGGTCTCTATGACCTATTCAACAGATTGGATTATAGTAGGCCTTAGGAGCATTTTAATGGTGGATATCCAATCACTATTGTTTTCCTGTGGTGTGGTCCACCTCGGATTTATATGCCTCTCATTTTTTATATAAAGCCCTAAAATAATCTGTAAAAATGGATAAAAAGAATGGATGAAACATATACACCATGGTGGGCCCACATAGCACCGACCACCAGCCACCGGGCCGATGCCATGAGCGTAGTCAATATATTTCCCACCCAACAAGGCGAGGCCCCAACCACGGAAGCGGATTGGCTGGTGTACCACACACCACCAACCTACCTGGTGTGGGTATGTGTCTTGCGAAAGATAGACGAGCACTGATGCTGGCTCTTCGAGCTTCGAGTTGTACTAACGGTTAAAAAGAGATCAAAGTCATGCGTCACGATGATCTATTTCTCATATCTACACTGTTCATCCATGTTTTTGAGATCATTTTAGTTCTTCTCCTAAAACATGATTCGTTTATCATATCTACAAATAGTAGTGGATACAATGATTTTTGCCGCCCCATAATGTTTATTTTCCATCCAATCTTTCATAAGGTCACGCATATCTGCATGAACATGGAAAACAAATATCATACTGATCCAAAGTTTCTGTGACACCCTAAAGGGTTTCAATGGTAAGTGTCCAATCCCCACTGATATTTACAGTGTGGTCCAATTGATTTTTGGATCTATCTTATCTTTCGGATCAAGCCTTACAATGAGCTTAAAAAGTGGACCGACAGTTTGGATATACGTCATATCTTATAATGGGACCCACGGAACTTGGTGACGTCAACAAACCAGCAAGGGACGGTGGTGTGTGGTACACCAGCCAATCTTCTTCCCTCAAACTCTGAGCCCATTTTGGTGCATTTATTGTATACCCACACCATACATCCGTTTTGATAGGCCATTTTGGACATGAACCCAAAAATTTTAAAAATAATAATAAAAGGTCCAAATCTAAGATGGGCCACGCCATTGAAAACAGCTGTGATTAACCATTAAAAGCTTCCCGTGCATGGACTCAAAAGTTTTGTATCTAGCTGATATTTGTTCATCGTTCATCAATTTATATGTGACCTTATCAACAGGTTAGATGGCAAATAAATATCATGGAAATATCATGGTAAGCCCTGGAACCTTTTTACCTGTGGGCATTCAATCACCACACGTACCCTACAAGGAGCTGGAAAATGGATGAACAATGTGGATGCACAATGCATTTATCAAGTTGGGCCCCGCATCCACCGTTTGGTTGAGACTTGTGCATCTATTCCCTGCAAGTAGGATTGTTTTGGGGAATCTTCATGCATTACCTTTTTCATTAAGATCAACGGCTTGGATCAGGAAGTCATGCTCCCCAAGTTGTACAGACATGAGGCTTGAGGAGACTTATGTCTTGGCCGTGAGGACCAGACAGGGACAGCTCATGACTTTTCCAGTCTACATTTACTTTAAGGTGGTACACTGATTACTTGATCCATTTTTGGAGCTTTGGATTGTTTTATAAGATGCCTAAGTACTTGAAGAAAATGGCGGTTGCTTAGTATTGTGATAAAAATAAAAATAAAAATAAAAATAAAAATAAAAATAAAAATAAAGAACCTGATCAGATTCCATTGGCTGAAAGAAATGGTCTATCTTTAAGGTTTAAAAAAATAATAAATAACAGATATAAAGGACAATTAAAACACTTGGTAGTCCAAATGATAAGTTTCATGATTAAGCAATGATTTAGACCGCTTATTACTTATTACAGTCTCATTCCTTAATTGACCCAATAATTTTGACTTCAGTGCCATTTATACAGCCATCTTAATCAGATCCCTCCATTGACGTATTGGCCACGACTTATTTTTTGCCTTGTAGTTCACGGGTGCAATGTAAACCGTCATTTCACTAGCATCCCTCCTTTAACATACTGACCATGACTTCAGTACCTGCCGTGACGTTTATGGTATACACCAGTGTAAATTTACATTGAATAAAAAATTAAGCTGATTAGATCATCAAATGGTAGATTTTTATTAGATTTTTTTCAATGAAAAAAAAAAAAAACAGCCAAAGTGGTCCAAATCTAATCCTAAAACAAGTGTTCAGAAATCAACAATTAAGATTGTCCAGATAATCTGATTTTAAGATTATAATTTTGCCACAGTGGGCTGCAAAATTTAGTCAGTTTAATTTGAATTATTGTCTACTGCGAGTACATTTTCTGATGTGTCAAAACTGATGACAGGCATATCGTCTCTCCCCCTAACAGCCACTTCTGTAGAACATCAATGTAATGGAGACAGCGTGGACCCAAGATTTGGACATTTGGATAGTCTTATATGATGACTAAGTGCTTAGAGAAAATGATAGTTAACTAGTATTATAGTAAAATACAAAAAAACACTAAGATCTCTTAGAGAATTTTGTGTCTTCGTTTGGAAAGGGTGGGGCTATGACAATGATAACACTAAAGTATTATTGGGTCATTCGGAGCCATGACAATGATAGCACTAAAGTATTATTGGGCTCATTCAAATGTTGACGGCTTGACTCTGACTTGAATCACAGTCATTCACGCATCATGGCTTGTAAGATACATAGTTTTTATTAATATAGACTAGTTTACAAAGATATGTAGAAAATTCGTACACTTCGTAAGAGTAGTGATAGGGTCCTAAAGTGCCATGATTTGCATGTCCTACTGCCCAAGCATGTAAAAATGGGCCCACAGCGGGGATGGGTATTGATGCTAGAACAAGGGATCCACCAAGGCTAAATGATGCCCTATTAGTCCAGTATAAATTGACATGCATCTATAGTCAATCCCAGAGGACAAATCATGGGAATCATTTTAGAATAGGGATCAATTTTACTTTAATTATATGATTCTCTTAATGGTTTTAGAATAGGAAGATAATAGTTGAGTTAATGAGATTCAATTGGGTGGCTAGGATTATTGAACATTCACCTAAGATTTATGGCTTAGATCTTCCGATGGGATATCTAGGAAAATGGACATCCAAAGGATGTCCACCATACGCATGGCCTAAATCATACCAACCACTTAGAACAAAATCACTAGCCCTACTAAACAATTGTCTTTAATAGTTTCCTTTACATATCAATTGTAACATCAGTGGGTATATGGTTAACAAACTTAGGGGCTTGGATTAACTCATTTGTTCTTGAGTTGAGTTGAGACTCGCTGAGTCAGGGCTGAATTGACTTGACTCACCTGAGTCGGTGGTGACTCAAGGGATAAGTTATGGGATCAAACCAATTAAATGCTACTGAATCCATGTTGACTTGAATGAGTCACATCAGAGTCATCCAAGTCTGAGAATCGTAATGAGGCATGACGTATTATTCTCTATGCACGAAAGGATTTCCCTGTGATAAGGAACTTTACTTTTCCACGATGTAGTGGTTTGCATTTTTTCTGGGTTTAATTATTGGATTGTGCCTTATCTACTGTGGGGCCTACGGGGTTTGATTATTGAATTATGTCTTATCTACTGTGGGGCCTACATGATTTGATTATTAGATTGTGCTTTATCCGGTGTGGGGCCTACAAGTAACACCATCGATATTATAGTGCAATATAAACTTTGAGCTTATTAAAAAGTATGCTAATAAGTCTTGGTTTATGTCAAATGGTAGGACCGTCTATAAGATCACAATAAATGGGCATAGCCCCATCCAAATGGTGGCATCTTGACTTATGGCTTAAATAATAAATCACAGTCGTCTGGACAACCTGACTTGTAAGATGAGCTGATGATACTGATATAGACTTATTTACTATGATTTGTAATAACCTCTTACACTAGCTAAGAAATTTCATAAGGTCTGATTTTCCATTATGTGTAATATCTAAATGGTCTAGTCTGCAAAAGTGGGCCCATAATAAAAGTGGATGTTGAACCAACGGTGGGCATCGAGTCGAGTCGGACCAAGCTAGGTCCAACTTGACTCGACCCAGTATTGTCAAAACCTTGACCCGAACTCGATCCGACTCGGGACTGAGTCCAGCGGGCCTAACTCGATCTGAACCAGATCTTGGCTGGATTGACCCGAACCGAGTCCAACTCGATCAGAGATTTCAAGTCGGATCGAGTTGGCCTTTGTTCGGATCGGGTTAAAAACCGTTAAAATTTTTCTGGGCCCCATAGTTTGGTCCGACTCAAATCGATGTCCATGGGCCATTTCTCAAACTATTAGGATTTAGGCTGACAACTAAACGACTCAGATCACCCACACAGAATGCACCAATAGCGCAGCCAAACTCTAACTCATGTTCCGGTGGTGTACCATACCAGTCCTCATCTATATAAAAAAAAAAAGCTCCCAACTTCCCATCAATCTAAAAGCAAAAATACTCACACAACCCACTAGAACCCTAATTTCACAAACAGGTCAGCTAAATCCATATCCAATCAAATCAAATCAAGATTCTACAAAAATACAAGGTTAAAAGTGAAAGGCATAATGATATCGTTAAATCTAAACCATCCAAAAGCGATTGGATTTACGGTTGAGGGAGAAAAATGTACTTTTCTTGCTCGACGAGAGCGGTGGAGCGGATCGAATGTCGAAGATGTGAGGAGAGTGAGGAGTGGTGGACGAAGAAGGCGAGTAGGCTATGTATCTGCCGAAAGACATGGTTTCCAGTGAGATTGGGTCAGATTCTGGCCAGATTGGAAGGAGATGGTGTCGGATTTCGCTGAGAAACCGCTGGGCTGCTGGCTAGCCTGGATTCGGGGTTTCGATCGAGTTTGGTGCAGCGCGAGTAGGGTTAGGATAGAGGGGTGGGTGAAAGGAAAAGTTAAAACTTTGATCTTATAGTACCTGATTTCGGTCCGAGTCAGGTTTCGAATCCGACCGGATCTAATTTCGGATCGAGTCAAGTCAGGTTACTATGTAACTCAAACTCGTCTAAGTCGGGATTCGGATTTGGGTGGGTCTACTCAATCCGAACCCGACCCTGGCATTCGGCTCGGGTCAAGTCGAATTCGACCGAGTTGGTCGAGTCAAATCCACCGAGTCGAGTCCGGTCCGACCACCTCTAATATTGGTATGAGAGTAATGGACTCAGGAAGACTGTGGGTGCCTCCTATCTAAGTCCACTATCCCTTGACATACATGTACAGCATGAGTCATGCTTCGATGGTAGACTCACAAAAGTTTCAACATAAGGTCATGGGCTCAAAAAGGCCAACATTTTGAGGGATGAGATCATCGATGATTGATCTTGATGAACTGATCTATGCCCAAAAGTGCTCATTTGCAACCATGGCATTAAGAGAAGGTGCTAGATCCAATAAAAATGTTTCTACATTAAGCTTAATGTACAAATAAATAGTGGGCCTTATGAAGTTTTTAATGGTGGGTGTTCAATCACCACTATTTTCTAGAGGTCCATCGGAGACATGGACCTTCTTCATTTTTTGGCTCACTCCCTCAAATAATCTGGAGAAACAAATGTACGGCATGGATATAGAATACATGATCAGGGTGGCTCCCACAATAAGTACACCAGATCCATAAATAGCCCTACTTTGATTTGGTAGAGTAGGGGTATTTATGGACAATCACCACGGTTTCCCTAAGGTATGGTCCACCTGAGAACTAGAACTACTACATTTTTGAGTTCATGCTAAAAAATAATCTTAAACAAAACAAATGAACGGTATAGATATAGTATACATACATAAAGGTGGGCCCGTGCTAAGGCGCGCACTGACTAGGTGAGTCGGATCTCACCTAATCCCCTTTGCTCCCGTTGCCAACTTTTAGCGACGCGGATTGCCTTGTTGGCACACTCACGATTGACGTGGCAAAGTTCCGTGGGCCGGACTATAGTGTATGTGTTATATACACACTGTAAATCTAATTTGCCATATCATTTTAGGGCATGAACTCAAAAATGACTGGATCATGCTATGAAAAGCACTGGGAATTAAACATTCACCATTAAAAGCTTGTTGGGAATTTGGATCTAAATGATATTTGTGCTTTCTCTTTCGTCTGTTTGATCTTATAAATAGGATGGATAGGAAATAACTGCTTTCCGAGGCCTGGTCTACTTTAGCTTTGGATCTACTTATTTTCAGACTAATTCAACGAAATGATCTCAAAAAATGAATGGACAGTGTGAATATAATATACACATAATGTAGGGCTATAGAACTTCGCTCGCAGCTCAACACACCATGAGGCCACAGAATCCGTCCAACCCGGGAACCAGCTGTGTGGGTGAGACCCTGCCCGTGGGGCCACCTTGATGCATGCATGCATTACATATCCACACCATACATCTGTTTGCCAGATTATTTTAGGGCCTGAACCTGAAAATGAAGCAAATACAAATATCAGGTGGACCATACACCGCACACCACATGAAATAATGGTTACTAACCATTTGAATCTTTTTCAGGCCAAAAAAGGTTTATATAAAACCGAGATGATATTTTTCGTCTCTAATGTCTGTGGAACTTTTTAATAGATTGGATGGTAAACAACCATTACCCGCTAAGAAGTTTTTAATAATGAGCATTCAACCGTAGGAATTTACCTACACACATTTTCCTAACCTACGGCCCACTGGAGAAGACGAGCGCCTCCTCGATCTCCGAGTTGTACGAACGGCTCAAAGGAGATCAAAGTTTTGTGGGATCCACAATGATGTATTTACCATATCAACACCGTTCATTCATTTTTCGAGATCATTTTAGATGAGTGGTTAATAAATTAATTATACCAACAGCTCAAGTGGACCACACCACTAATAGCAGTGGGATAGTGATTTTCACCGTCAAAACATTCTTAGGGCCCACAATAACTTTTATTTTCCAAATAATCAAATCATAAGGTCACGAAAACCTAGATGAAGAAGAAAAACAAATATTATATTGATCCAAAATTTCAGTTAACCAAAAGGGTTTCAATGGTAGACGTTTAATCCCCACTGCTTTTGGAAGTGTGATCCAATTGATACTTAGATCTATCTTACTTTTTGAACGAAGCCTTAAGAAGACCTCTCCAATTATATGGACGGTTTGGATATAACACATACCTCATGATGAGACCCACAGAACTTGCTGACGTCTATACACCAGTGATGTGTGGTACACTAGCCAATCCGCTTCCCGCATCCGCACTCCGTACGTAATACTATAAGATACCGTCATTGGATGGTTCACCACCATTATGACTTTTCAACCTTTTAAAATTGGGCCGCACCTAATTGAGTCCCGAGAAAATGGTGGTGAACTATCATATCATAGTAGCGTAGTATAGACTCAGATTCCGTGGTGGCCACGTGTCCTGGTTATGGACGTCAGAATCCTATAAATGAAGGATGAGCAGGGAGAAATTAGCAAAGAAGCTAATTTTCATTCCCTTTTCTTTTTCTGGAGCTGAGAGAGAAGGAATGGAGAGAAGTGGGTTTCTTATTTTCCTCTTTCTTTTAAATATGCTGATATACTGTGGAGGATACTGGAAGGTGAGCGGTAGTTGCTTGGATTCCGACAGAAAAGCTCTGACTACTTTTCGGAAGTCTCTCAACGATACTTACAATATTCTCTCTTCTTGGGATGATGAAGCCTCAGACTGCTGCAAATGGAGAGGAATTACCTGCCACAACATAACTGGGTATGTTCTTAAACTCGACCTCCATACCGATGACTACAGTCTAAGTGGCAGAATTGATCCAGCTGTGGTTGAACTGAAGCATCTTCAGTTGTTGGACTTGAGCTACAATGCTTTTGATGGTATCCCAATTCCACAGTTTTTGGGTTCCATGAAAGAGTTGAGGCATTTGAACTTGTCAGAAGCAGGGTTCAGTGGGAGAATCCCTCGTCAGCTTGGAAACCTCTCTTACCTCATTTCCTTAAAGCTTTCTTCAAATGCCTTGAGTGCCAAAAACCTGCGGTGGTTGACAAACCTAACTTCTCTCAAGTACCTCGACATGTCTGGTATGAACCTTTCCATGGCAAGCCATGATTGGGTCCACGTAATGAACAAGTGTCCTTCCCTCGTTGAGCTACTCTTAGAAGAATGTGGTCTTTCATATATATCTCCAACTCTTGCTTCTGTTAATTTTACATCACTCCGTGTCCTTGATCTCTCTTGGAATGACATCACCTCTAGAATTCCAAACTGGATATCTAACATTAGCAGCCTTGTGTCTTTAGATCTCTCACATAACAATTTTCATGGTCCAGTTCCTTACCAATTTTCACAACTTCCCAACTTGGAAGAGTTGGGGCTGGGAGGATCTCTCTGTCCTAACTGTTCACAACTACCTGAAGGCAGTTGGAGTAAACTGAAGCTACTTGATCTATATTTCCATGAGCTGCATGGAGGAATCCCCAATTCTATTTGGAATATCACATCACTTCAGTCTCTCTACTTGTCATTCGATGAGAATATAAGAGGTTGCATTCCAAGAGCTATAAATAAGCTTGTCAATTTAGAGACCCTGTCTTTGGATGGAGGCCAAATGAATGCGCCCATTCCTGAATGGTTCAATGAACTAAAAAATCTAAAGAACCTTTTTATCCACCGTTGCATGCTGACAGGCCCAATCCCTGCAGCTCTTGGAGGATTGTCTTCCTTGCAATCTTTAGATCTCAGTGGCAACCGGTTGAATGGGAGTATCCCTGCAGCTCTTGGAGGATTGTCTTCCTTGCAATCTTTAGATCTGAGATGGAATCAGTTGAATGGGAGTATCCCTGCAGCTCTTGGAGGATTGTCTTCCTTGCAATCTTTAGATCTCAGTGGCAATCGGTTGAATGGGAGTATCCCTGCAGCTCTTGGAGGATTGTCTTCCTTGCAATCTTTAGATCTCAAGGAGAATCAGTTGAATGGGAGTATCCCTGCAGCTCTTGGAGGATTGTCTTCCTTGCAATCTTTATATCTCAATGGCAATCAGTTGAATGGGAATATCCCTGCTGCTCTTGGAGGATTGTCTTCCTTGCAATCTTTAGATCTGAGTTGGAATCAGTTGAATGGGAGTATCCCTGCAGCTCTTGGAGGATTGTCTTCCCTAGAGGAATTATTTCTCCAAGACAATCAGTTGAATGGGACAATTCCAACAACTTTAGGACAACTTTCTAACTTGTCTCAGCTTGACCTCTCTAGCAACTCTTTGACAGGAAACGTGTCGGAAACTCATTTTGAAAACCTCAAAAGTTTGTTCGTCTTAGATTTGTCTTTTAATTCGTTGGCTTTCAATCTACACCCTCATTGGGTCCCTCCATTTCAGCTTTCTGCAATTTCACTAGGATCATGTCATTTAGGTCCTCGGTTTCCTCCCTGGCTACAAACCCAAAAACGCATAGGCCAATTGGATCTCTCTAACACAGCCATCTCTGACATCATCCCCACCTGGTTTTGGGATTTAACATCCCAACTTTCTTCACTGAACCTCTCAAATAACGAGATTTCTGGCCAATTGCCCAACCTTTTAAAAATGCAACCTCTGAGCACCTTTGACATTGATTTGAGTTCGAATAATTTCAGTGGTCCCATACCTTGCATATTGAATGGAGCTGGAGCACTTGATCTCTCCAACAATCAATTTTCTGGGCCAATCCCACCCAATTTTACATCCACAATGAATGATTTACGAGTCTTTTATGCCAAAGGTAACCAAATCAATGGCATCATTCCCTCATCCATAGGCAAAATGAAGTCTCTTTCTGTCCTTGATCTTTCCCAGAACAATATAAGTGGCATAATTCCCTCATCCATAAGCAAAATGAAGTCTCTTTTTGTCCTTGATCTTTCCCAAAACTATATAAGTGGCACCATTCCATTAAGATTGGGTGACTGTGTAAACATCCGGGCACTTGATTTGAGCAAGAACAGTTTATCAGGAAGAATTCCCATATCTTTGGGTCTGTTACATCAACTTCAAACAATGCACTTGAGCAACAATAGCCTTTCAGGAAACATCCTTTCAATTTTGAAGAATTGTACTCATTTGGAGACTCTTGACCTTGGACAGAACAATTTCTCAGGTCATATTCCCACTTGGATTGGCAAAAGTTTTCCAGTTTTAAGAATTCTGAGTTTACGATCCAATATGTTTATTGGTAGCATACCACCACAATTGTTAAACATAACTTCTCTTCAAGTCCTTGATGTGGGACAAAATTGTTTATCTGGTTCAATTCCTCAAAGTATTCAGAATCTCACGGCCATGAAGATTGAGCAGAAGACAAACAACTTTCTTTCGAATGGAGCAAAATCTTATTACGAGGAAAGCTTGCTTGTGTCAGTGAAGGGGCAAATGCTTGAATACACTAAAACAATTTCACTGGTTACATGCATGGACCTTTCAAACAATAACTTATCAGGAGAGATCCCTGAAGAACTTACAAATCTTTTGGGATTGCGTGTCTTAAACTTTTCTGGAAACCATTTGATCGGAAAAATTCCAGACAAGATTGGTAAATTGGCATTGCTAGAGTCTCTTGATTTCTCCAAAAATCAGCTTTCGAGTACAATTCCTCCAAGCATGTCAAGTTTAACTTTTCTTAGTTACTTGAACTTGTCCAATAACAACTTGTCGGGAAAAATTCCATCGGGAAATCAACTCCAGACACTTCTAGATCCTTCTATTTATATGGGCAACAACAATCTCTGTGGACCTCCTCTTCCAAATAAGTGTGATAGTGACGAAACTTCTCAAAGTCTAATGCCTATTAGTGGTGATGTAACAAAAGATGATGGAGCGCATGAAATGGTTTGGTTTTACTCTGCGTTGGGACCAGGATTTGCTATGGGGTTTTGGGCCTTCTGTGGCATTTTAGTGCTCAAAAGAGCTTGGAGGATTGCCTATTACCGTTTCATTGATGAGATGAAAGAAAGACTTCTTTACAGCTGTCGCTTTGCAAGATGTTAGATTGAAGAAGTTACTTGGAAATGAAGGTCATGAATAATGAATAATTGTTTGCTACTTAGTTGTGAAAGCTTTACAGTGGAGGTCTTTTCTTTTTTATTTTCTTCTTTTTCTTTTTTTTGGTTAGTACTTTTTATAAGAGTTGTAATAGAAAGCTTAGTAACTAGAATTTAAGGAGGGGATTGGCCAGTATTTTCCCCTCTTATGTATATAATTTTCAAGTATCAATAAAATTCCAGGTGGTGTGCTCCCACCTTTCTGCAGAAATATAATTATAATAATAATAATAATAATAATAATAAATATTTCTATTTTATACGTGTTAGCTGCTCTACTCATTAATCAGAACATACACCTGTAAGAAAAACATGTGATTAGTAAGATTAGTCAATGGTCCATATTCAATGTAAGAAACCACCTACTGAGTGATGGTCCATATTCAATGTATGGAAGTGACTGATGTAGAGCGGGTCACGAACACTTTCATGTCCAAGATGGACCAGAGAAGGCTCGATCAGAGGCGGAAGTCATCAAGACCGTTAGAACCTTAAATCAGGCATATCTTGCAATTCAGAATGAGTTACTCAACGTACCATATATGATTTTGGGGTAGGACGAGCTACTTTAGCCAACTAACCCGACATTCATCCCTGCGTCAGTTACCCACCTAATAATTCCGTTGGCTTAATTTTTTGGTCCAAGGCACATATAGAGTGGGACACTTCCCAAAGTTTGGCAAGTTGAACTATATATTAATATTTGTAGAGTTTGGTTTGCGAGATTGTTCGCCACCCATTACTAATTTTAAGTGGTCTTGCATATCTGAATTCAGTTAATACTACACCAAACGATATTTCATGACAGGACCCACCTTTTCCACGGCTCAAATGATGAGAACGATCCTGAAGATCTCTGTCAATCCACTCTTCTGGTGGAGTCACACCTGGTGTGTGAGATTGTTGGCCACCCATTGCTTCGAGTGTTCCTGCACACCTGCATTTGGCTTGAATTTTGAGCCAGATAACATTTCATGATGGGCCCACTTTGGCACTTGATTAGTGGACTGACTTGATTGTTGAATAATCTGTAACGAGACCCACCTGTACATGTGTCCATCACCTTATGACTGTAAGGACCTAATCGAGATCCCTGACTCGTTCGGTCTTGATTTTAGCAGAAACTGGCATGAGTCAGGGATCCATTGACATGGCTTGAGGGTGAGTTGGTACTTGGTAGGGTGGGTTGGGGTGTCAAATGGATTGAGTCTTTATTTGGATCGACCCAGGAGAGACTAAAAACCTTTTAGTTATGATAGCATACGTTGCCACCTTACCATATTACCGTGTGGTGGCGGGTTTCCCCTCAGGGGCTGCATCCTTCAAAAGATTTGAACCATTGATCTCAGACCTACACACCACAATGGCCGTGTGATGTATGGTAGTGCACCCATGTGCAATTAACAAACCATTCATCAAGAGATCTTCAATTTTATCTGTGCCACAAATTATTATTATTTAAAATAATAATAATAATAATAAAGTGGCTAATTAAACACAATTGAAGCCAAACAAGCCCAAGTACAAGTGGTCCTGGTTTAAAGACCCCCTTCGACAGTCTTAACCCATTCATAGACTGCTCATTAGGTCCACTGCACATTTCATGGTTTATCATGCAAACATCACACTTATTCAATAAATATAACCATTTGATCAGTAGCTTCAGTATGGATAGTCAAAGACCATTCACACGAAAAATGGGTCTAGTAACCAACTTGATGCATCCATTTGCTAGGATTATATGATCAAACCAATGACAGATTGGGTCATATGATCAATGAGATCTTTGCATTGGAATGTGTTCTGAAACAAACATAAAAATAAAATAAAAACAAGGATAATATTGATACGTGAAACAACCGGTTTTATTCTCAATCAAATGAATAAATTAGCAGAAGAGGTGGTGAAGATTAGGAAGAAAAAGAAACTGTAATTAGATTTTTCTTCAAATTGCTGCAGATGCGATTCATGTTACATACAACAACAGATTAGGTAGAAGAACTGCCAGTAACAGCAGCTAAAACCTAGGCCGAACGCAGCAGCCTCAGCCAGCCCACCACGCAGTGCCAAATCTGTACCCTTAAATGCAATTCCCCAGCATCTGTACAGTTGCCATGGCCCAAAAAAATAGGGGTACTCCAAATTCCCAATTTAAGACTTTTTTTTCTTTTTTTTCTATTTTCCATTTTCCTCTGTGACTATTGATGAATATAACAATATACAGTTCTTTCCCAATGGTGTTGAAACTTCATTGCTGTTAGGAACTGCTGAATCCAATCTTGATACACATCATTGGAAGCTATCCCTCCTGCAGAAAATCATAATTTCAAAAATACCAACATCAGTTGCTGTGTCGGAGGATGATTAAAGGCTCCCAATGAAACTAAAGAAACAAACATAGCAGTCTTTCAACTCCATGGAATCCAACTTCAACTAATGCCACATCCGAAATCAGTCAATGGGGTGGAGTAGGACACTCGTCAAAGCTTGGATTCTCCCAAATTCTTTGAGGATTGCCACGGACTGACCCAAAATCATAATTAGGATAGCAGACGGCAGATGCAAAGTTATGGAACTTTGGTGTGGTTCTTTCGTCACAATGCTCAAGAAGAACACAAAATTGCACCCTTGCAATCTTGGGGCATGTATACAGTATAGGAAGGAGTCGAGAAATGCACCACCATCGGCAACAAGCTAAAATTCGGCCTATTTTGACAACTTTCCCAATGGACAAACAGAAATTTAAAACAGATGGCCATCCAGCAGGGGAAAATCCTCTGATTGACCTGTTATGATCATTCAAACAGCGCAAGCTTTTTAGTCACAGCCAATCCATGATGGACCCACCTCTTGACCCATTCCAATTGTCGGTCATGACCTCGACTAATTCCTAAATGCGGATACCAACACAAGTACCATTCGAAATAAAGCAATGCTGAAACCAAACAGAAAAAATGGTGAAAATATTCACAATCTGACTTAACTCGCACGGAAATGGAAAAGTTCCTCAGTTACCTTGAGGTCTATTGTTCAAATGCTGGCATAGCATGACAATCCATAAGCATGCACAAAGCCACCATAAACATGGCATGTGTACCACAGTACACTTGGTAGTTCCTAAAATGGATGTGGCACAGTACAAAAGTAAGGCTCAGATTGTTGCTCTCAACCAGCATATCTTTCCCCCCTTTTGATTCGAGCAGAATCCTCAACACCTGCTTTTTTACAGCGCGTGCAACAATCTAAGTCCTCTGGCTCACCATGATGTCATCCATCAGGAATATTCACCGATGCCAAGACTCAGGTCAAAAATCAGCCAGATACACAACCCTGGTGGGCCAAACTATCAGAAGAGGAGATGCCAAACATAGGCCTATGTGGTGCCACCATGATGTTTATCTTTCCTCAAAACCCATTCATCAGGAGTAAATCACAAGGACAGTGAATATATGAAAACCAGCCCAATCCAAAACTCATGAGGGCCACTCTGCATGAACTCCAGGAGTTTTAGGCGCAGTGTTTATGGTGAAAATAAGCGCCCTAAACTAATGCTCAGCAAAGACTTCACATATGAACCATGGTGGGTCCCGAAAAGCTTGGGTGTTTTACATGCTGTATAAAACAGGTGTTGTAGACGATTCTGGTCCCTTCGATTAACTACCAATTCTAGCCATTGAGGTGGGAATATAAGGAAATAAGCAATGATATCAATAGCACGCTTACCATAAGGAGGATGGGAATGCCCTCCTCCGCCTCAGATGAGAACCGTATGCCTCCACTGCTTCCTACAATCTTATTCTCCACAGGCTTCCATGTTGGATCCCTTATTGTACAAATGGGTCTTCTTTACTGCTGTTACGATGATAAACCAACCGCGCCAGAATCAAGAAAAGAAAATTAACTCAAGATGATCAATACAGGCATGCTCTGACAGTCTGCCCATGTCAAATCAGATGCCATTGGATCGGCCAAGCATTGGCAAGGCTGGACTGGTAAGATCAAGTGCAGGATTCGATTTCACATGATCCCTCAAGAGCTGCTGCGACACACGATCGGCCAACACTGGCTGCCCATCATACAGTTCCCGGGGATCGCTGCCATGCGCCGGCCTTCCGAATGGCTTTCCAAGGATGTCATTTTCAGAAGCAATCAGTTCCCGGAAGGCATGAGGGCCACCAGCTTGCATTGCTCGGAAGAAGTCGGGCTTGGGATCGTGATAGGTGGAGCCATTAGGGTACAGGCTGTTCGGAGACCTTGGCGTGCTTCCAAAGCCATCATGGTGGAAGGCAGACTGCTGGAGGTGATGAAACGGGATGGCACCATTGCCACCGGTGAGAGGCGTCGACGACCCAGAGGTTGTTCTAGGACTGGATATGGGAGAAGGGGACATCCTTCCACTCATATGTTGAGGAGATCTTGGGTGGAGGAGAGGGCTTCCAATGGGAGATACTGGACATGTCCTCGGCATAGGACTATCACTGAAAATCATAACCGCATAATTAGAATGATATCCAATTAAGGAAAATAAAAATAAAAATTGAAGGATCACGAGAATTTTATTGAAAAAACAGAAAAAAAAAAGAGGGACGGCCGCCTATGCACCTAAGAAAAGAAGATTACAACCCTTTAGAGAATCTACATTAACGGCCCATTCAATTCAGGAAATTTAATGTCCAGCAGAGGTGAAACTCAACTTGAAGACTATGTAAAGTCCTTGTAAGATGCGAGGTAAAATAGCTGTTTAGATATTAAAGAAATGAGAAATGCTCCAGTGCTTCCAAAGCACTAAAGTTATAGTGGTCCTAGTTGCAACAGTTAAGTTAGACAATCCAATAGATTGTTCTGAACTCCCATCAAGTCCAGAACACATTCTCTCAGGCTACCATTTAAAAAAAAAAAAAAATCATACTGATGAGACAATCCAATCCAACCTTTATTTTTCCTTATTCTCTATAGCCAACCTATTTCTACAATTGCCAAAAAAATGATTCTTTAGAATCATAAGCAATCCATGATGGGCTCTAGCAAATAAATGGATCAAAACTTCCAGAGGCGCTATGTGATGGACTGTTACATAGGTTGATCAGAAGCGCTATGTAATACTCCATTACATAGGTTGATTACAATCAACGAGTTCTGTGCTCACAAGAACTCAGAACCTCATTACAACAGGAAATAAGCCACCCCAAACTAACATATGAACATGAGAGACGGAGAGAGAAACCTGGTTGATGAATGAGTTCTTGCCCCTCGAAGCTGATGGATTGCCAGCCCCTCCATATCCAAAGACAGCTGATGGAGAGCTAGCCCTTCCATATCCAAAGATGAATGATTTTTCGCGTGCCCGGTACCCTGAGAAGGATTGCAGCAACAGATCCACAATCAAGAGAACCAAATATAGCAAATAAAGCCGTCATGTGATGCCATTTTTGTACAATTCCATGCAACCTTAAATATCAAATGAACTAAACAGACAATTACAAACCAAATGGGCCACAACTAGTTTGTCAGCCAATTGTTTAGTACTTAATAAAACGCATCCGATTGGGAACTACATGAAAGCATGATTTTGGATTTATTTGAGTCTAGAGAAAATCTACAGCTTTCTTACTTTTGCAGTGGTACGTTGGGGTTGGTAGAATACTGTTTCTAAAAGAAAATGAATACAACACAAAAACTTCATGAAATAAGCAACTGAAACACCAAGGGGTTTGCCTTTGAAGTGAAAAGATCTTGGATAGAAATGCCATGATTGGCTTTCCAATGTGAAAGAAGCTTCCCAATTAGCAAACAGACTAAGGAATCTAAGCAATGGTGGGGTAAATGCACTTAGGTTGCATTTGGATGTTACTATGTTTACTTTAAATTATGGTTCATTTACTCAAATCACCACCGATTTACTTCCGGGGAGGAAGTCATTTTCATTTGCTTGCAGAACTTGAAGATTTATTCCTTCCAAGATTTTTTCTATTTCTTCCTTCACTTCATCTATCCTCTTGGAAGATCCATCTTCTTGAAAGGCCCTTCCACCCAGGCTGCATCAACTTCCTACTTGATCAAAAGTTGGATTAACCTCAAGTGATTCATCCATCACCAAACAGTAAATCAGATTATAACTCTACAACAGATTCACAAATAGCCTCTTTCCTTTTATTCTCTCATCATTGTCTAAAATAATATCAATTTAGTACTTTTCCTTGCACCTGGAAGAACTTCGTTTCTTTTTTCTTTTTCGTCCCTTCTTTTAGCCAAACTTCCTGGATCATTAACACTACTTGATTTCTTCATTTGCATTCTTTTTGAAATAGAACTTCGGCAAGCATACTGACCTTTTGTAATTAGGCATCCTCTTCTATCATAAATAGCTTACAATACATGAGCTTTTGTTTCTTCCAGTGATCCTCCTTCCACTCCTCATTCTTACATTTAAGCAACTTAAGCTTTATCACAAGCCTATGACCTGCCTAGACCTCAGCTCTAAAGGAAGACCACCATCCTTCAACATTAGGGAAGAAATCATCACCTTCAAGCCACAATAGTTCAAACCAAGATGGTTTGGAGTCCCAACATAGTAACTCAAGACTCCAATCAGAAACCAGATAAGTTATGTTAATCTGATATCCAGAAAGTTTTCCCATTCTACCAAAACCAATAATCCAGTGATCCTTGCATTGCTAGTCTTTCTTGTTGATTGGACCATGCGAACTTAGCTCCAATCAATGGAAAATCAATAAGATCATACCTCTACACACCCAATCAGAAAAATCACACATGCTCCTTGTAATTTGTTACCATTCATGAGGAAACTGTCCAACAACAAAGTCACCTCCAATGCACCATGGTACGTTCCACCTGCTTTAATTCCAGCTAATTCTGCCCAAATATCTGTTCAGTGGCTAGCATCATTCAGCCCATAGACTGTTATAGAAAACCGTTGATGATCATTGCTTATATTCTTCAACAGCACCAGCACTTAAACTTGTGCATCAATCCCCGTTTACCAATGGATTGTATTCCCATATCACCACTATGCCACTTGACCACCAACAGCATTCACAGAAACCCAATTGCAATGCTTCCCAAATAGAAGAAATAATTATCCTATCATAACTGAATTTTCATCCCTTTCGAGGCAGCCAATTGCACATTTTGATTTTTACAAGAATGCATTATTTGGATTATTTTATTCAGGCAACCAATCCTCTTAAATTCCACGATACCATCCTCATTTGGAATTCCTATTATTTTCCTTTCCCTGGTTTTGAACTTTACTTAAAGAACCAGTGAGGAAAAGAAAATTCTGCTGGTCCTGTAACAGCTGATACGAAGTTGTATCAACCAAATTTTTTTCCAACGATTTGAAAAGAAAATTAAAAAACCGAAAAGATGCCATTCTTTCTTTTTCTTTTTTAAAAAGAATACAACGAAATTTTATTTTTATTGGAAAAAAAAAGATCTGAAGATACAAATGAAAATGGAAAAAAGAAAATCCATTAAGGCAATTGATCAAGTCCCTGATAAGGAAATTGTGTTTTTTCTATAATGTTCAATGGTGTATCAGACCATTCTATTATAAGAATGTGGTTTGTCAAACTGGTGTGCTAACATCGTTTGATGTATCGAGAATATATCAGCTTCTATTTTCAGTATTACAGGTCAGCAAATACTAAACCATCTGGGAACACAAAAATTCCAATGTATCAACGATAAGTTGACATATGTTGATGTATCGCAATTTTTGTAATATTTTGCCGACATATCATCAATATTTGGGTGATGTGTGAAATTTCGACTGAAGCCAGTGTGAATCAGAAAAAAATCAGGGAAAAAAAAAAAAAATAGAAAATGGAAAACAATTCCCCCCCCCCCCCCCCCCCCCCCAAAAAATTCTGGACTGTTTTTGTGTTTTAACAACTCAACCTTGTTTACATCAAAATATGAATTTGGTGGAGAAATCAAGATCAAAACAGGATTCCAGAGCATAGTTGACTTACAGCTTTTTTAAGGTAATGGATATTTATTAAGAACAGTTAATGCAAGGAAGGCTAAAAGAATTACAATTTTAAGAAAGTAAAAACTTCACAAGTGTCCACAGACTTAAAGCTGGACGTCCAACCCACTACATCAATCTCAATTCTCCTCGCAACCACACTAACTCAACTACGGAGGTTGCAAAAACAATGATTGTTCCTTTTCTACCAACTAGCCCAAATTGAAGCCATAAAAACTAGCCACCACACAATCTTGCCTTCTTTCCCACTCCTTCCCCATGCCAACCCCACAAGAAATCTTCTATGGGCTTTGGCATCACCCACTATGTACCGAATAAAGAAAGGAAGGTAGCCAATAACTCATTGGCAAAGGCGCAACAAATGACAAAGTGGTTAATTGACTCAACATCTTCCATGCAAATGCAACATATATTGGTGAGCTTCATGCATCTTTTTTGGAATTGTTAATGGTTAACACTTTCTTCATTCCCACCAGCCAAACAAACGCCACAACCTTGGGGGAGCTTCATAGATTCAGGAGATGGAAGTTGTGGGATGTTGCGCTTGGGATGCCGGAGTCTTCATCAGCTTATAAAAGAATTTGACAAGAACCAACCCAAGGGACCCTAATTCCACACAATCAAGTTTTCCTCTCCCAAAGAAGGATGATAATGCTGCAACTAGCACAAGAGTTGCAAGAGGCCTTCTAATTCTTCCTCTGAGGGATCGCATGGAGGAGACCAAATTGTGGTAGCTCCTTGCTTCAACACGCTGCAAGAAGCAGAAGTGCCCCTTGCTGCAGATAGTAGGATAAATCTTATAAAGAGAACTTGAAGAGGTACATCCCCCTTCAATCCTTCCAAAACCAAATGTCATTCCCATCCCCGCACCAAGGTACTTGAATAAAAAGAAACACCTCACAACCAAAAACATTTGCAAACCTCTTCACCTCCTTAAACATCCAAATATCTAACACCTTGCTTTTTTGAAGATTAACCTTTAGCCCAAAAACTACTTCGAAACACTTGATAATCTTCTGGGCGTTTTCGACTTCTATGTCATCCACTTCACCAAAAAAAAAAAGAGATGGTATTGTCGGCAAACTAATGATGGAATGTAGGAATATGCCAATTTGCAAGCTCAAAACCGTGAATTAGGCCCACCTCCCGGCCTTTGGCCAACATCCTACTAAGAGACTCCACCATTATAATAAGCAAAACCAGAGAGAGGAGGTTGCTCGGCCTTCAACCCATCGAGGCCTTAAAAAAGCATTGGGGGATCCATCAACTAGAACTGAGATGGATGCTAAACTAACACATTCTCTCATCCACCCTCTCCATTTTTTCCCAAAGCCCAATCTGCCCAATATATAGTCCAAATCCCGTTCCACGTGATCATAAGCTTTTTCCAAGTCCAACTTATAGAGTAGCCCTTTTCTAACCTTCCCAATGTCAAGAGAAAATGCATTCATGAGCCATTAATGCACCATCTGAAATCTATCTACCCACCACGAACGCACCTTCGTTCTTGCAACAATTTTCGCTAGGATCTTATAAGGACTACCAAGAGGCTTATCATTCTAAAATCTTTCAAGTTATAAACACCTTTAATTTTTGAAATGATGATTATAAAGGTGGCTCCAAGCCCCAAAGACAAGTGGCCCCTGTGAAAGAATTTTGAAATGAAAGGCACCTTGTACCCCTTCCACTTCCGAAAAGTTCTCTCTCTCTATATATATATAAAGGCAATTGGAAAACCAACTAGACCTGGAGCTTTATCTCTTCCTGGGGAATCAAGGGCCTGCTTGATTTCTTCCTCAAAAGGAGGATCCCTCAAGATGTGATGCCTCTATGCACTAGATTCGGGGGAGAGCCAAAATTGTCCGTCCTAAAATGCCTCCATCCTTCTCTAGGAAGCATATTCATATAGAACTAGACTAATAGAATTACACACTAGATCCTCATACTCCACCCTTTGATTGTCCACCATTAAGCTTGCAGACTCGTTAATCCTATTCCCTACGATGGTAATGTAGAAGAAGTAAGTATTTTTATCGCCTTCCTTTAACCAAATTGTCCTCAATCACTGCCTCAATCTCTTCTCCCTTGCAAAGTATTCCACCAACAACTTAACCCTAGTGAGCTTCTCCTCAGATAGCTCAACTCCTTCCTTGATATCATGGGCTTGAATGCTTTTAAGGATTTGCTCAGTTTCAGCTTCTCGATTGCCAAGCATCTCCCATTTCCATTAACTAATATTGCTTAAAAAGACTCCCACCATTGCTTGATCAAGTCCTTGAATCCTTCCATTTCCAACAACATAAGTACAAATATACAAGCTTGCGAGCTTCAGTTTTTCTCCTCGACATCAAGCAGAATGGGATGGTGATCTAGAGCTGGCCTGGGAAGGCAGATTTGATGTACCAAGGGAAAATTATTAATCCACCCAAGAGAGAAAAGGAACCTATCAAAACGAGACTTGACAAATTTCCTTCCATTTCAAACCACTTAAGTTCAAATTTAAAAGCTTTCAAAGCCCAGTTTTTCTCCGCCCCATCTAGAAGAACAAGATGGCGATATGGAGTTGGCCTAGGAAGGCATATTTGATGCAGCAAGGGAAAATTAATGATCCACTTAGGAGAGAAACGAGACAATAAAATTCCCTTGCTCATTCATCGACATAAATTTGCATCCTTCCAACTAAAGATCAACTGAGCGATTAGTAAAGATCCAAGCAACAAAATTTTGCATACTCCTAGTTAAATGACCACTTTGACTTTTCATACAAAAATATGACTGTTGAAATCACCTCAAACACACTATGGCAGCTTCCATCTTTTCCTAGCAAAATTTAACTCTCCCCAAAAGGTACATCTCCGCTCTAGCCCACAGGCCCATCCATAGCAGTAAGCATCCATCTAAATCCAAATGCCATATCCCGTAAATCCAAATGCCATATCCCGTAAAACTACTAAAACAAAAAAAACAAAAAAAAACAAAAAAAATCAAAAAAAGAACCACACCACCAATCATCGAAGGACCAAATACCACCATCCATACCACAATAATGTCCACCTATTGTACCATTTGAATCTAAAGTCACCCTTTTGTTTCTTTTTAGGCCCCTTGATTGAGTCCATCAATTTCCTATCCATATGCTAGAGCCGAGGATCGCATGAACCTTCACCTTACAACACATCTTTTATCTTAATCCCTTTCTCCTAACTCCCAAGGCCTCAAACATTCCAACTAAGGAAATTCATTGGGCAACCTATCTAACCACTCTTCCCATCTTCGAGATATCGGATTTGGACCTAGAATTGTAATTGATCGACAACTCCACACCTACTAGCTCCCTCCAACCTCTAGTGGATCTCCTTGGCTTTCTACGAGATTCTTTATGCATCTTCAACTTTCCTTTCTCCTTGATGAATCTCAACAAAGCAATGACATTCTCATCACTTTCGCCAAGAGTTACTCCCAAGATATTCCCAATCGGACCAATCACTTCCTTTATACCTCTCAAATCAGAGGGGAGAGGAGGTAAGGCCCTTCCTTTCTTCTAAGGACTCCTTCTCGGCATAGAACAAGGGACCAAGGGCAACCAACCTCTAAAGCAATACCTTTAGAAGCTTGAATTGGCGTTAAATCCAGCATCTCTAAAGAGGATAACTTCTTAGTGTAGCTACCAATGAGAAGAGTCACCACCCTACATTGCTCTATATCCAACACATGAAGTGCTTCCAGCCTTCCACCAACACATTATTAGTAATAACAGTGTTGGTTGACAAGGTGCTACCCAACTAAAGGTCATGTGAAGGATAAACTACTAAAGAGTAAAGCATTAATGAGGCTATCATCGTTGCTCAGCTCATCAAGAGGAGTCCCCAGCTCAATCAATGACCAAACTTCCCCTTCGCCTTCTTCACTAACCGGCACCTCAACAATAGAAAATTGAGAGATAGAGCTTGAGCACTCCTCAAAATAAATGAGAGAAAGTCCACACATGAGACAGATCGCACGAGTAGAGCATTTGCAAAGGAGAGTGCATGTGTCGGCGAAGACACCTGAATAAAGGGAACGCCTCGAAGGCCATCTCCAACACATGTCATCATCGAGGAGTTGTGGCAATCAACTGTCGAGATAGGTTCTATCTCGAGAGTAGACATATTGCCCAAAGGAGCCTTGGGAGAACCAATCCTGCCATCAGGGCCACGTATCATCTCAACCTCAAACCACGGTACACCTATATTTCCCTTGATCATTAGCTTCCATGCACCCTAAACGTCTGCAACCTCTCCATCAAGGCAACCTCTCCATCAAGGCAACCTACCCCCAGGCCACGCGTCCCCTTAGCCGTCACATTGCCTACAAGAACATCAAATGCCTAACACCCTACGTTGCCCTTTCCACGGTCAACGTCATATTTTTGCAAAACTCATGACGTGTCACTTCCAATGGCTCTAGAGAGCCAACTACCCCCTAACAACCAATCAATTGTCACCACCCATGTTCAATGCTCTGACGAAGTACCCTGACCTCGAGGCAGCCTACTCCTAAGCCACAAATCCCCCCAACCGTCACATTGCCTACAAGAACGTCAGACGCCCAACACCCATACATTGCCCTTTGCACTGCCAACACCACATTTTCCCAAGACTCATGGTGTCACTTCCAATGGCTCCAAAGAGCCGCCTACACCCTGACAACCAATCTAGTATTGCAACCCCTGTCTAGTGCTCTACCAAAGCACCCTGATTGTACTCCATCATCTACACTCTCCCTATCTGTGCACCTTCCAATTAGAACTCCAACAACCCTGTACCTAAAATCTTCCCCTCATCTTCTTGGAAAACCCTAGTAAACCTCCCTCTCAACTCATATCAACAAATGGGTCCCCAACGACAACGGGAATGGATTGTTAATCCTTCACCTCTTTCTTCTTCCGCAAACAGATTCAAGCTACACTAACCTCCTCTCCCCATCAAACTATGGATCCACTGCTACCACTAAGAACGAGCCTAGCCCAAGAAAGGTTCCATGAACCACACCTCCACAAGCACCCCCCATGACAAGAAGCACACTTCTTCTATGCCAAAGATGGAGTTCTCTTCCCACCTGCATACTATCATTGAACAGGAGATAGTCATTAACACTTGGTCTGAAGGGATTTATGGCCTTAAGGAAGATCCAAACCACGGTCTTCCCCAAGGGTTTTGGAACAAAACCCTCCCTCTTCAGCTAGCAACAGGCATCCATCCATACCGATATCTCCTTCAAAGATGCCCTATCTCATAAGAGCAACCAAAGACCACTGCAAAACCTCCAAGGAGTTCTCTTCTACTCAAGGGTCTACCTTCACTGCAGGACCCAAGCTCGATTCCTCCTTCTAGACCCACTTCATTCCAACCAGTTAAATCTCCTCTTCTGACTTCGAGAGCTCATCACTAAGCCTTGTATTGTATCCAAGTCCTTCCCCAGGAAAGCATCTTTAAAGGATCTGCTCCCATCACTGAGTCTCCCTTTCTCGAACTCTTCCTTTTTTGTTCGGTACCTCCCACTCACAACTTCACAACTCTCCTTCATAGATAAATCATTCTCCTTTGATGAAAACTTGCTAATCACTTACGGTCCCTACCTTGATTTCTGGACAAAGAGCTTCCTCCTAAGCCGTTTCCATTTATTTAGCTCCACCACCACACAAGTTGCATCCCCTGCCAATGTCATCTGAACAAAAGCAAAGACCTGATAACCCAAAGATTTTCGATCTCAAGGGAACCTCCTTCACCTCCCCTATTGCTTGAAAGACCCTAGAGAAATGGAGGTCGTTCTAGTCCTCTAGAAAGTTCTCCATAAACAAAGTGGGGTACTCCAAAAAAGGGTTAGCCCTTTGCACATAGCTATCTTTCTAAAACAGTGTATTCTTCATCTCTACCTTAATCCATGGCCCACCTCCTTCCCTTCCCGCCATTGCGCCCTTCTTATGACTTCCCCATCCCTCTCAGACGAATCCCTCTTCTCCCTCACCTCCTTGTCCTTGCAACTTCCCTCTCCCCTAGCTCCTCCTTGCTCCTATTCACTTCTCCTCAACCTACCCCTCCTAGCCCCTTCTCTACTTCATTCCCTCTCCCAATATCTCCCTGTTACCTCCCTCTGCCCTCTGCTCCTTCCTCTCACCCCTTCCTCCCCTGTGCCTTAATCTCCCTCTCCTTACCTCATTTTGATCCAGCTTCCATTCCCCTTCTGCTTGATTCCCCAACCTCAAAGATCCTTCGTCATTTGTGATTCACCACTAGTTGCCAGAGGATTTTCCCACGCACCTATAGCCTTCCGAACACCCCTACCATTTTATTTTGGTTTGACAACATTGCCTCCTAAACAATGGAATAACTATTACGTAGTTTTTTGGAAAAAAAAAAAAAAAAAAATCAAGTTCAAAGCTTTGTCCAATTCAACTTTATTGAATTGAATTATAAGCATATCCAAGTACAGCATTAAGTATTTGAAAGCTCTAAATTTTCAAGCAAGCGACCCTGCTTGGCCTCAATCACCTGTTTGAAATTTCAGCTGTAAATAACAAGAAAATTGTCTCCTCTCACAGACTAGTGGATACCTAACTAAAGTTAGCAATATAAGTAACTGCATGCTAGCTGTAATAAATGTGCATTCAAGTATAAGAGATGCCGAGAGAAAGAGAGAGAGAGTAGATGTTTTCCTGGAATCATTACGTACGAATCTAGTTTACATTGTTCCAGCAAGCAGCAACACCCCATCCACATGCCCATCCACAACCACATAATCAATCCATGCACAGACAAATATCAGAAGGGGGGAAAAGCATAATAAGACATAATAAACAAAATAATAAATTAAGACAGCCAATATTTCTAGTGCAAATATCTCCAACTGCTTCATAACCCTTGTGGTCACACATACAGAATTAACAGTATATTTTTCCAATAATTAATCACATCCAGTGCAGCTCATGAAAATGATATATCTTTCAGATGATGATATATTCAAATCCCAATTAACATCTCATGTAGAGACTCTATAAACAGTATCAGCAAGCCAAGTATGGCTACTTCAAAGCAGCTAATGAAAATGGATTTCAAAATAGCAATCACCAAAAACATCGGACAAATATATACAGCTTACTATAGCAACAAGCTAATGAGCTTGCCAGGTCCCACCTTTTCCATTAAGTTGGAATAGATAGGATGGATGATGAGAAGAGATTTTTCCATACCGCGGATCTCATTATGCCATTTGCAACTCCGGTAGTTGGTTCTAACAGCTGACTGATGATGGGTTTTTCCACAGTTGCTGCATTTTTTACAAAGCGATGCTCCAAAAGTTTAGCCGCTGTAGGACGATGCAGTGGATTACGTTGCAAACACTGCTTTACAAAGTCCTTGCCATCATCTGAGAGATGATCAGGAATTGCGGGAAGTTCCTTACTGTTCCCAATCTTAAACATGGCAGCAACCTTCAGATCAGAACATTCAGAAATCAGTATGAGCTAGGAAAAAGAAAGATCAAGAAATTTACTTCCACTACACAAGCACTCAAGCTGAGATACATGCATGTGTCTGTATGCTGTTGCTTAGGCAAGTTTATGAATTTCAGTTATGTGAGGAACAACTCAATTTCAAGTCAATCTATGATCGGGTACAGACTTTCTATAATAATAATAATAATAATACACAAATAACTGACCCCTTCATACTGGCTCCAAGGTGGTTTCGTTGTAGCCATCTCCAAAACAGTACATCCAAGACTCCATATATCCACCGCAAGATTGCAGCCATTTGAATTTTTTATAACCTGAATAAAATGCACGAGTGAGAAATGCAATTGGGAAGTATGTCATGAACAGAAATGGAAGGGTTTGGCAAGAAAAACAACCCAACCTCGGGGGCCATCCAGTAAGGGCTTCCCTTCAACGATAAAGGACATGATTGACCAGTAATCTGCAAAAAAGGAAATGAGTGTTGAGACATGGAATGATCCCAGCCATGGAAATATGGAAAAAGAAGGTCAGGAATCACACATCATGAATGTGGTTATTTAATCAGCACACGACCCAGAAATATCTGTATCTACAGATAGCATGATCAGCAATTCAGCATAGCCACATTATTAATCAGCAAACATCAGTATTTACAGTCATTCACTAAGATTTACATCAATGTCAGCATCTAGATCACAGCCTCACAGTATTCAACTCATATTTGTAATGAAAATCACTGCTACATGATATGCAAACTTTATTGTCAATCATTTGGCGATGATGAGCTCTCCCACTCCACTTTTTTTTTTTTTTTTGGCTCTTTGTGAAGTTCCACTGATCTTAGCATTCATTTGGATGCTCAAGGAATTGATTCACAAGAAGAAATGACAAAAACTAATGATGTTTCCTATCATGCATAATGAAGAAATGGACAAGTTGCACTTACTTTCACTTAGTCTGCAAACAAATATAAATCAGAAAGATAACAGGAAAAAAAGAGGAGAAGGAAGAAAAGTGGAGAGGAGAGAAAAAGAGGGGCGACGGCTGTTGCATGGAGCCTCCTTCCATCCCACCTCATAAATGCCCCACTTAAGACGTAAGCTATACATTCTAAGCATCACAACCAATCTTTTATCAATGACAAAACAAAGAACAAAGAATGCGTGTGTGCAGGGGGGGGGGGGGGGGGGCGAGAGAGAGAGAGATAGAGAGAGAGCATTCATATTGAGAGACTGGACTAAGATAATAGCAATTTGATTAATTGCAACTCGATCTAACAGTGCAACCAAACACAACCTTAGTAATGTGTATTCGTGCATGTTTGTGCTTTCTCTGTATTCACAAAAAGCTCATTCATGTCAGAAATCTCAAATCAAGCAAACCATTAGAATTTATTGCAATACACACACACACACACACACACACACACAGATGTTGACACCTAGTATGCATCCCGGAACTGGTACATAGCCTGGAAAGGTGTTGGGGAATGTCGAAACTATGAAACTATTGCAATACAGACCCATAACTGGTAGCATGAATCCAAACTGCAGCCCCACCAACACCCAAATCATGTAACCTGTTACCCACGGCTGTAATAACACACACAAGAATACATGTGTTCCCATTCTGGTTTTTTTTTTCAAACTTTTTATTTCTGACCAAAACTTTTTACTGATAATGAAAAATTATTCAAAAAAGTAAAGGAATGAAGGAAGCCATTTGTCAAGGACAGACAAGCAACTAAATCGGAGTCAAATACTTGACCGAAAAAAGTGTGTATCAAACGAGTTCCTTTGCGAGACAGTCTATCAGGTTATTAGCCTCTCTCCATATATTGTCTAAATGAGATATTTAAGAAAGAAGATGACTGATGATTTCCCTAAAGAAGAAGAAGAAGAAGCTCATAGGGTTGGGATGTAAAAAAAATAAAGAAAGACAAGGGATAAATAAAGAAAACATAAAAATAAAGATAAAACAGAATAAAAGTTAACACACAAGGCCCGGGTGTATGGGTTGGGATGTAAAAAAAAAATAATAAAGAAAGACGGGATAAATGAAAACATAAAAATAAAGATAAATCCATGGTGTGTCGTAAAGGCCATTATGGGGCTGTAAAGGCTGTTACGTAAAGGTAACAGTGGCAACCGTTACACGTTACGGTGTCGTAAAGGCCGTAACAGCCGTTTTGGAAAAAAATGACCCGTATTTGCCATTAACAACACGATAAAGGCCATAACAACCCCCTAATTGTCTGTTATGGGGAATATAAAGGTTTTCCATACTTTTTAATCAACATTACGGGGCAGATACAAGTTTTTGGGATTTCTTTTCAATAATTTTTTTATTTTTTTTTTTAAAAAAGACCGTAACTGCCATTATGGGGGCCGTAACAACCGTTACAACCCATATCATAAAGGTAACGGTGGTGGCCGTTACGGCCACCGTTACCGTTATAGAATACCTTGGATAAAACGGAATAAAGGTTAACACATAAGGCCCAGGTGTATGTAACCTATGGATGTAGTCATAGGCCCACACACATACACGTACAAGATGTAAAGTGGAAAACTTGTACGGTGAAGTAATTAAAGGCTACCACTTGGTGGGAATGCGAATGTTGCATACTTTTGGGATCCTGTAGTGGAAAGAATAAAAAAGTTTAGGAAGATGGAAAGTTTCTTACTTATCTTTGGGAGGAAAGAATAATCCTCGGTATATTTCTTATCCTTGTTTAATATGATTGTGGTTGTACATAATTAAAAAGCTCTAAAGGGATTTCTTGTGTGGGGGTTAGGGAGGAGACCCATAAGTTTCACATTATAGATAGGAAAGAGGTCCAAAAGCTAAAAGCATAAAGTATCCTTGGGATTGGAAGAGTGAAGGATAAGAATAGGGCCTTGCTTGGTAAGTGGTGGTCAAGGTATGGGGAGGAACTGGAAGCCTTATGGAGGGAGGTGATTGCTAGGAAGTATGGCGAAGGGCCATAAGAGGGTTGGCTCCCAAAGAGATGTTCCTCTAAAAACAGGATCTGAAAAGCCTGGAAGGCTAGCAAAATTGGAACAGAAGTTTGGTGGAGGGGAGGGACACAATTCCAGGCAAAGTTGGAAGCTTGACTGAGGAGGGGACTCATTTTGTGGTGAGCACTGGCAAGAGAGTTCACTTTTGGTAAGATATCTAGATTGGGGATCTTGCATTGGTAAGATCATTCCCTTCTTTTCTCTCACTATAAACAAGGAGGCAACGGTGACGGTGTGGTGCAATGTTATGATGTAGTGTGGGAGAGCCCATTGTTTGGAATATTATTTTCTAGAGAAACCTTTACAACAAAGAGGTGACAAATTTGTGGCCCTTCAAAGTATGAATTATGTGTTGAGTAAGATAAACACTGACATGGGGGACAATGATAGAAAAATATGGAAGTGGTGAGCGAATGGATTGTTTACATCCAAATCCCTCATTGCGAAGATGAGAAATTGGGGCAATCCTTGCTTTAAAGGTGCAAATGTATAGAAGCTCCATTCCTCCCAAGGGTCCTAGTTTTTGTCTGGACATCTGCATTAAACAAAATCTTCACAGTTGATACCCCTTCAGAAGAGAAATATGCCAAAAATGTGTGCCATGTGCAGGTAGGATGGGGAACCTGTAAAACGTGTATTCTTCTAAGTGGGGCAGCATGCGGGATTTGGCCTCATTTCTTCATCTTTTCAAAGTCAGCTAGGTCATAGGTTGTTCAGTGCTTCAAGGGCCGATGGATGGGGAACCTTGTTCTCAAAGCGACTCATTTGGAAGGCAAAAGTGGGGAATTTTCCAAAACGAGCAAAAACCTGACGAAGCAATGACGTGCAGCAAGTGCTTATGCCAGTTGATCCCTTGTGCTATTTTACGGGATATTTAGAGAAAAGGAATAATAGGATCTGCTATTTTACGGGATATTTAGAGAAAAGGAATAATAGGATCTTTGAAGCCCAAAATCTTTCATCTTTTTTTTTTTTTTTGAAGAGTCACAAAAATTATATTTTAAAGAGAGAGAGAGAGAGAGAGAGAGATACACAGAAGGGTGGGGCCGCTGAGGAAGTGAACCACCTAAACTCTAAGGAAAATAAAATTACAGCCCTTATGGTTATCTACATTAGCAGTCCATTCTAAGATAAACTGTTTTGCTCTACGCACTAAAGACTCCACCGATTTTGAATCATTTCTAAAGCATCTTCCATTTCTTTCTTCCCAAACAGCCCAGCGAACAGCCAGAAAGGCTATTCTCCAAATTGGAGTTCTTCGCTTTCCTAGGCTGACACCGTGCCATGCCTTTAACAGCCGACATGTTGTGTCGGGAGAGCACCATTTGATTCCAAAGGGGCTTAATATTTCTAGCCAAATCTGATTAATATATGAACAAACAAATGATCAGTTGTTGTCGATCGTAAGCACCTTATTCTTTCCAACCAGCCACCCGAAAAAAGCTATCTTAGGAGGAACTGAGTAGTACCAAAACTGGTTTGTCGTTGTTTGTTCATCGGGGAAGGGATTGCTATCCAGAGTTTTGAACAAAGACTTAACCGAAAATCAATCAGATTTATCAGCCCTCCATGTTAGCTTATCTTCAAACAAAAGATCTGGCTTACTTTTTGAAATTCAATCAAGGAGGGTCGCATACTCTGCAATCTCCAGTGCTGTAAATTTCTTCTGCATTCCAGATTCCATTCCAAATTCCCGCCAGATAAAGAAAGACACTTTACTACTGATATGACCTGGTTTGGAGCAATGCGGAATACGTTTGGAAAGTCCACTTTAAGAGCTACTTCTCCCACCCATATATCTTCCCAGAAATGAACGTTTTCTCCGTTTCCAATGTCAAAACCGATGCCTTTGAGGACCTCCTTTTTCATGGCTAGGACACCCCTCCAAAGGGACGAGGCCCTATAAGAAGAAGAGTCCTTGGTCCACCACCCTCCCGTTGAGTTACCATACTTGCTTTTGATTAACTTGTTCCATAGACTCCCATTTTCAGTCCCTAACCTCCAAACCCACTTGCCTAAAAGAGCCCTATTCATTGTCTTGAGAACTTTTATCTCAGCTCCTCCTTCTTGGATGTGCTTACACACCTCCTTCCATTCTACCAAGTGGAATTTCTTTTTCTCCTCTTTTCCGTGCTAAAGAAAGTTGCATCTAGATTTTTCCAGGATAGCCAGGACCAAGGCAGGACATTTGAACAAGGAAAAAGTATAACGGAAGATTCAATAAAATTGACTTAATTAGGGTGACACACCCACCAAAAGATAGATATGTGCATTTCCATCTAGAAAGGTATTTGTCGAATTTGTCTATGACCTTGTCCCAGAGGAATTTTGGAGGCTTTCCAAGAGGTCGAGAAGCTGCCTGTGGAACAGTTAAAGAACTCTCCTAAAGAACTGATCTCTTCATGTTCCATGTTCACCCCTAAACATCTCAGTTTTTGCCATGTTAACTCTCAAACTGAAAACCGCCTCAAAATATCGGATCGTTGTGCGCAGATTACTCACCCTCTCCTGATTTGCTTCACTGAATAGTAACATGTCGTCCACGAACTGGATATGAGAGATCGGATTGTCCATACCCTTCACTCTGATACCACTAAGAATATCTTCTTCCTGACCTTTGGTTAACATTCCGGATAGAGCCTCCCTGACTATTAGGAAAAGGAAAGGCGATAACGGGTCCCCTTGTCGTAACCCCCTGGAGCTTTTGAAAAAACCTTTTGTGGAGCCGTTTAGAATAACAGAGAAGTGTGCCGACCCCACGCACTTCCCTATCCACCCTTTCCATTTCTCACCAAAACCCATACGAGATAACATATACTGAAAGAACCCCTAATCCACATGGTTATATGCCTTCTCAAGGTCAAGCTTGCATAAGATACCCTTTGATCTAGATCTGTGGCTGAAATCTAAACATTCATATGCTATTAAGGCATTGTTGATGATTTGTCTACCCGGAATGAAAGCACTCCGGTTTCCTTTACGAGCCATTTTTTCCATAACGGCCATTAAGACCTTTATGACCCCGTAACGTGTAACGGTTGCCACAGTTACCTTTACGTAACGGCCTTTACAGCCCTGTAACAGCCTTTACGGCACACCATGGTCCAAACCTTCCTATCTCCCCTTAGGCATGTATGCTTCCAGCCCATATATGTTATTTAACTCTTCTATTTAGTTATCCTTCAAATCTTGCTAGATTCTTGTTTTTTTTTCCCTTTTTTTAATAGATAAGATGGGCTCAAACCTAGGACCACAATGTTGAAACACTAGCTAGCTACCACTACATCAAAATTTGACATTCCAAACCAATTTGCTTGCCAAGAATTCCTAATAATCCTTTACGAAGCTTTTTTTCATGTGTAATGCTACAAAGATTCTCTCATGCAATTCATCCAAGCAATTCGCCATCTACTTAAGACACATGTCCCTCAAGTATTACGAGGCCATTAAACAAAAAGCTATGGACCCAAAAGGGATGTATGGCTTATGGGTGACATTCACTCTATCCATCATCTGCAAAAGATCATGTTGGGATGTGAGTTCAAAAGTCATGTTGATCCAAAACTCAAGTGAGACAAAGAACAAAGAACCTAGAGGATTTAGACACAAACCATTGAAACCTTCTTAGGCCATAGTGTGTCGTAACGGCCATTACAAGGCTATAAATGTCATTACATAAAGGTAACAGTGGCAACCGTTACACGTTACAAGGTCGTAAAGGCCGTAATAGTCATTATGAAAAAAATAACCGCTAAAGGTTGTTACAGCCCCTGTAACAGCCCGCTATGTCCCTTGTAATAGTCGCAACGACCCCGTAACGGTCAATTACAAGGCCGATACAGGTTTTTCAATTTTATTTTTATTTTTTTGAAAAAAAAAAAAACAAAGAGAGACCGTAACAGCCATTGAAACCCATATCGTGAAGGTAACGATGGTGGTTGTTACAACCACCGCTACCACTATGGAATACCTTGACCTAGGCCCACCGACATTTCGATCAAGTTGATAGTTGGTTTTAACATTAATCTTTTGTTTTATTCTATGAACATCTTGGATGCCATATAAGCATCACAGTGGGCCCCAGAAAGATTTCAATGGTGGACACTCTCATTCCTACTATTCCTTGTGGTTTAGCATGCTTGAATTTTGTATCAACCTGATTTTTGTGATGACGTTCTAAAATGGAATGGTGCAACCAATGGAGTGGATGTCACATAAACATCACAGTGGGCCCCAACAAAGCCTTTGGTTGTATAAGCGAATCTCCGTGGCATTATTCGGATTTACAGGAATAGCACCAAAATGTTGCTTACAATTCTCAAACGACAAATATGGTGGACCAGCTTCACATGGTCATCACATGCTAGAAGACAGTGTTGAGGTTAAATGTTAACTTAGCCAAGAGTGAAATGTTAGGAATTAAGATGCAAAATGAGGAGTTGGAACCCCTAACAGGAGTGTTTGGTTGTAAGATGAGATTGTTTCCCTCGACGTATTTGGGTTTTGCCTTTGTGTATCAGTAGACCTCCTAAGCATTTGTGAGACAAAGTTGTCGAAAGATTGAAAGGAACCTATTGAGGTGGAAAAGTTTATATTTGTCGTTGGGGGGCTGGATAACGCTTATTAAATCCGTGTTATCTAATATGCCCTTATACTTCATATCCCTTTAAAAATGTCCAAAATCAGTTCTAGCTTAGTTGGAGAGACTTAGAAGGGATTTTCTATAGCAAAGCTCAAAAGGCAAGCATAAGTTTCATCTTTTGGCTTGGGAGGAGGTGTGCATGCTTAGTGTGCGTATTCATGAATACGAGGATGGAGACGGGTGGAGTAGAGACTCCTCTTTATAGAGCGTCCGTTTTGTGGCGAGGGGTGTCTGGTGTGAAAACGAAACTAAGGACATAAGCTTCGTATTTGGTAACAAAGATCATATCAGGTCCTAGAAGGATGATTGGTCGATGGAGGTCCCGTTGATGGTTGAATTCCCAAGTTTGGCGAGGCTAGCAATAGATGTGGACATATCGGTTGTGAATTGTTGGGCAGCTAGAGGATCCTGGGGGATGTGGTCGCCTACGTGTCGATGTAATTTGTCAAATGATGAGTATGAAGATTTTGTTTCTCCCCTTCAAAGAATTCACTTCTTTAGCCCGTCGAGTGGGTAACGAGATAGGATGGTGTGGCGTAAGGAAAGCTCAAGTTGTTTTATGTTTAGCTCCTTCTATAAGTTGCTTTGTCACCATTCAAGCAAGGGTTTTGAATCCCAACGGCTATATTATGGCATTATCAGGCCCATCCAAAAGTAGTGTTCTTTCCATGGTTAATTGTAAGGAAAAGGGTATTGACCATCTACAATCTGCGCAAAAGGAGAATGATGATCCCAAACATCTGAATTGTATGTACCCATGAGCAACGCAGAGTCAATTGATCACTTGGTCATTGTCCTTTCAACAGGGGGGTTTGAGATTGTATCATCTCTTCTTTCAAGGTGGAGTGGTTCATATCTACATCAATGTCTTAGTGAAGAAGTTTTTTGGAGGTGGGTCATGGGGAATGGAGGTTGGTGCTCCTTGCAGCTTTATGATCTATGTGGGAAAGGAAAGGAAAATGCTTCAACAACAATAGTAATGATGTTTCTATTGTTAAGCGACGGGCAAAATCTCTTGTAGGCGAGTGGCTTCTTGTATTTCCAGTTTGAAATATTGCATCTTGCTTTTTGCTTGTTAAAGTTGTAAGCTTCTGGGCACCAGCTCGACCGCATCTAAATAAAATTCCCTTCATCTTTCAAAAAAAGAAAAAAACACTTTTTCTCCTAGGCCGTGAATATAAAGAACTAGGAAAGTAGATGTCAAATAATCTAAAACCCCCCAAGTGTCTTCCCAAAGGCAAATCCCATCTCCTCTCCCTAAACAATCTTTAATGCCCCTTTTCTATCTAGATTACATTATCAATTCAAGCAAGACTGAACTAGCACACCAGCAGGACTCACGCCCAATTGATTTAACACCCTTTCTTAAAGTTCTTCTAGGATATATTTGTTTTCATCTCATCAACATCATCATCATCTAAGCCTTCCCAACTAATCGGGGTCAACAACAACATTTTTTAAAAGGAAAAAACAACATATTTTTTTTCCTCTCCCACCTACAAATCCACTATTAGTTGGGGTAAGGCTTTGATAATGGTGACGGTCTCTCACCCAAAAATGCTCTCTCTAAACTACGAAAACATTTCCTTGATTGGCCCTCCCAAATCCCCCCTACAAAGGATATCATGCACTTTGTGATAATAACTTTTCTCCAAAATGCTTGTGTTTCAATGTTAAAAGCCACCACCATTTCCCATGCAATCCAAGCCCCCTTTCTATTTAGGCTTTTGGAAGTGATTTCGTCTACCACAATTACTTTCCAAAAGAAAATTGCTTTGAAGTTCCTCCAACTTTTTTTTTCAAAATCAAACTCAAAATTGTGAAGAGGAACATAAAGTAAATTAGAATGGGTATGAGAAGGTGGATTTAATTAGAGTTCTAAATCCACTTCCACTTTGCGATTCCTTTAGATTCTTTTCACCATTGGATCCCAAAAGGAAAAGAATGCATTTAAGCACGTGGAAGAGTAAGATAGTCAATAGGGTAGAACCACATTTGCACCCCATGTCAGCTGCAAGCTGGACAAGGACATCTTCCTCAAATACCAATACCAGTTCCATGGAACTTATCCTAAGATTTGACTTTAGGCCGAAGCACTTTAAAACATCATGAAAATTACCAACTTGTTTGTTCCTCCTTGGCATCACAAAAGGCAAGTGTTTTAGCCACAAATTGAAGGTGCGAAATATGAATACCCGAATTTCTCGCATTGAACTGCATGAAAACAATCTAGTAAGCCTTCTACAACAATAGTAAAGAAAGGGGGAGAAAGAGGGTCACCAAGCTGAATTTCTCCATACCTCTTGGAAAAAACCAACCGGCCTCCTATTTAACGAAGCCAAGAAAGACACCATGGTAATACATAACATCACCCCTCATGTCTACCTTTCACCAAAGCCCATCCAATGAAACCCGGTAAACCTTACATGGTATCCTAGTGGTAAATCCAAAATAGATCTGCATCTGATCGAGTTTGTGAGACCACGAACCTACGACAAACTTTTTTATGTTGCAGGACTGGTATCAAGAAAGAGATCGTGAATCCCCAGCCTTGCTCCATCAAAATTTCAGTGTTGGCCTTTTTACTGACAATTTTTTTCCCTTTTCGCTTCCAATTCCTCCACCCCGATTCCATCTTATCCAAATCCTAGAAAACCAAACACATCATGGGTTTGTCCACTCCAAACCTATTTCCATTGCAACACTCAAGTGAATCAATGTTGCATATTTTAGCACTCAAAAAAAAAGGCCACCTAACTATAGTTGCTTTAAGTCATACAATATTTTTCTTTAAGAATGCAAGATATACTCCATTGAGAAGGGGGAAAAAAAGACAAGAAAAAAGTTGTGCCATAAAGCATGTGTGCAAAAGCAGAACACCAAAACAAGTATAACTAACGACTTGGTATCAGCATCAAATTCTCTCATAAAAGCAGTAGTAACTGCAGCAGGACATCAAAAAGAATAGAATGTCCAAGTATGACAATCATGCGCCATTTTGGGAGAAGCTTACATGCTTTGCCATCCCAAAATCAGCCAGCTTAACACGCCCATTCGGATCCACAAGAATGTTTGCACCTTTAATGTCCCTGTACAAGAAGTGAAGATTAACTAATACGCACTAGAATATAGGAGCAATAACAAGAGAATATTAACGATGAGCCTCACGTTACCGAATCAAGCCTACTAATTTGAAATGGAAACTTAGTAAGTATATCCACCTATGGACAGTATTCTTGGCATGCAAGTATGCAAGGCCTGAAAGGATTTGTTGGGTATAGCTCCGAATTGCCAGTTCTCCAAACTGGCCATACTCTTGAAGAAGCTTATGAATGGAACCACCAGATACATACTCCAGGTAGATATACAATTTGTCATCTATCTGTTTGAGGATACAAATTCAATAAGAAGTCCATGAAAAGAAAATCACAACAGATGTAAGCATCATCTTTCAAAAAAAAAAAAAAACAGATGTAAGCATATATTATCATTCATTGACAATCATATCATCGCAATTCACATCATGTTACAGAAAATGAGAAATTTAATCATAAACGTTTTGCTTTTAAATCGAGCTGCCAGCAATGATAAACATTAATTCAACCCATATCAAAATCCATTTGAATAGAGAGAGTGTGTGAGAGTGAGAGAGAGAGAGAGATCATCTGGAGTCTAATATGGATTTCTGGAGGTAGGGTATTTAACTGCATACTCATGAACATGGCACCTTCTTTAGGCTCTTAAAAAAGATTGCGCAAGATTTATAGACACAAGGAAAAGGCAAATTATACGAGAGAGGAGTCTCAAACCACAAGAGATTGCAGACAAGCCAATGTTAGCAAGATCATCTGCTGCAACATTCATGCCCCCACAGACATGAGAGGAGTCCAAGATGGTCCTCTTCATCTGTACTCTCCTCCACCCAGCACAAAAGATACCAATGATTTGCTTCGGTTAAACTCGCCCATCTGATACTGATGAGGACATCTAGCGCACGCACACCGCCCCACCTACGCACGTATGCACAGAGTAGGAGGGCCCCACTGTCGATCCTGCTCGATGACGACGTCCAGGGAGAGCTTCTTATCTAAAAAACGAAGTTTGGTTCCAAAGAGTGGGCTCGATAGTTAAGAAAAACCCATCATGGGATCTCATGATCGTAGCCCACTCGTCAAATTAATTTCATATTTTAGGTTTTGCTTATTGTCATTATTTAGAACATTGTGAACGCTTTAAATTTCTCTTTTTGATTTTTATTTTAGTTTACTTCATCGCCAAGTAATAGGTTGCACATATGGTGCGAGTTTTGGGTATACAATTTTTCCTATAAATAAGCACCCCTTGTAGCTTTTTTTCATTCATTGAAGTTAATAAAAAAAATTCCTGCTTTATTTTTCTGCTCTCTTCGTGAGTTGTGGAAAAATTCAAAAGTGGGTGCGAAGCCCTCCCTTTTCGAAGGGCTAACTATCGTGGTACGAAGCCACATCGACCCCGATTCACCCCAATCCTCCATCATCTTCTTTTCCATCTTCCCCCACCATCCATACTACAAATTCGCCCCTTTTGTTGCATCAGATTTCTTCATTACAGCAGGTTTCCAAATTTCGGCCCGCAAACGAGCTGAAACTTCTGCGGAGCACCACACACAAACCGAACATCGGATCGAGTTGAGATTTGAGGGTTTTGGAGTCCATCCCTGGCCAACCAGGGCCAAGGTGGCCTTTTTCTGAATAGTGAGCCCCACACACGTGCAGCCAGGATCACACGCACGTCCATTTGGGCCATTGTTGCTGTCCACACGCGGGATCGTCTTTTGACTCAGGTTTTTATCCTCTTTTATCCTCTCATATCCGTTTTTCATGAATTCTAGCCCTAGATTACGTTTTTCCTAAGTTATTTGCCCTAAGGTTCCCCGAATTGAAATTTCTGAATCCCTTGGATTAGGGACTGATTACTATGCATGTGTGGGTGATTATTTCTTATCTTTGAGTATCATTTGATTCATAATTTTTATTGATCCAGCCCTATCATGTGTAGGCCTGGACCCGCATAGATTCTCCTTAATTGAATGTTTGGATTTTTATGTGAGATATAGAATTTGTGTAATTATTTTTGAACAAACGTGATCTTAAGCCTGAAATCTCGCATATCATATTTAATTTTCATGTCCTGCATCAAATTTGGTATCAAAGCCAAGTTTCTTGTAGGGAAATTCACCACATATTTAGGGTTTAGTTTATTTGATTCCTTCATGCATCCAATCCATCATACATAGCTGTTAGAAAACCGTAGTCCCTGATATATGTAGCTGAATTTTAGTAACAGTGTATAGTCTCCTTCATATAGTCTCGTAGGGTCATTTAGTTTTTAGACACATATAGTCGTCATAGAAAGTCTTTAGGTTGAGTTAGCCAGTGTATGCCCACACGTACAGGTCATGGTTTTGACTTGCACCCTACACTAAACATGGAGCAACTGCTAGAATCATTGAACAAGTTGTCCCAGCAGATCGAGTATTTGGGTAAGCGCTATGAACCATATATAGACCAACGCTTTGATCAATTTGATACACGCATTACCCAACTAATGGCCTCCGCCGGGACAAATCCCAGCATCGGGGTAGATGTCCAATCTCAGGCAGGTGGCTAGGAGGATAGACCAATGAATGGAGGTGGCCAAGGAATCAGTCATAGTCGTGCACCCATACCCCCATCCCATGAGGGACATCAAGACTATTATTTTGAAGGGTACGATATGTGCGGCTTCGTGGCTAGAGAGAGTGCACCAAAGGCTAGTGTAGAGTTATCCACTGAGGTCATTCCGGTAGTAGATGAGTTTTGTGATGTCATTCTTAATGATCTACTGAATAAGTCTCCCCCTAGGAGGGATATAGAGCACACCAGAACATGGGACACCGTAATACCTAAAGCCGAGTTTACGTTTAATAGTTCTGTCGATAGGTCCACAGGTCTCAGTCCTTATGAAGTCGTTACTGGTTATAAACAAGGGAAACCTATTGATCTTGTCCCTATGTCACTGTCTCATATGCCGTCAGAGCCTACAGAGTCTTTTGCACATCACATTCATTCATGGCATCAAGAAATCAAGCAGAAGATCATGACTAGTAATGAACATTACTCATTTTCTACAGACCAACATAAATGTTTCAATGAATTCAATATAAGGGACTGTCATGATCCGCATCAAGCCAGAGCAGTACCCTCAGGGAGCCGTTTGAAAATTACACGTGTATAGCGCTGGACCATTCAAAATTATAAAACGAAACGGTCTCAATGCGTATGTGGCAAATCTCCCTACTTCCATGAGAATTAGTTTCACATTCAATGCGGAGGATCTAGTTGCATTTCAAAGGGGTCATTATTGCATTATCCAACCTTTCACCTAACCATCCTGATTCCTCAAACCTTTTTCTTGATCCATGGCCCCCACCAGACCCATTTTCCCAGCCTCTACGTCCCATTCCTACCCATCTCAACCCATTTTCCCAGCCTCTACCTCTCATAGCTACCCATCTCGACCCATTTTCTCAGACTCTACCTCTCATACCTACCCCTCACAACCCGTTTTCCCAGCCTCTACATCTCATACCTACCCGTCCCAACCTATTTTCCCAGCCTCTACCTCCTATACCTACTCTTCCCGACCTTTCTTCCCAGCTTTTACCTCTCATACCTAACCTTCACACACCCGGAGAGAAAATAAAAGAAATCCTGGACCATCAGATAGTTTCAACGTCGGACGACAGGTTTTAGAAGTACTTGGTTAAATGGAAGTCACGCCCAGCTTCAAACAGCACGAGGCTCACTGCGAAGGAGCTTCAGATACTTGATCCTGACATCCTGAAGTGGTTCAGGAGTTTTATTTCGCCAGTGGCGAAATCTTTGCAGCCGAGGAGAATTGATGGGGACATCTCGCGCACACACGCCGCCCCACCTACGCACGTACGCACGGAGTAGGAGGGCCCCACTGTCGATCTGGCTTGATGACGACGTCTAGGGAGGGCCTCTTGGCTAAAAGACGAAGTTTAGTTCAAAAGAGTGGGCCCGATAGTTAAGAAAAACCCATCATGGGATCTCGTAATCGTAGCCCATTCGTCGGATTGATTTCATATTTTAGGTTTTGCTTATTGTTATTATTTAGAACATTGTGAACGCTTTAGATTTTTCTGTTTGATTTTTATTTTAGTTTACTTCATCGCCAAGTAATAGGTTGCGCATATGGTGCAAGTTTTGGGTATACGATTTTCTCTATAAATAGGCACCCCTTGTAGCTTTTTTTCATTCATTGAAGTTAATAATAAAAAATTCCTGCTTTATATTTCTGTTCTCTTCGTGAGTTGTGGAAAAATTCAAAAGTGGGTGCGAAGCCCTCCCTTTTCGAAGGGCTAACTATCGTGATGCGAAGCCACATCGACCCCGATTCACCCCCATCCTCCATCATCTTCTTTTCCATCTTCCCCCACCATCCATACTGCGAATTCGTCCCTTTTGTTGCATCAAATTTCTTCATTACAGCAAGTTTCCAGATTTTGGCCCCGCAGACGAAATAAAACTTCTGCGGAGCACCACGCACAAACCGTACATCGGATCGAGCTGAGATTTGGGGGTTTTGGAGTTCATCCCTGGCCGACCAGGGCCAAGGTGGCCTCACACGTGCGACCGGGATCACACGCACGTCCGTTTGGGCCATTGTTGTTGTCCACACGCAGGATCATCTTTTGACTCAGGTTTTTATCCTCTTTTATCCTCTCATATCCGTTTTTCATGAATCCTAGCCCTAGATTATGTTTTCCCTAAGTTATTTGCCCTAGGGTTCCCTGAATTGGAATTTCTAAATCCCTTGGATTAAAGACTGATTACTATGCATGTGTGGGTGATTATTTCTTATCTTTGAGTATCGTTTGGTTCATAATTTTTATTGATCCAGCCCTATCATGTGTAGGCCTGGACCCGCATAGATTCCCCTTAATTGAATGTTTGGACTTTTATGTAGCATATGGAATTTGTGTAATTGTTTCTGAACTAACATGATCTTAAGCCTGAAATCTCACATATCATATTTAATTTTCATGTCCTGCATTAGATACCATTAGCCAAATTTCCTTCAATTTGAAGATGGGAAAACCCCATCTTCGAACTAACAGCCTATCATTCCAGAAGCTAACAGGTCACACCCAAATGTAACAAATCCATTGCACCCCTTATAATGCCAGAGTCTGCAGTACTGCAAACCCTACATGAATGCTATCATGCAGCTTGTGGGCAAAGTCTTCTGCAGCACCCCGCTTACAGTACACATGGCAGACATGAGCAATGATCGGGACCGTTGATGTCACAGATAAGCGGTAAGCCAAAAAATCTTGGACACTCCTGACCATCCAATTGGAGTGAATTTTCTGGTTGAGTATGGACTGTTGCTCTATTTTGAGATATCCATTCCTTTTTCAGACAACTAATTGACAGCTACCACAGTCCAATCCCATTGCTTTGGGGATATGTGCCATCCACATTGTACCGGTAACCAGATCAACGGTCTAAATCACCACATATGCATGCCATGTTGCCATAAGGATGCAGCTGCAAGAACTGCAATTCAGGCAGCGAAGGCTCCCTGCTCACAGTATACATGGCAGACATGAGCATTTGATCGGACCATTTATATCATAGATGAGCTGTAGGCCAAAAATCTTGGACACTCTTGACCATCCAGTTGATGCAAACTTTCTGGTTAAATATGGACTGTCGCCACCCGTTCCTTTTTTAGACTACTGATTGAATAGCTACCAGTCCAATCCCATTGCTTTGGGGATATGTGCTATCCGCATGGTACTGGTAACCAGATAAACAGTCCTAATCACCACATATGCATGCCATGTTACCATAAGGATGCAGCTGTATAGAACTGTGATTCAAACTGTGAAATAGCATTTATTAACCCTAATATATGAGAATCTTTTATGCTGCATACATCTCCTGATCATATTGATGGTAGAGCTTCCAGTATCTACTAAATAGCAGCACAAACAACTAAATGCCATGCAAGACCTTTCCCTGAAAGTTTGAAACAATCTGCTCTGTACAAAGGTGACATCATTGCGGTCACATAACACGGTGTTTCTATTGAGCTGCTTGGCCAGGAGGAAAATAATGTTCATAGATCTTTAATTATGCCCTTCCATGGAGAAATCATGATGAAAACAAGTCATGCAAACATAACTTCCATGAGAAATCCCAAAGGACTCTGCCAAACCCTCTTTTTTTCTTCTTTTTTCTTCTTCTTCTTCTTCTTTGTTTTTTTTTTTTTTTTTGGTGGAAGGGTAATGAGAATCATTAAAAGTAGAGGATGGGAAGGGAATTCCCAATACAAAGAAAGGGGCACAAAGCCCCTCTAACAGCAAGCTCGACCACCAAAGGGTCAGATATGCTGATTGAGGGGTTCCCACAGTCAGTAATCTAATCTCTTTATGAATACTGTCCAAATCCCAAGGGCCCATCCCCCTTGACCCGAGAAGAAATCTCCCTGCAAGGCATCTCCACCACCATGCAGAGATTGAGTCTAGAATTCATAGCTTGATTTTATCCATGAAGCCAAGAAAAATCACTCAGTGGAAGAATGAGATCTAGCCCAATTGATGTAAGTACAAAAAGTGCATGGATTTCTACATTATGCATTAACACAAGTCAAATGCCTAAGGGAGTATTAACAGAAAAAATATAAATGAACATTCAAAAAAAAAAAAAAAAAAATTTAAGATCAGAGAGAAATTTTGAGATTAAAGTCTAGAAAACATACATTTCCAATAAATATTTTACGAATCATTAGTAACAGGGTTGGTTTACCACTTTCAGAGTAGCACTTCATCAATGCAGCACTATCTCTAACAGAAGCATCTTTTAGTTTGATTGGTAATAAAAGCATGCTAACATCATCAACAGAATTATTCAAAGCCTAATCAACAAAATTTTCAAATTGCGAAGCACTTCATCAGTGCAGAACTAACTCTAACAAAAGCTTCTTTTTGTTTGATTGGTAATGAAAGCATGGTAACATCATGGCAGCAAATTTTCAAATGGCAAAAGATAAAAGAAGAATTTTTTTTAATTTTATAAAAATTCAAGAATAATCATAGGGAGAATACAATAATATACAAAAGGCAACAGCAATCTACAAAAGAAAAACTTATCGATTCTCATAAATCAGCACAACTATGCATACCGTCTCTGACCCATAATATTGCACTATATTTTGATGCCTCAAGCGACTCAAGAGAGCTATTTCCTGTCAGAGACAGCAGAGTAGAATAATAAAACTTATCAAAAAATGAAAATCAGAAATTGCATATTGAAGTAATAAAGAAGCCACAGTAAAAGAAGTTGCAAGGATATCAATATCACACTACCTGGACCATAAGCTTCAGATGAAAAGTTCCGAATAATTCTGTTAGAAAAGGAACTTACCTGCATCAATTGCTTTGCACTTTCTTTTGACTTGGCATCATCAGAGAAGAGTGTAACCTCCTTCATTGCACACATTTCACCACTTTCACTAAAACCAAAACAACAAAATAAGAAAAGAAATACACAACATAGCAACAACAACTTTAGGAGCATAGGCAATAGCACTCAAGGAAAACATGGTTTCTTGACTTTATTATACTCCCATGTGGGAAATACTAGAATATTTTGGAAATGGCTTCTCCAAAGAAACTTTATATAGCATGGACAGAGAGTCAGAGACATTGTCTAGGCCTTTGATGCAGATATGGGGCCAAATACATGGCAGCGTTGAAAATTAAGACTCCCCAACCCAACTGCAAAATATTTGGATAATAATATTATTTTTATTCACATATCATAATCATTTATATGTAAAGATTATAAGTGAAGAATAGTGTGATAATAACCCAAAAGACCAATTGTCTATAGATGAAAAGGGTAACCAAAATGAAACGTGTTAAACAATTAGGGGGAAAAATCATCTTTGTATGAGCTGTATACAAGATTGTTGGGTGCACAGAAATGGACAACCATCGGAGCAGCAAAATTTAAAGAAGTGCAGTCCCCTGTTACATAGGGAAAACCAGAAATGAGCAGATCCAATCATAACAGCCATAACTGAGCACAGGACTTCTCCTCAGCCAAGGATTTGGAAAATAAAGGTAACGAGACCGCACACATCGGCTAAATCTCCAAATTGATGGTGAGAGAAAAAAAGACAAATATGACCAGCAATCACAAGTATTTGACAAGGGTAACGTTTAGGGTATGTCTAGATGCATTATCAAATTGAATAGCCTTTATTAGTCTAATAAAGTGGCAATGTCCAAAAACAAAATTTATTAGTAATAACCAAATTGTAATAAAAAAAATTTATAAAAAAAAAAAAAAAAAAAAAAATTTAAGAAGAATGATAATTTCCTACCTTTACCAGCCAATTTGAGTCTCAATTCCAAATTGGAATTACATTAATTGGGATGTGGAAAAGGGGGGAAATGTTTGCAACTCAATCACTTATACATCTACACACCATGTTTGGAAACCATGGATTTCATGCCAAACAATGGAAAAGGAAAAGGAAAAGGGTTTGTGACAATTTGTGTTAATTGAATGGCAAAGAAAAAGGTCAACTCCACCAAGAAATCATTACAATTTTCCATATTTTTTATTACTGGCACAAGAAACTAGGCGAATCATGTTAGAAGAATCTGAGATTTCCACTTGCTATCCGAACAAAAACTCAATATTGGATTTCATGTTTCAATAGTTCTCATGAAAATCATCATTGCATAATGATTATTTTTCCTTTCTTTCCCCTTGGATTCCATGTACACAAACATCCCTAAAGTGCAATCAAGAAGCAGTATTCTACAATGCTGACACCAAAAGATTTGTTTCGCATGCATCAAACTCCTCAAATGAGCTACAAGGTTGAGACGCACCTGTTAAAACCAACATAAACATGCCCGAATGTCCCCCTTCCTATGAGCTTTCCCTTCTTCCAGCGCGAACCAGGGCTTGTGGGATTCTCTGCCCTTCCAGGACTACGTGGAACTGAGGATGAGCTCGTCACCCCAGAATTCGATGGAGAAAAGGGAGAGGAATTACAGATTGTTAAGGGGGGAAGCGGCAACCGGTGGCTTTGTTTTTTCCCATCATCGGCCCAGCTAGTGGGGGATTCCGGCGTTGCCCCTCCAGCCCGTGGATGTAAAGGAGTGACAGCACCACTTTGTATTCTAGAGCTAGGTCCAGGACTTGTCATTCTAGGGCTAGGTATAGGAGAACACTCTGGGCTACCCCTGCTGTGCTGCCAAAATAACTGTCCAGACATATCCCCTCCCATTGAATTATGTCCAGAGTTATGGCCTGAACCTGGACTAGAGCATTGACCAGATCCGAGCAGCACAACATCTGGGTAAGGCTTTGAGGCCCAAAAGGCAGAGCTAGCAATTTGCTCAGGGCAAACTGCCCTTATAGGACTTCTAGAAGGGCTAGACATGGAACTGTCAGGAGCACTTCCTATTCCAAAAGCACCATACTGAGGAAGATTGGAAGTATGACCCCGTTTGGGGGATGAAGAGAGACTTTGGTTATTGAACAACAAATTAGCTGGCTTCAGAATCTCTCCTGAGTTCTTTCGGGTGATGTTAGGATATTGATCCTTATGCAGCACGCTTCAACACAGAAGGGAAAAAAATTGCTGTTAGGGCTGAGTCAAAAACTCAAAAAATTAATGATGCAAAAAATAAAAATGTAATAATTTAAGATAACCGTATTGTGACCCCCTACAAGCAGCAACGTAAGAGAAATGATGGTGTCTCAATGCATCAGGTCATGCACAGTGTGATGAAGCACTAAATTCCATACATGCGGGTCATGTTATCCAGTGACCCAAATCTTTGATCTGATGTGGCCCACCATGCATGGGGATGCACTAAAAGTCTCCCAGACCGGAAGATCGCAGCCATTCGATGTCTAGCCTATAAATAGACAGTTGAGAAAAAATACAACTGGTTACTGGTCAAAGGGAGCAAAAGGATGTCACTCCAAATCTGGAAGATAACTGAAGCAACTCCCATGATCAAAAGTGGGGCCATCTGATGTGAAATAGAACATTAGGACTATTCACAACCTAATGCATTGAAACCCGATAACTGTATAATACGCAAAGTCACAGCTCACCTAGAATGACTGTTTGCAACAGTTCTCCCAATTTCGTAGTCATTCCCCTGGGTACTAACAAGACGAGGATCAACTGGATCATCACTATCATTGGAGCAGTCACTAGAAAGAGAAGCCGTAGCCAAATCCCCATCAATGTCCGTAGCATCTGGCCTGTTCAAGCTATGATCTCGTTTTGGAAGGGGCAAAAACAATGTCGGTTTGACACGTTTCTCCAGTGCAGGTCTTGAAATGCTAATTCCAGAGGCTGTGCGTGCAATGTTTGCAGGGTGCGCCCCAGGAAGCGGAAGCGGTTGAGCATGTGGCCTCTCTGCAAAACTTAGACAGCGTGATACCTGCTTAGATGGTGATGATGACCTTGACTCGGCTCGGGATAGAGAACCCTTCTCTGAGGCTACACCTATGTCATTACTATGTCTCCGAGACCCTCCTGGTCTCACACTTCCCTTCTCTTCAGATGGAGACTTGAATTTACGGTGTAATGTATCAATGAAATTCTCCTTGCTTGTCTTCTTTTTTACTTCTTTCGACGAAGACTTCCCCCACCATGAAGGCATGTTTCAAATGTAAACAAATTACAGAAAATGATGGCCAAATTATTCCAACTTTATTTCATGCCCACTTCATATGCTTCGCTGACTTAATGATTGCCACCTTGACAAAAAAAGGGAACCTCCATGTGGCAATGGCTAGCGTTGTGGAACATAATCAAGCAGTTCATGCAAGTCCATTCAGAATACAGTGATCGATACAAGAACCTGAACAAATAGCTGTGTCACACATTTTTTAACCACTATCAAAATAAAACACTAGCCAACCCCAACTTGATGAGAGAAAGGCTAAGATGATGATGATAATAGCATGATCTCTCTCACAAAAAAAAACAGCTTAGGCCAGCATAAATCTGGAGCTGGAACTTGAAACCGGCATGCATATCTTAAATTTTGCAAGTCGTCAAGTATAAACAGTGTGGTAGTGCCAATTATTCATAAAAAGAAACTAAAAAGAACTCAATCCAAGTAGAACAAATATTAGGAACATTGAGATACTTGTGATTTTCAAATTATAAGGGCTTTATAATACTCTTTAAGCATTCCAAAGCAGACCAAAATAGCAAATGAAGGTCTTGTATCAAAAAATTCAACAGTTATTTTACATTACATCAGGGTTGTAAGCACCACAAAGCTGGAGTATTTTGCATTATGAGCAAGAGATTGTTTGATCAGTCAATTCAATAACATTTGCATCCAGTAATAATCATCAAGGAAATATTCAAAAATAAACTAACTATATACTGCAGTGAATACTCAAACCATGCAGTCCAAGCCACATGACCCCTCTTTTACATGCATACCATTCAAGGATCCACCACACCTGAAATCCAATTTGTGTGTAACCAATAACCGGTAAAAATGAAAATCAAGCCCATGAATTGTACACAGTGAGGTAAAATGGTAACTTGGCAGTATGCCCATATCAACAACTTATCCCTCGATCATTTTCAGCTAGGGTTAATATAGTATGTCATATGACAAAAATACTTTCTCATGAATTAAAATGACACTCTACAGAAATGTAATGAACTCAAGTGATGAAGAGTAAGAGAGCACATGCGCAAAGGAACTCAGGACACTTCATGCAGGCTATGAAGGTGGAAGACACAAGTCATGGAAAGCAGATCCAATGGTAAAAATCACCAAGATATCTAAGAGCTATGGAGGGTTTTTTTTTTTTTTTCTTTAGTTACTCCAATGAGTTACCAACACAAGTGCACAGTTCTACTGGTTGAAAGAATGGTGTGCCTTCTAAATTCTAATAGTGAGACATTCAAGCTCCTAATGCATTATAATTAACTAATATCAACATAAAAACATACAGTGTGGTTACTTGCTACATGTACTGATGTGCATGAGTATATCCATCTTTTGTCCCATATCAAAGGAACATAAAGCATGGTTACCTAATATTGCTGACAAAGAAAACTCAATCTCAGTACAGGCAATGAACCAAATGTACAGTATACCTCTCCAACCATTTATCCAGTCTTGTAGAACTTTTATTCTTCTTTATGGTATCTTCTCAAGCTAATTCTTATGCACTCAATTTTCGATCATTTGCTGAGTCCACAGGTTCTCAAAACACATGAATTTACAAACATTCCATGGTCAAATCAACAGATAACACCATCATAATTCCATTTCACATACGAATAGCATCAAACAAAAGATATATGACATAACACCACATAAGATTCATGATATGACTTCTGCAAAAGTTGTGGATTATATAAAGACCTCGTATGATGCCCAACCCAACAAAACACCATTTTTTTTCAACCAACATGACATTCTTCTTCTTCTTTTTTAAAGATTCAGGTAACATGACATTCATGGCCCACCTTCTGATAATCGAAGCTGTTCAGCCAGCGGAAATGTCATGAGGAGAGACATGCTTCAGTACCTTCTCCATCAGCTAATCCTTGTATCCAATCTGCAGCTTGCAAAATGGATTTTATTTTTATTTTTTTTAGGGATAATGAAATTTTATTAAAGGCCCGCCAGAAAATGGAAGGGGAAATGAATGCAAAAGGTTGTAAGCAAGCATGGGGTAGTTGTGCGCAATCAGAAGGATCATCTGGTTTGGGGAGGTTTTCTGGGCATCCACCATCCATGATGGGACCCATCAAATGAACCGTAACCAAAAGGTGGGCCAACATGTATTGTTGATGTCCCAATCAAATTACTCGTCAAGCATTCCATATCCCATTTTAAATAGATTAGAAAGTGCAACGCACATGGGAGAGAGGCAGTGGTTTGCAAGATCCAAGAAATAGCTTAAGGTTGTAAAAGGGAGTTACTCAATACTCAGGCAAATCGTGAGGGTTGATACTCAGGCACTCTAGAATTGTACACATGGTATGCATTAGCTCGATCAAACCATTCAAGTTGTTAAATGAAATTAGACAGGTTAATCTCTAAATTTTAGATTAATTTAATGCAGTAAGAAATTATTTGTTGAAGCTAAACCATAGATTATTTTCATTTGACCAGTCATTAAATATCTAACAATCAGCCCATTAGAATATAAAATCTATATATTTTTTAATCAAAATCCATCTGAATCTAGAGCCAAGATTTCAAGGTTAAACTTCATTTTATTGTCTTCAAAGTGTATAATTTTTAGTGCATGTGTATCATCAATTACTTACTCTACCAAACTATCAAACTTTTTTCTCCTCATAAAAAGGTGAGAGAATAGTTGAACCCAAGGTCAGTCAAACTGAACCTTCTTGATACCCCTAAATACCCTTCTGTTTTCTTTTAAAAAATAATAATAATACTAATAACCTTTATCCCTTAAATAAAGCAAAGCTTTATCTCATCCAAAATTTAATTCTGTAGGCAAAATTTTCCATACACACTCGCATTATATGTAGCAGAGACTACAATGGCAATTATAACCTCAATGACCCCAAACCAAATTGTTACACCATAAAACTCTATAACATCGGTATATATTGGCCATTTTTCTCTAGGACCCATTTGAGTAGGGGACCTAAAAAATCAGCTTTAAGTGCCATGCCCATGTAATGTAAGGGTATTTTCACACCGAGCTCGAGTGGGGTTGTCTGTGGGATGCAAGGACAAACTCGGGGTGGGCGGCCCGTGTGGGGCGGGTGTCTCGTGTGAGGCAGTACCCATGTGATTTGGGGCCCACGAGAGGGGTTCGGCCGAGATACTGACCCATGCGATGTGGGACCTGGGCTATGAGATAAAGGGATTAATTCACTGTGCACTATCAGTTCGAGCTTTTAGAGCAAGTGATTAATTGTCTTGCATCAAATTGGTATCAGAGCGGGAGGTCTCATGTTCAAGACTCCAAACCCCAGCCCGTCTGACTTGAGCATCCCTCTTAGGTTTATCAGAAATTGAACAAAAAGAAACAAACTTGCAATCATTTCAGCACCCACTTCTTCATCTTCATGTGCAAGGCATTCAATATATTACACATTGCTCAATTTTTGACATAGTTAATTAAACAGATTAAAGAAGACCAACCATCAACATAAAGGAGTCCTTGGATCCGTCTAGGTGTTTTTAAATTAAAAGGGGGGGGGGGGGGGGGGAGGGGGGGTCTGCTAAGGCAACACCAGTTCAATTCCTATCCAAGTAGCAGGCACAGGTTCTAGTGTGGCGCAATGCAAGATCTGAGCCATTCATCAAGAAGGCCCCACCGTGTATGTGCACTGGCCCAAAGGTAGGCCAGTCTGTTCACTGCGCGCTCAATGCATGCATGGAAAGCACGGGCAGCTAAAAAAATTTATCTACCATACGCATAGGTGACACCCTGATGATAGGAATGGCCTATTATCTACCATGCACCTACAAGATCCAGGTCATTCGTCAGCTGGGCCTCAGTGCGTGCACTCTTAGCATGAAAACCAAACCGCTTCCTCTGTATCAGGTGGGCAGCAACTGCACATAAAAAAATGCCCGATTGGATGGGGAATGACGGACTGTTCAAATTCAATGTAAAAGAGCAGCCCATCCAATGAACGGACGGCATTGGTATTCAACCCAAGGCGCAAGCACAGCAGGGCCCAGCTGAGGAACTGCCCAGATCTCACACGCTGGCACATATTCACACGAGCACGACTCCACTCCTACCAGCATCTCTCAACCAAAAATTCCAATCTCTCATCACAGATCTACGCATTACTGAGCGATCCACCCAACAAAAAAATCACCAAAAATCAGAAGAAAAAAATGATAAACGAACAAAATCAAATCAAACTCACCTCAGAATCTCCGAACCTTAAGCGAGGAACTCTGGGCAACGACGGGCGGCAAACCGCAATTTCCCGCAAACCAGAGCACCAAGCGACGCCGTCTTCTACAAAAGCCCCCTGGCAGCGTGCGTGCCGTCCGTACGTCCGGGAGCAGTGGCAGGCGGGGATCTGTACGGGTCTTGCGAGCTCGTGAATTAGAAAAGAGGCAGAAACCCTAGAAAAGAAAGGGAGGGGAGAAATGGAGAAGAGACAGAGAGTGAGAAGAGGAGATAGGATTTGCAGGGAATTTTGAGAATTGTGTAGGGTTAGTTTTGGAACGAAGGAGAGGAGAAAAGGGATTGAAGAAACGAGAAAAAGGAAGAAAAAGAGAGAGAGAGTGGAGTGTTTGTTTTGTCTGTGCTTGAAAGAAATGGAGTCGTCTGAGTGTGGATTTTAATATTTATCTAATATAATATATAGAGAAATGCTCTAGTACTTTGCGAGATCACTGAAGTTACAGTGCTCCTAGTTGCATTGGAGCACTTAAAGAATCCAATTCATTGATATGGGCTGTTCATTAGGTTCATTTCACATTTCATAGGCTACCATGAAAATATCATATCCATCTGATAATCTCATCCATCTGATCAATAGCATTTAATATTTACAGTCAGGATTGTTTACATGAAATAGGTCCAATCAGCGATTTGTTAGGACCATAGCGACTTGCTTATGACCGTAAACGCGAAGTCCTTACCATCCAATTCATTGCTTTGGAAAGGGATGGCTGAAAAAACCCAAAAATAAAAAAATAAAAATAAAAGAAAAGGACCACATTGACGCCCACTTCGGTCAAGTAGAAAGGGGCAGATGGGGTGCAACCCACTAAGACCTGGCTAAAGCCAGACGGTCATGTCAGGGGCTAAGGACCCACCATGATGTATATCGAAGCCTTCTGTTTACTTTGAAAGATCATGTTAAGGCACTAGCCAAAAAAGTAGGTGGTTCAAAGGCTCGAGTAGACCACACCATAAGAAGCAGCATTAATTGAACTCCTATTAAAAAATGAAGGCTCACGGTTTTATTTATCTGCCATCTAACTTGCTCATAAAACCAGGTAGACTTATCTAAAGCGAAATATAAATATCTTCTTTCTATGGTCTTAAAGAAGTTTTCAAGCTTTCAATCCCGAGTGCTTCTCTCAGTGTAGCCGACTTCAACCTTCAGACGATGGCTTAAAATAATTTATCAAAATAGATGGATAGCATGGATAGAACTTTTACAGCATTTTAAGCCCCATTAAGCCCTTGATATGATTGTTCATCTCTAGCCAGATCCGGAGAAGATTATACCCAATCCACACCCTAACGTGAATGATACCAAGTTCTACTTCTATCAATCTAGGACGCAGTACCATTTCATTGGTCTACAAGGAGCTTGTCAAAGTGCCCACCAACATTCAAAAGGTAGTCAAAGAAAATCTATAATAGACTGAGTCTAATGAACTAATAAGTGTTGCCACATCATGGTTAGATAGAAAAATGGTACTAGCCTGACTTAGAGCGAATCTACTCCACATTTTGACATGGTTACTCATGAAATGTATTACTGACTTGATGGCAGTTTGGGTAAATGAATTTGACCGTCCAAGTGACCCAATTCAACTAAGAGCATTATAAGTTCAATGCTCAGTGTACCAGATGCTTGGACAGCCTAATCTAACTATCCAAACTTCCATCGACCTAACATACAATTGATAGAATACCATGCATGTACTACACCAATTGACTACCCTAGTAATTTCTTCATTATCCTATGATGGAATGGAGGGATCATTTGCTTGAAAATAAGACACATCATCAATTTGATCCATCTAGATGCTGGGGCCATTACAGATTGTTTTTTATTTGTGAATAGCTCTTTTTGTTATGCAATCCTAACAAAGCAACGGCAAGTTAAAGATGTATTTATTATTGTTATGGGAAATCTGAGCTCATAATAGAACGCTGCTTCGAGAACAAGTCCGAGCTGAGTCGCGACACTCTTGATCTATTTCAAGGCGAGACCCATCCGAGCAGCCGATTTGGTTAAGGTCAGACCCATCCGAGCAGTCGTGACCCTCCCGATCTACGCTGTAACCGCTCTGCTCTAACTTACATTCCGAGACGAACGACGTTTCGAGCCGAGCATATAGTCCGAACAGAGCGAACGTTCCGAGCCGAGCGAACGTTCGGATACGCATATCTCACTCGCTGAACATGGAAACTGACATAACCAAACGTGGCCGATAACCTCGCTCGCAGATACGCATAATCCGCCAGATACGCTACATGATCGATAGATTGCGGAAGGTATCTCCACGATCCGAGAATCCCCCTGATCGTGCCGAGATTATCGGATCCAGACCACTCGACAGCCAAGTATAAATAGTGCATTACGCCATATCTACAGGTACGCAAAATCGAGCTCTCCACTTTGACTCTACTTAGACCCCGATTCCCTTGTCCTGACTTAGGCATCGAAGGGTCCCCCGGCTTAGCCAGGGTCACCTTTGCTCGTCTACTTAGTGCAGGTTCTAGGGATAATACGTGGAGGGAGAGCCGACCAGATTTTGGCATCAACAATTATTATTATTATTTTCATCCAATGAGTGTGGTTTTTTATTAGCAGCCATAAAATGTGTTATGATCTTGGTGGACAGCTCAGGTAAATGGATTTAATTTCTTAAGTGATTAGACTTACAGTTAGAAGGACACGGATTTCCTACGAAAGCCTTTCGCATGAAGTTCTTGCACGATGATTTAGGTGGGGCCCATTGTGATATTTTTGTGAAATCTACCCCATCAATCTAGATTTCGAGCTTATTTTAGAAAATAAGACCAAAAGTGATGTGGATCTATATCTCAAGTGGGTCAATCTGGATTCCTACTGATGAAACCTTCTTGAGCTCCACCTTGATGCTTATATGCCATCCAAACTGGCCAATACCAATGGGATGAAGTGAAAACACTAGAAAAAAAAGCCTGGTACAAAACTTTTGTGGCCATAAGATTGTTTCAACGGTGCTCATCAAATCCCCATTGTTTCCTCTCATGTGGCCCACTTGAGTTTTTGATACACCTCTTGCTTATCCTAAAATGAGTTGGAAAAATGGATTGATGGGTTAATTACTCAAAAACATCAGTGGGCCCCACCCTGCATCCTTGTGCAAGAACTTCAAACACCACAACTCCAATGATAGTCACTGGAGCATTTCTCGATCCATTCCCCAATGCTCTAAAGAGTATTTTTCAGTTATATGATAATGGTTGCATAAGGTTAACTTGGACAGTCTAAATTGATTTGAAATGTCCACAGTTCCACACATTTCAAAAGCTACCATACAAGGATAAGATTGAGTGGATTATCAGATCTGTCCTTGATCTGGCCTTTCTTACTGTAGGCATCCTGTTTTCAACCGGTAGACAGGATTCATAGTATGGCATAACAAAAGTGATACTTTAAAATCATAATCAATCCATGATGGCAACCATCAAACAGATGGACCGTGTTGTTGATTAAATATATTTTTACACAAATTATCTTGACCGGACATTGATCTGGTGGCTCAAATCGTCACATCAAAAAACCATTATGTACTGTAAAATAAGGCCGACACCATTGCATGCTACTAAGTTGTAGCAGTCCATTAGATGGGCAATACAGCATTTTCTAAAAACCACGGCCCACAGCACCTTGGTTAAGATTGTCAACTGGTCTATAAAAACTTAAACGCAACTGAGAGCAGTATAGCTTAGAATTACCTTGGGAGTTAGAGCTGGGCATGGGATGACTTGGCTTGGCAGAGCACGACTTGCTCAAATCTAACTTGACCTAAACTAAGTGGGTGGGTCAATCCGAATCAAGTAGACTTTGCACAATGCAAATTCAAACCGAGTCGAGTTCAGGTCACCTAGTAACTCGACTAGATTTGAATTCCAATTCGATACCGAGTCAACTTAATTTAAAACCTAACTTATATATATATATATATATATATATATATATATATATATATGGAAAAGGTACTATGTGCTCGACCTCACGATAAGCTCTCATGAAGTCGAGCTATGTGGGTCCCACTGTGATACGTGTCGACCATTAACACCATGCATTTGATGACTCCCCTTTAAATTATGGGATATAGATCAGGCGTATACGGAACTCAGGTGGACCATACCATCTAAAATCATGTGAAACACTGTTAAAACATATAAAAGCACTCGGTGGGGCCCACCTGACTTTTGAATGCTGCTGAAACTTGGTCTGAACCCTCATACAAGTGGGACACACATAATGGATGGGCTAGATTTGCAAACCACATCTTCTGTGGGCCCCAAAAATGATTATGAATGTTTTAATGGTGCACGACGCCTCTCCACTTCTGTATGTGGTGTGGCTCACAAAAGTCATAGATTGAATTGAATTTTAAGACCTAGGCCCACGCTGGAATGGTGCATCCAACTGATGGGGTAGATGTTCGAAGCGCCTCACGATGGGGCCCACACAGCTCAACCTCATGGGATGAACCCGTGAGGTCGAGCGCATAGTACCTTTTCCCATCCCATATATATATATATGGAAAAAGGTTTTATACGGTTGAGTTGAGCTCATGGGAACTCTCCATGAGGTCGAGTTGTGTGGGCCCCACTATGATGTATATTGAACATCTACCTCATTAGTCAGATGCACCATTCGCATAAACGGTCATATATATATATATATATATATATATATATATATATATATATATATATATATAGAGGAAAAAGGTATTATGCACTTGAGCTGATTTTAACGTCCCATGAGGTCGACCTGTATGGGCCCCACCATGATGTGTTTCGAACATCTACCCCATCAGTCATATGCACCATTCCATCGTGGGCCTAGGTCTCAAAAATCAAGTCAATCCGTGACTTGTGTGAGCCACACAACATATAAAAGTGGAGAGGGGCTGTGCACCATTAAAACATTCATAATTATTTTTTGGGCCCACTAAGATGTGGTTTGCAAATCCAGCCCATCCATTATGTGTGTCCCACTTGGATGAGGGTTTAGACCAAGTTTCAGATGCATGCAAATTTCAGATGGGCCCCACCAAGTGTTTTTATATGTTTTAATGGTGTCTTCGCATGATTTTAGATGGTATAGTTCCGTATACAGCTGATTTTTGAGATATCCTGTAATTTAAAGGGGACCCATCAAATGCACAGTGTTGATGGTCAACACACATCACGGTGGGGCCCATACAGCTCGACTTCATGGGAGCTTATCGTGAGCTTGAACGCATTGTACCTTTTCCATATATATATATATAAACTTAGATTTGACATTTCATATCAAGATGCCGTGAGGCTGATGAAGAGGCTGCAATTCCGACGGATGCGCCTAGTTTTTAAGCTGTGATTTTAGCCCGGAGATACCCATCGCATATGGTCTGACTTCATACCTCGGACTCGGTCTGAGGTAGTTAAGGCCAAACTCGGACTCGGATTGGGTCAGGCATGCTTGGGTCAAGTCTATTTCAAAAATGAGTCAAGTAAGGTCAGTCCTGACTCAGTCGGACTCCACTCGATGCCCATCACTAAACATAACGGAAGCGTAAGTAGGATGTAATGTATGTATGAAAAATGGTACTCTTCGTGAGTGGAGTACAACTAGTTATGTTGCTCTTAGCCGCGTTGGGATACTCAAACAGTCTAATTTATCGATCATGGCTGTCCATTGGGTCCATAAGATATTAAATGGGCTACCTTGTAAAAATCACCTTAATAGGACTATACCAGCCACACATTCTCTGATCTTTCGAATGGACTGCTAGGATCGTTTGCAGAGAAACTAAGCATTGACATCCATTCACCGGAATTATTATGAGTTGCTTTTTTTCAACGGTATCTTTGGGTTGCTCACGTGATTCCAAATAGTCGCATTTTTTTTATAGAAAATGCTTGAAAATTAGATGGCTGTGGAAACGAAGGCCAGCTTATGGACTGCTTGAATCATCTGATCAAGTTTCATGTTGTGGCCATATAAGAACAGTCCATATGGGTCGAATTAACTGTCCAAATGTCTGGATGGTTATAGTAATCCTGGTTGACACCATTCCAGGTTGGCACATGCACCAAATCCACACCGTCTATAAGGTACAAAACCCATTTTTGTCCGTAAATCCAAAAATCAAGTTGATTCAACGCTCAGGTGGGTCACCCAAAAAAAGATCTTAGTCCCCTAAATTCAAGTGGTATGGCCCACATGGCTTCTAGAATGTTGTGATTTTTGGTTAATTATTTCATCCTGACGAAGCACATTAGCTGTATGGATTGGATGGCATATAAACAGTGCACGGGACTAACGGCAGGCATCCCATACCAACTGTTTCCTATGGCGTGTCCCATTTGAGAGTTGGGTCATCATGATTTTTGAGATCTACGGTAAAAAAAGGACAGTGAACCTGATGGACGGGGAAGATTTTACGAAAATTTCACCCTTCTGGCCCACAGTTACTCATCTTAGTTTTAAAAAGAGGTGCAGTGGGCCTACCAGCACATGTTGCTCAATCCAATCAATTGACCAGACAGTCTATTAGGTGCAGCACACGTCTCATAAGTTACCTAACAAAGATTGCACCAATACGAGAATGGCTTATGAAATGTCTATTCATTCTCCATGCCATGGATTGACAGGATCCGTCCATGGTCCAATGGGAGTGATTCTTTGAAAAAAACCACAAATAATCCTCATTGGTGATGCCGACCGTCCATTTTACAAATCAGATGCTTAGAATTGTCTTATTAGCTTGAATCTTAAGTAGCATGCCATGAAATGTATGTGCCACCCTATGGATAGAGACGATTGTACCGTCCAACGAGTTCATCTCAACTCATTTGTGAGTTAGGATCGATCGCTGGTTGCCAATTAATAACCGTCGGATTAAATAGGCAATTTGAGATTAGTTAGCTTTAGCAATTGCTACAACCGTCTAAGACAAAAACAAAACGATGAAAATAAATAAATAATATTGAGAAATGTTCCATGTTCTATCAAAGAATGAAAGTTATATATAGCGCTCCCAGCAGCGTATTAGATTGATCCAAACCGTTCATTATTTGTAAAACACATTTCAATGGCTATCTTTTAAACATCAGGCTAATATGATATGATTATTAAATCCATGGTAGGTTCGATCTTATTTTTGTAGCCATCCTTTTTTCACCCATGGATAGGGTGGTTAGGATTGTATAATAGAAGTGGATATCTAGAATAATAGGAAATCCATGGTGGGAGTTAGTAGATGGAGGGAGTGAACGCTGGTTAGACCTATTTTATTACAAATGATCTTAACCATCCATGTTTGAGGCCACTGAACAAATAATTAAGACCAGCATACTGGTGTGATATTTGCATGGTAGTGCATGCAACATGTGCTGGACCTAACGGACAGTCCAGATCAATCAACCTAGTTGTTTAAGTCTCCCAATTAAACTAGAGCAATATAACTTATGGTGAAGTTCCATGTGCCTGCCACAATCTCCGTTGGAATTCTCCTTCAGCCTGGATTTGTAACCCCCTGGATTCAGAATCCCCTTAGAAACCCCCATTGATTTTCAATCCTCTCAATGTGTTTGGTATCCTGGAGTGTGAATTAACTTTAATCTAAAAGTACCTATCCATGATATATTTACGGGGATTTGATTTTAATTATTAAATCAAATTTAGATCTCTAATTAGTGAAATATGTAATTTTTGATACAATTATTGTGATAAGCCCGTCGAAATATATACTTTGCCCAAAAATGATGAAATTTTAAGTCTCGACTAGGCCACAAGCACAAGATAATGTCTAAGTGACTAACCAACAATTTTTAATCATTGATTTACATGGACAATATTTGGACGGTGCTGGACAATATTTGGACGGTGTTGATTTACATGAATAATGTTTGGATGGTGCTTATCATCATTAGTGGGTCATGTGCCCAATAGAATGATAGTGTATAGTGACACATATGTTATACTTGTAACTATTGAAATGATTTTATGTGTGATCCAAGTTCTTACAGTGCATTGCAAACCCACCTCCGGGATTTGAAGCACCCAGTTACTTTATGTTGCCAAACAATAGGGGATTTGAAACCCCCTCAAATCCCCACCTTTCCACGATGTCAAACGAGCCCTTAAGCTCGGCAGCAACAAAAATTTGAGCTAGTTCCAAAACTCAAAACTCAGTGGGCCATATGATAGAAAACCATAGTGGTGGGAATATTAGTTGTTCAAACAATATCCGAGTCCATGTGATATTCATATGCCAACCAACCTTGCCATTTGTCATTAGAATAAACTAAAAGCATAAATACTAGCATGATCTTAAACTTATGTGGCCTAATAGAGGTTTCAATTGTGGGTGTTTAATTCTCACACCTTCTTTGGATTAACGAGCCGACAAAACTGATGGACAGAGTGTAAAATTTCTATGAGGTAGGTCTTATTGGCCGATAGTCAAAATTTCGATTAGAATTAAATAATGTAATTGAGAATACCAATGGACCTCACAAAGTTGTGATTTCATCTAATATCATGTAAGATGGTGTGCTACAACTGTCACACATACATTATTCAAGTGAACTCAGATCGTCAAATTCATGTAGAGCTTAAAAAACAAGAGTTTTGATGGATTTTAAACTCTTCAATTCTACAAAGACTAGGAATTAAATCTATAATGATGGTGTCTATGCCAAACACGAATTTAGTTCTATTTGATCGATTCCCATCTCTAATGCATTGTACTGCCCTTCAATTTGGCAAATATTAGTTTTACATAGAAAGAATGCCACATGGTTGGTGAAAGATACCCGCCTTGGTGACCCCATGCATGAAACCCGTGGTTAGCATCCTCTCCTCACTGCTCCCCTTAGTATGAACCACATGAGTTGTGAATGTGACTGATTTATATACTCAGGGCCCATAGCCAAACATAAAACCTACTGGGTGGAGTGGATTTAACATACAAAACTGGTGAGCACCCCAAAACATGGATATTTTGTGTTTCCACTATGGGCCCAACATATTCTACATCTAAAATAGTTGAGCTATCATTTTGTTATATATATGTAAAATCAACTCCATCCATTAGGTGAGAACCCTCACTTTCATAGTACCTATGAAAGTGCTAGCCTGATGACAGACTTAAATAGGTCACACGAGGCCATACCAATGGAAACAACTAAAAGGTGCACCTAAAATTTATATATTCGAAAGGCATGGCTCATTTGAGTTTTGAATTACGTTGATTTTTGTATTTTCTTTTTCATGGGAATTGATGAAAGATATAACACAATGATAGCCACTCACATAAAAATACGTGTATCAACCCATTCTCATTGTTTCTAGTATTGTGGCCTGCTTGAACGGTGAATCTAACAGTTTTTTATTTTTTTACACCGGTATACAATCCAAAAAAGCACCCAATGAAAGGAGAGGATGTCACAAATACCACTTTTTTTATTTTTATTTATTATTATTATTATTTTTAAGTTGTTTCCATTGGTGTGGCCCACCTATGTTGCCCATGGGGCTAGCGCTTTAGAAGTACAGTAAAAGTAAGGGTTCTCACTTCTTACCTAATCAAAACATACCTCAAGATGGACCCATAAAGATTTTCTGTTGCATGCATATTTAAAAGATGCGTTCTAAAGGAAACATGAATGAGAGGGGAAGTTGCTATAGAGAAGCGTGTGAGATTTTTAAATAAAGAAAATAAAAAAAGAAAATTTTAATTTATTCATTTGTTACTTTTTTACTTTTTATCCCAAATTACTTCGTTAATCCACCGGCCAGTGATGGGTGACTGAAGCTTGAGCGTAAGTCGTAACTGAGGTGAAACAACCTCCTGTCCAAGTATCCCAAGGCAGCTCAGGAAAGGAATATTGAAGGATGAAGGATGATGAATGTTTTCGTAGTTCTCAAGAGTTGTTAAACATGCAATCCGCAGCAACATCACAGCCCACCATTGGCACCAGAACCATTTAACAACGGTGGCAAGACACTGATAATATGCTGTGTCAGACGTGGGCCATACAATCATGCAGCTAGCACATGCATTTGATATGGGGACCCTGTAATTGGGTGGAGCTCCTGTAATTGTGCCCCAACACCAACATAGAATATGTATAGAATATAGTGTAAGAATTCTATAAGGTGGGCCTTATTGATTAACTGTCTGGATTATCATATGGGTTGGATAGTATGTTTGGGTAAACCAGTGGACCTACTTCAGTGTGATTTGCATAGTGTATTTGCACAAGTATGCATAAGGGGTAGAATGCTATAACTACAATAAGTAGTGGTTGTTTAAATACTACTAGAATGCTAACGTGTGAAGCTGTAGGGAGAGTTGTGATGGGATTCAAACTCTCTACAACCTAGCTAATTTATAAAAGATTGTTAATGCTGAATTTTTGCACTTAATGCGGAAGATGGAGAGCGATAAGTGGTTTTTCATTGAATTCTTTCTGTGATAGGAGTCTGGCTTAATGGTGAATGCGAAATGCACTCAGTAAATTTTTCATTAAACAAAAATTTTTACTTTCATAATTACCCCCTTTCAAACTACTACAACAATTATTTCTCTTTAAATTTTTTGTGCAACAAAAAATCAACTTTTAACCTGTGAAACTTCTTTATGCCCCACCATGATATAAGTGTTTCATCCATTCCATTCATCTATTCCTAAAGATCATTTTAGGGCTTGATACCAAAAATGAGAGGAATATAAATCTCAGGTGGACCATACCATAGGAAAACAATAGTGATTGGATATCTACCATTAAAATTCTCCTAAGGCCCAATGTATTATTTATTTAACATCTAATCTATTGATTAGGTCATATAGACCTAGATGAATGTAAAAAAACAAAGATAAGGTTGATCCAAAACTTTTAAGGCCCCCAAAAAGTTTTTAATAGTCGACATTCATTCAACACTGTTTTTCTATAATGTGGTCCACTTGAGATTGGGATATACCTCATTTTTGGTTCATATTATAAAATGATCTAGAAACATCGATGGACGGCATGGATGAAATACATACATTATGGTGGGGCCCACATAACACGGACCATCAGCCATTGGCTGGTAGTAGGGGAGTAGCCTAATCTCTTCGGACATGGATTGGAGTGTGAGATTTTTTTAACCAATGAATGGAATGCGGTGGTTGTTTGAAGACTACTATGATGCTAACATGTGGAGCCGTGGGGAGAGAGTTGTGATGAGATTCAAACTCTTTGCACCTCAACCAATTTATAAAAGAAAGCTAAGTCCCCGATCCTACCTCACAAGACAGAAGTAAAAGTCCCATCGATTCTTTTATTACATGAGTGTTAAGGAGAGGAAGATTCTAGCATTATATCTTTGGTATTCTGGTATTTTGCTTCTTCATCTATGACGTCTCAGGTATGCCGTATTTCTCCTCTTATCATGTTCTATGCGCACAGGTAAGTTTGCGGGCCAATTTTGCATATCAGATTAGTCCCAAATATAAAGCTCAATTTTATTTTTTAAAATTATAAAAGAAAGGAAAATAAAATCGTTACAATTTTATATTATAAAAGCTATATCATTTGTGGTGATTTATGGAAAATTACATTGACATCAATGGAAAATTACAGAGGTAAGTGATCATTATCCATTTGTAGGACGATTGGAATTTAAAAAACAAATGAGCCCAAAACTATTTATATGTACTTTAATGGTATGTGTGCCTTGGTTCACCGATTTATTGGACCACATTTTAGATATGAATGCCAGGCTGGCATACGCGCCATGGTTTGCCTAATCAATGATTCCTCATCCAAAGTGGCATTCCTCTTACAGTTTCATTGAAAATGACCTCAAAATCATATGAAAATGACCTACTTTGGACTAAGATTGGTGGACCTTTTTTTCTCAACCTAATGTGGACTGTTGTTGATGTTCCATGTCATGTTTGATGTTTGATAGAGTATATATCCGGACATATTGCAATATGATTGAATATGGTTTATCTTCAAATTATCCAGACCGTTTATATGATGGGTCCCACTATGTATAGTGGATGCCAATTAGTGAAGGCTCCTGAGTTGGATCATTTCAACCCATTGATAATTGGCTTCTCTGGGTTTGAATATAGAAGGCTATCATAACCTTTTTTATAATCAAATAACTAAAATATTCAGTCCAGGGGTTTTATTTTTATTTTTAATCCATCCATTCAATAGAAGCCCTATCATATAAAATAGTCTAGGTCATCAAAGAGAATCAACATCCAATGGCTAAAGTCTTAGCATACTGTATTGCGGTACCCTGGGCTGTATTCTAGCAAATCTCTTCATGTTATCTAGCATGTGATGAATCGGGTGGATTAATGCTTGCACCAACCAACCTGACCCGCTTAAAAGATGGGTTTGAACAAGTTTTTTGGTTTCAAAGTTAGGGTTCAGCTAGAAAATGTGGGTTCAGCTTGCTGGATTCACTCAACCATGTATCTCAAATGGGTTTACAATTTCTAATGATTTTGAGCTTGCTTTCGAAGTAGGGACCATAACTACTCGGGTCATGCTTGGCCGACCTTGACCCATGTTGAGCCCATTTGAAGGGCTTCATTTGGTGGGCACTTAAAAAAAAATGAGTTCATCTCATTTTAATTAACAACAATTAAGTATTAAGAATTATGGGTGTTATGAGAAAACCAAACTGACATGCCTACATGGGAGACATGTATTATGAGAGGAGACTAGGTTTATTTTGGCAAATAATAATTTGAACAGATTCCTTGAACCGCCAACGTATCAACCACATAGATGAGTTGAGTTGAGCTCCGAGAGGAAACCCCAAAAAGTGAGCTCTAAGGAGAGACTTACTTGTCGAACTGAACTGCTCAAATTCAGAGTTTGGTGACAGAACTTACCGGCCGAGCTTATCAAATCGATTCCAACCTTAGACGAGGGATATTTGGAAATAATCTTTCACTATACCATGCAAAGATAAATCTAATGAGATCCTAGTCGAAAATCACGTCGATTGAGATGGGATCAAAGACATTTTCAAAACCACATCTCCACTCAAATTCAGATCCCCCAACATATCTGACGATTTCCACTGAGATATACAAACCGCCTAAGCATCCTATGAATACAATCTAACTTGAGAGGAAGATATGCACAAAAACTTTGACTCAGGTCTTATTTTTGTTATTAACCTACTCACCTAAATTAGGCATCAGATAGTCTTTGGCCAACACCAATACCTTATAATCATTTACTTCTTTACTAGTGCAAGTATCAGAAGTGCCTATAGGTGCAGCCATAAACTTATCCATGTTTGGACGATAACAATGGGTGTTGGCCATTAAGATTATTTGTAATCCTTACAAATATATATATATATATATATATATATATATATATATATATATAAAAAATATAATATAATTAGAGTTAATTAAAATACGATTAACTCATTTTTAGAAGTCTACTAAATAGACACTAAGATTACATTATCTAAATCATATTCAAACTTCACCTTTTAAATAAAATCTAGCTTAAAAATCAAACCAATTGAATGCCGCTAGACATTTAATCTACAGACATTACCCGGCCCTTCTGGAGGATTAAAAATTGGGCAATTGATTAGATAGCTATGATGATTCAATGTTTCCAACATATGTGCTATATAATCACATGAAGAAATGGACTACAATTTTTTTTTTTTTTTTTTTTTTTTTTAAAAAAATTCAGCACTTTTCTTGAACCATTAATCCATTGCCTTGTCCATAGAGTAATCCAGTCATGCCGTCGTCAATCCTAACCATTTACACATTATGGTCAACACATTTCCTACTTTTGAGATGCGGCCACCTTTTACAAAAGATATGAACATGACAACCTTAAATTGCGGAACAAAAAAAATATATTTTTATGGTTGCTACAAAAAGGCCAAGTTTTCCAAAGAGAACTTCCTTGCTTTATATCTAATCTTTATATGTGGCGTGCCATGGTTGGTTTATTCAGTCCATTGATTCGATGGCTCTTAAACCTCAGAAATTCAAATATCTTATCTATCAAATCTGGCATTTTCTCCGTTGAACATGAATTTTTAAATGCATTTCTTCTTCTTAGTTGTGTTCATACGCCAACACGAAAAAAGTTAAAGAGTGATCGAATGAAGTGAATGGTTGGGCACGATTCATCCATAATGGGGCATCCAATCAATGGACACAGATTGCATGGTGACCTGTAGATGGGGCCCACCTGATGCATGTGTTTTATTCATGCAGTTCATTCATTTTATCAGTTTATTTTAGGCCATGAGCCCAAAATTGAAGCAATTCAGAGCTAAGGTGGACCACACCACCGGCAACAGCGGAGATAATGACTTTATATCATTTTGATCCAAGATTTCTGTGGCCCTTATAAATATTTCAACGGTAAGGATTCAATTCCCACTTTTTCCTCAGGTGAGGTCGACTTAAGTTGTGGATATTCTTCAAATTTGGGCCTATGTCTGAAATGAGTTGGAAAATGGATGAAGGGCTTGGATAAAACACATGCATCATGGTGGACCCTCGGTGGTTGCAGATAAGCCAACAAGGGGCCCACCTGCACAGATTAGGTACCAGAGGAGGTACTTGACCTCCACTAATAAATATTTTTAAAAGGCAATAAATGGATGGTTAGGATCACCGTTTTAATGTATATTTATATGTCATGTAAGTGGCCTACTTATTGCAAAGTTGACACGCAAAATGCATGGGATGCGCCATGGTCCAAAATCATATGAATTGAACGGTTTGGATCATGTGGACCTTTGATATTTGTACACTAGACGAAGTAGGGCCAATGTTTCAGTACTCCAGACCTTTGGTTGAGGTGATCCCATCTTTTGGGGATTTTGACTTGCAAAATCACACAGATCTAGATCTAGGATAGCAATCCAATGACACCAAGTATACACAAGAGAACACAGATTTTATGTGAAAAACCCTTGCGGGAAAAAATCATGGCACAAAGCGACAGATCTCCACTATAAAAAATAGAAATTACAAAGAGAGAAGACTTATTCGATTCGAACAACCTCGAATCTCACCCTTGTTACACCCTTTAGAAACCCTAAAAAATCCTTTTAGAAACCCTTGAAACTCCTTTAGAAAGCCTTAGGATACATCTCAATCCCGCATACACCCTTTTATATAAGTTTAGAAAGAATTAGAATCGGAATAGGAAACAAAAATCGTAAAATCTACGTTTCCGCAGAAAATCTGTGTAACATCTTCGATGTCATCGAAGGTCCATCGATGATATCGAGAATGGACCAAAACTGTCCAGCGACTAGGGGAGAAAAATTCCGTGAATTATCGATGACATCGAGCAACCTTCGATGCCATCGACGACTGCCATCGATATCATCGACAGACCACCAGACAGATTTAAGACATATGTCCATAACAATCTTCACCATATCTTCAATCTTCATCTGTGTAGCTTCTTGTCCTTTTCTCTTATCTCTACATCACATCATAGCTTCTCTTGTACACTCCGTCTTCCTTTTACGCCATCGCCAAGCTTAGAGAAGTTGCACAGAACTTGAACTTCTCTGCAGGAACATTCTTGTTGATCATGTCTGTCGGATCTAAATCCACATGCCCAATCACCTTTGCTCCTGTCTTCCCAAAAGAAAAGACGTAGTCTTCTTACCATCTCACCGCTATCCAATATTGCTTGCCGGGGTACTTGCTCACAACACTGATAGCCTGTGAAATAACCGGTCTAATCCAGACCATGACATACACTGCCAACCGCATTCAAATAAGGCTCATGAGATATCTTACTTTTTCTCATCCGTTTTGAGACATGTCCTGAGGAAAACTTGAGGAGAGACGTGTAGGGAACGCTCTCCGGCTTTACCTAGTCCATCACATCCTTGGTCAATACCTACACACACGGTATTCCTCTTGTGATTACCAAAGCCTACTCCTCTTTCAGTCTTAACGTCAAGAACCATATTTACAGCCCCCCGATCATTTATCCATGAAAGAATCAAACCATTGCCTAGGCGATAGGTCGAACCACGACCTCTTGTAAAGTCTTTTCTCGGCCCCTTTAACTTCGAACCGCTCTGTTGCTTCATGTAGATCTGCTCTTCACTTTCCTTTACAGAAGTGCAGACTTCACATCCATCTTTCCAACTCAAAATCACATTGGCCAACCAGCGCCAATCACGGATCTAATAGACACCTGCTATACCGTTGGCGCGAATATCTCTGAGAAGTCGATCCCTTCTCTCTGAGCATAACTCTTTGCTACTAACCTCGCCCTGTATTTATGCTGTATCCTCCTGAAGATCCACCTGCATCCAACTGCTCTCCGACCCACTGGAAGCTCCATCCACTCCCATATGTCGATCTGGTACAACGAACCATCACATCGTCCATAGTCACCTTTCACTTCTCACTACCAGGCTCACTTAGAGCTATCAAAATAGAAGATGAATCACCTATGATATTGGAGTCGTCTATGTACCACGCTGATATCCTGCGATCATGCCGTGAGATTTTTTTCACAGGTGGCTACTCCACCTGCTCTGTATCCTTGTCCGCGCGTCTCAGCCTTCTTGCTCTACTCGCTCATATGGTCATGCCCAACATGTCACACACGTGCAGAGGTGGAATCCGGTACATCCACTGCAGCTCCACCTTTTGAAGTGCTCCCAATCAACATGTACATGCTACCGAGTCGTTGCGCTTTCATGATTACTCGTGCGCCCTTAGATACATTAAGAACACCATCAATACCTGTGTACTTGCATCATTTTGCCTCAAGCACACTAAGAGAAATCAAATTCTGCTTCAAATCAGGAAAGTGCTTAACATCAGTCAAGGTACGCTCTACCCCATCAAACATCTTGATACGCACCGAACCAACAACCACAACATTACAAGCAATGTCATTGCCCATAAATACATGTCCACCATCGCACTCCCTATAGCTAGTGAACCATCTCTGATGAGGAGTCATGTGAAAAGATGCCCTTGTGTTTAGCATCCACTCGTCATTATGATCATCGTATGACCATTTAAGCGAAGACACAGATAAAACATCACCATCACATTCATCCGACATGGCAGCGTTCGCCTCCCTGCATGAAGCCTTAGAATCTTCCCTATTCTATTTAGGATTTTCACAATCCTTCTTCATATGTCCTTCATTCCCACAGTTCCAGCACTTTACCTTTCTTTTGCCCTTGCCCTTGGATTTGGATCTAAAACCTGAAGAACTCGTACCTTGTCCAGAATTCCTACTCACTGTAAACAGTGCATCAGAAGATGTTCCTATGTCGCTGTTTAGCTGTCTCATAGCCTTCCCTTGAAGGGTTGAGATAACAGTGTTGACACTCAGGGTTTTTTTCATACTGCACATAGTGTCCTTGAATGAATCATACGACGCCGGAAGTGAATTCAGCAACATACATGTTTGTTCTTCATCTTTCATTACTTCCTCCATATCCAGTAATTTATAAACTAATTTATTAAAGTTGTTAATGTGAGCTCCCAGATCTCCACCCTCTGCCATCTTGAAGTTATACTACTGCTGCTTTAAGTGCAGGTGATTTGCAGATGATTTTTTTGCATAGACATCCTTTAACTTCGCTCATAACTTAGGCGCAGTTTTCTCATTCATGACGTTGTAAAGAACCTCATCCGTAAGACATAGTCGGATCGATGATAAGGCCTTCTTATGAAGAACATTCCACTCGTCATCAGTCATAGTAGACTTTCGCTCCTCAAGAACACCATCTTCGCCTTGCTTGATTAAGGAACTCATTATCTTGATTTTTCATAACTCGAAATTATTTTTCCCTGAGTACTTCTCAATCTCATACCTGGTGCTCGCCATTATTACTAATCCCTTAGATTCATATCTGTGCCCCAACGATTGCTCTGATACCGCTTGTTGGAGATTTTGACCTGCAGAATCACACAGATCTAAATCTAGGACAGCAATCCAATGACACCAAGCACACACAAAGAATACAGATTTAACGTGGAAAACCCTTAAGGAAAAAAACTACGGCACAAAGCGACAGATCTCTATTATGAAAAATAGAAATTACAAAGAGAGAAGAATTACCCGATTCAAACAATCTCGAATCCCACTCTTGTTATACCCTTTAGAAACCATAAAAAATTCTTTTAGGAACCCTTGAAATTTCTTTAAAAAGCCTTAGAATATATCCCAATTCCGCATACACCCCTTTATATAAGTTTAGAAAGAAGTAGAATCGGAATAGGAAATAAAAATTGCAAAATCTACATTTTCGCAGAAAATCTGCGTAACATCTTCGATGTCATCGAAGGTTCATCGATGATATCGAGAACGAACCAAAATTGTCCAACGACCAGGGAAGAAAAATTCCATGAATTATCGATGGCATCGAGCAACCTTCGATGTCATCGACGACTGCCATCGATATCATCAAAACCCTGTCGATAACATTGACAGACCACTAGACAGATTTAAAACATATATCTATAACACCATCGTGGGTGGACCATGCCCCAATAATGTACGAGATCATAAGATCCAACTATTCATATTTGGAGTTTTTGAAGGTTGAATGGGGACCGTTGCTGTATCCTTTAGTTGTCTCCATGGGCAACAAAACGAAAGGTTGAGATTGTCTCATTCAGACATTCCATCCCATCTGTTGCAAAATACCCAATGGTCAAGATTACTAGTGCGTGGGTCCCACCCGTCAGAGTAAAAAAAAAAAAAAAAACTGCCCATAACGCGTGCAATGACGCAAACAGCATATCGCATAATCTCCCAATCACGAAATTGAGCGGACTTTGTGTCGTTGAATGTGGACCGTTGCTGTCATTTACACGTCAAAGTCCAATGGTTAGAATTGACCCTTTTAGCATGGTCGCTCTCCAGCCAAAATGGGGCCCACTAATGAATGGTAAGATCCTTGTATGACATCACGAGATAAGTAGGGCAGGGTTTGCACAGTACGCATGTATTATAAATTAAAATAAGTGGGGCCATGTTTGGTAATGTACTGAATCCCACCGTGGATGGACCATGCGCCATCAATCTCGTGAATTGGAAGATCCAACCATTAATATTGGGACTATTTTTGTGGAAACAAAAACGAACGGTTCGGATTATGCTGTCCAGGTTATTTTCAGGCGACAGTTCTTCCACGGTCTGACTCAATGTACAAAGGGCCAAGATGACCGTACCGTGGACCGAACTTCTCAGAGTTGAAACCTGCGTGTAACCTTAATCAAGTTGAAGTCTAGCGGCTAAGATTGCCTAAACGAACGGTTCGGATTGTGTGAACTTTGGGCTCCCTCATCCAAGTGGGCCACAACAAATAAATGGCAAGGTCACTCACGGTATATTTAATGGCACGTGTCCGGATGTCGCGCGTGTTTGTGATAAGTAGCGTAGTGCGCACGTTAGATGTCCGATTAAAGTAATCGGCGATATATAATTATACCGAGAAGGTCTCAATTCAACTGGTTGGACCATAATTTACTGTCCAACTAAATTGTAACTTCTAATTTATTTCGTTCGTTAAAATCCAACCCTTCCAATATATTGAAGCTACTATAAGTCTTATATTTTTTAAAAATAAATGGCTATCTAATGATTATATTGGCCATATCCATTTAGGAAATCGACACCCATTGGTAAATAATAAATTATGAATTCGTACACATGATTAGCAGGTATGTATGAAACTTTTTAAATATGATCCTCAGATGTTCTAGTCAATTAGATGGGTTGGATTTCGCATGAAAATGATATATTAGAAATTATTCACTAGATGGACGGTATCAGACGGTCCAAACGATTGGACTTTGGACCTTCTCAATAATATGCCGAGACCTACTCAAAATGCGCTCGTGTGTCTCTACGCAATTGCATTAATTAATTAGAGAATGATAAATAACCCGCACGACACCCTAAATTGTAGTCTACGCGCACTTACCAGTCATCATAGGTGGGGCCCACCCATTTTGATCAGATATGCCTATCCGGATGTACCCGCTATTGATGGATCAGGGTTAAAATTTGGCAACAATGGAAGGTTCTGGTGGGCCACTTACTCGGATGAAGATCCATTACTTGGATAGTTATAGTTGGCCAATTGGTGCAATTTATTTGGTAGAAGTCGGAATGAACGGTTCTGATCATAGTTCTGACCATTGCAAGTGGGTCATATGACCTACAATTTCAGGTAGCCCAACTCCCTACCAAAAAACCGGTCCTTTTTCGGCATCCTTCCCAAACTACAAAAACTAGGTAATGGTTTGCTCCGTCTCCTTTGAAGTTGAGTGTTGCAGTGAAATGACCATTTTACCATTCTTAAAAAGCGGTGATTTAAATATCTGTGAAAATAACGTTTTCTAAGCGGGACGCGGATTGTATCCTACCCCGCCGGTCATTAGCCACCAACGGTCAGTTGTGTGGGGGGCCCACTTAATGTATCCGTTTATCCACGCCGTCCATCCCTTCTATCATATCATTTTAAGATTTATACATAAAAATAAGGTAGATCCAACGCTAAATTGAGCCAATGTAACTTGCATTTAATGTTTTGTGTATTTAATGCAACCCAAGCTTATTATTTAGCGTGGTCCACTTGAACGTTGGATCTGACTCGTTTTCAAGCACATACCTTTAAATGATCTGAGAGAAGGGATGGACGGCGTGGATAGACAAATACATCATGGTGGGCCCAACTACAGAACTGACCGTTCGTGGGTAGGGACGGACAGCGGCAGGACGCAATCCGCGTCCAGCTACGCGTCTTCGCTGTCCCTGGCCATATGCTTACGAGGAATGCTCCCGTCTGTCTCAGGCTCGGGACAGCCGGGGTTACGAGGATTATCGTGATGTATGAGATCTATACGCACCATCCATCCATTTTTTTAATACAATTTTGGATTACAAGCCTAAAAATGAAGCAGGACTAAGGCTTAAGTGGACCGCATAGTGGAGATTAAACGCCTACCGTTGAAAGCTTCTTGGGGCCACAGGAATTTTGGATTAATCTGATATTTGTGTTTTCTCATGGTCCATGTCTTCATGAACTTATGAAACAGGTACAGGTTGGATGCCAAATAAACATCACAATGAAATCAACTTAAGCCCTTAATCCAACTATTTTTAAACTCATAATTTAAAATAATATGGCAAAATAGATGTACTGTGTGGATAAAAGCCATACATGGTGGCCCTTCAGAGCCCCAGCCCATCCTGAGCTTGGAACAAGTGGGGGCAGTACACACTTCCATGCCGTTTGTATGAGGCTGCCTCTCATGATTTCTCGCGTGAAGTCTGATTTGGTTAGTGCTTTGCATGTGCTTGTTCTTACCAATGTTGTCTATCTGAGAATAGAAAGAGGTTGTATTTTTATTCTAGAGTATTTCTTTCATTGTATAAAAGAAAAGTGAGAAAATTGAGAGAGAAATAAGTTTTGCATTGAGGTTGTATTTTTATTCTAGAGTATTTCTTCCATTGTATAAAAGAAAAGTGAGAAAATTGAGAGAGAAATAAGTTTTATATTTGTATTTATTTTTTTAAAGTAAAAAGTAAAAGTCCGTGTTGCCGCTCACTATGTGGACATAATTATACCATGGAAACATGTAAATTTTGTACCGTGTCTTTTATTTTTTATTTTTATAATTTAATTTTAAACCTTTTATATTTGCTCTCTTATTTTGTCACTTATTTTGTTTTTTGCATTGCCTGCATTGTTTGTGTGCGAGCATTTTCGCAACGACCTTTCAGTGACATATGAACACTGCTTAAGGACACAAATTGCATTGTGGCTTTGCCATTGCGAACCTTTTGTAGTGATAATCCAATGTAAGGCCCATTCTAATGTATGTGTTTTATGTTGGTTCTAATAAAGAAATATAATAGAAAATAGAAAAGTATTTAAGATAAAGAATAAAGAGAGATTGAATTGGAGAGCAGAGGAAAATTATTGTCATTGTTTTAAAGGCAAATTTGTCATCAAGGGGTAGATTCAGTGATGTACTGGGCCTTAACAACTTCATATTCAGGAAACAACAACTCTCTTCAATAATAGACGGCTAAGATCAAGTGCACGCTTGATCACAACCAAACAAACATCGGTTAACTCTTTTAATTCACCGACAAGAATGAAAGTAGAGAAGTCCAAGAAACCAGGAGAAGAGAGAAAAGAGATGAAGTTTTTGTACTCTAGGAATGGGAAACGAAAAACCCTTTTAAAGAGAGAAGGGGAGACAACCTGAACGCTTGATGCACGTCCATTGACACGTTAATGCATGAGAAGTAGCACATTTAATGATATTTCGGTGCATGATAGCTCATTGACATGTGGCAAAGGCCTATTGACATGTGGCACATGCATGCGTGAGACAGTGTCATGTAGAGAAAAACAAAAAGTGCTCAGGACAAAGACATCACACTACACCACACCGCGTCTAATCTTACCTCACTATAAATACAATTACATCTCGTACATGTGTGAAGCTTCCAAGAGTACTCTTGTTTTCAAATACAAGTAACAAGGAAATAAAACTAATATACAGACTTTCTACCATTGCTTTCAATCCAATGCACAAAACCCCCCACTAGAAACAAAACAGGATCATTGACTTTACAGGACAAAACAGGTAAAGGCTAATGAGAAAATTTTATTTTTATTTTTCTCCTTATTTTCATATACAAAAATTTCTAACATTTTATTCATGTCATCCATTCATTTTGCCAACTCAATTTAGGGCATGAGTTGGCAAAATTGAAGCATTTCTAGAGCTCAAGAAGACTACATAAGAAACCATAGGTATAATAATGTCGACCATTAAAAACTTACTAAGGCTCACAAAAATGTTTTATTTGTCATCCAACCTATTCATAAGGTCACGTAAACTTTAGTAAAGGGAAAACACATGTATCAACTTGATCCAAAAATCCTATGGCCCTCAAGAAATTCTCAACAGTAGTCAACCTGAGCTTTAAATATGTTTCAATTTTGGAATCATGGAATTAAATAAGCTGCCAAAATAGATGGATAACATGAATAGAACACATAAATAATGGTGGGGCCCACAAAGTCCTGCCACCAAGGAGATTGGTGGTGCAAGGATCACCACACAATCTGCATCCCAGCTTAAGTGCTGTTCGGACACACCTCAGAAGGAGCGGCTTAGGCCTAAACCTTGTTTTGATTAAAAAATGTTCTTTTTATTTTTTCGCTTAGATGCAGTTTGCATACTTCCATCCATCTCTTAACAAAATAGGCATCACAATGCTTTCGACCAAAAAACTAGTCCAATTGATTTTTGCGAAGTCAATAAAAAATGCAAGCCTGAGAAATCCTTTATCAAAAACCCCCCTAGGAAGAAGTGTGTCCAAACAAGCTCTAAGCTTTAAAGTTATCTAGTGTCTAATGCACTCGTGCAGGATTCTTTTTTCCTCCAATACAATGTTTGGTTAAAGCCAAACATGACTCATAGCTACTGCATAGGGCTATTAGTCTCATGCATTAGTTTTACACTATATTTTTGTGACCCTTCAACCTTGCACAGGAAGTAATTATATGATAATCCTGTCCAACTAGACCACTGACCCAACTTTGGATGAAGAGGCAAAAAAACAGAGACTGATTTTCCCTTAAATTTGGCCCACTTGCTATTTTACTTCTAACATTCCATTTGATGGTCATCACTTGGTTGGTTAAGATTGCTTGTCAGTGTTTTTAAGGTCTATACCATTAGCGGTGTCAATGGGCTGGGCTCAGGCCTGAAAATTCAGATTTTTAAATAGGGCCAGCCCGATGGCCCAGACCCAAACCTACCTTGGACCCGGCCCATTGACAGCCCTATATGCCATATCTATAATGGGACTCAATCTTTTGAATGATTTGGATAGTCGTACATCAACACGTACGTGATGAGTATAAGTGACCACCCTTATTAAAATGGTGATAGACTATGACTCCAATTCAACAATAGGGGTGGCAGTGGGCTGGGATAAGGCCCTGCTGGTGTTGGCCCCAACCAAGTCCTAATTTCACGAGCCATGGCCTTGGCCCTAATTAGGCTAAAAATGGCTCTGCTCCATCCAAAATGAATCCCACCATGTAAACGGTTTGACCATAAGAGCATAAGCTCGAATCTAAAATTACTTTTAGCAACAAGCATACATTGAATGAGACCACGTACAAGCATATTCAATGATTCCATTCTTTTACATGACTGTGACCCACTTGATGCTTAGATTAGACCAACATGCCAAGTCGGACTATTCTTCATTTACCTTGGCTGGACCCAGCTTGAACAGTGGGGCCAGGTTTCAAGCCTGGGCCCGCCCCTTGGTCCAAGTTTAGGGCCCCAAGCCCTAGCCCTACAAGACTGTCCAACTTGGCCCACTGCCTCTCCTACGGGTTGTAGCCTGGCCCAGGCTGCCTTGGTCCTTACCCCGGGCACAGTTCCAATGGGTTGGGCAGGACCAAGGTTGGCCCTACACGGAAAATATTTATGTGACCAAGGTTTTTAGTAGGCCTGATTGATTTTTTTACGTGACCCAACATCTAATATTGTATGTTTAAACTATATACGAACATTGACCGTGAGCCATCAATAAGCGTCTTTAAACCATTACAATGGTGGCACACTCCACAATTAGCTCAGGCCATTTATCATTAACCTTAGTGTAGCTCACCCCTAGCATTGAGCCTAGATTTTATGCTCGGGCTTGACCCTTGGGCCAAGCTCAAGGGTCCAAAACCTGGCCTCACGGGGCCAGGTTATTAGGGCATCGTTAGGCAATTTAGCCCGTTGCCACCCCAACTAATTAATAATTAGTATTTAATACCTTATCCTTGACAAGGTGTTGAGACTCACTGTCAAACCTAATTTAATTGTGATACTTAGTTATCAAGCAAGTTTTAGCTAGGTCGAATTAGGTAAATGCTTAGTTGGAAAATTTTCTTCTCTATATATACGGTGTTGTTAGCATCCTAAAATAAGGAGTTCTCTTTTATATAAAATTTAGCTACTACATATACAATATATACGGAAAAGCTTATTCTTTCTTATAATTTTCATTCTTATTAATTTTTATCTACAGTTTCTTCTTTTTATTTTTTTCTTTCTTTTTTTTCAATGGATGCTCAATCCTCATTTTGTTTTCTATGTGAGCCAACATATCGCATTGATGATATTAGAGTGAGGAGAACCAAAATATGCAAGGTGACTAAGGAAGCATGGATGAGCGAGGTATCGATCAATTCCACCCATATATTAGTGCCAGAGCAGATGACTTAAGTTTCAAAAAAATAAAATCCATGAGATCCGAATCTTAGGTGGACCACGCCGCAGGAAGTAGTGGTGATGGAATGACCACCATTAAAAACTTCATGGGGTTCATTGTAATCTTTATTTGCCATCAAACCTGTCAATTAGGTTGTACAGATGAAGTGAAAACACAAATATTAGCTTGGCTCATAACTTTTGTGGCCTTAAAAAGTTTTTAATAGCATGTGTTCAATCAACATTTTTTGCTGTGTGGTTCACCTTAGATTTAGATTTGTCTAATTTTGGGCCAATGCCTTACCATGAGCTGACAAAATGGATGGATGGCATGGATAAAACGCATACATCATTGTGGGGCCCACTGCACCGACCAGTATGGAGGAATCACTACCGAATCCAAGTCCTGCGGATACGGGTGCAAAGTTACGAAAACAAAGGGGAACGGATTGGCTACTCCCCCTGACACCAGCCATTGGCTGATGGTCGGTGCTCTGTGGGGCCACTATGATGTATTCGTTTCATCCATGCCGTCCATCTATTTTTATATATCATTTTATGATGCAATAAAAAAACTGAAGTATATATCGATTTCAAGTGGACCACCTTACAGGAAACAGTGTTGAATGAATTTTGACCATTAAAAAATTTTTGGGGGCCATAGAGGTTTTTGATCAAGCTGATATTTATTTTTTCCCTTCATCTGGGTCTTAAGATACGAAAACAAAGGGGAACGGATTGGCTACTCCCCCTGACACCAGCCGTTGGCTGGTGGTCGGTGCTCTGTGGGGCCACTATGATGTATTCCTTTCATCCATGCCGTCCATCTATTTTTATATATCATTTTATGATGTAATAAAAAACTGAAGTATATATCGATCTCAAGTTGACCACATTACAGGAAACAGTGTTGAATGAATTTTGACCATTAAAAGCGTTTTGGGGGCCATAGAGGTTTTCGATCAAGCTGATATTTATTTTTTTCCCTTCATCTGGGTCTTTATGACCAAATCAACAGATTGGATGTCAAATAAACAGTACATTGGACCTTAGGAGGATTTTAATTGTGAATATCCATTCATTATTTTTATCCTGTGGTGTGGCCCACCTAGGATTTATATCCCTATAATTTTTTGTATCAAACCCTAAAATGATCTGTAAAAATGGATTAACGGAATGGATGAAACATGTACATCATGGAGGGTCCCACAGAGCACCGACCATCAGCCACGGGGCTGGTGTCAGGGGGAGTAGCCAATCCGTTCCCAAAACAAAGTGTGTGAGCGAGTTGACTCATCCCAGTATCGAGTCGACTCGCTATCGGAAACTGGGCCGAGTCTTCAGATCGATTTTCGTAGGACCCTCGGTATCTCCGTCTTCCTTCACAAAGATGGAACGCCACGTGTCAAAACCTCACCCATCCTTTTTTACACCGTGTAAATTCCGCGCAACACAGGATTTTCCCGCGTCTGCAAAAGCCCATCTCTTCAGCGTAGAGAGCGGGAGAGAGGAAATGCAACTTCTTCTGAAATCTCAGAGCTCTCTTCACCTCTGAAATGGCAGAAACGGTGCAGATTTTCGCATGTTTTGCTGCTTATTACCCTCTCTAGAGCTCGAACCGGACAGAAATGGCGGTCGGAGCCGTGAATTTCGCTTCTTTTATCGTCTCAGGTCCTGTTTCTTCGATTCCTGAGCTTTTCTTTTTTTTCTCTGGTGTGAAATTCAGTATTGTTTGTGAGATTTTTACTTGAAGAGCAGAAAGATTTCGTTGTTTTCCTTTGGAATTTGAGTGGGTTCTGTTGCTGCATTCTGCTTTTCTTCGGTGAATGTTGAGTCTGATAGAGCTAAATTTACAGAATGAATGATGAATTGCAATTGCATTTGTAGTTTGCGTGCTGTTAATTCGTGGATGAGGAATTATAAGCTGTGCACACGCACTTCTGCTCAATCCAGACCATCCTGATTGCGGGCCCCACCATGGATGGTACGGAATCAAGAAATGACATTGATCGGATGATTGTAGTAGTTTAATCTTCTACTGGACGGTTTGGATTTGATTGTTTAGGATCGTGCCGTTGGTGTGATTTATGGTCACGCTTCATCTGCACTACGCCCATGGTTTGGATTGAACTACATTCACATACTGTTAATTTGTGGGTAAGGAATTAGCAGTCATGCACGCCCACATCTGCTCAATCCGGATCATTGTGATTGTGGGCCCCGCCATGGATGGCATGGAATCTGGGAATGGCATTGGTTGGATGATTGTAGTAGTTTAGTCTTGTATTGGACAGTTTGGATTTGGTTGCTTAGGATTGTGCTATTAATGTGAGTGATTTATGGTTAAGCTCCATCTGCAGTAGGGCCCATTTTTTGGATTGAACTAGTTATGGGTCAGGAATTTGTATTCGCGCGTTGTTAATTTGTGGGTAAGGAATTAGCAGTTGTGCATGTATACTTCTGCTTAATCCAGACCATTGTGATTCAGGGCCCCGCTGTGGATGGCATGGATTGACTTCGGAAATGATCACATTGGCCTGTTGTAGTTTAGTCTTGTGTTAGATGATTTGGATTTGATTGCTTAGGATCATGGTATCGTTGTGAGAAGAGATGTGAATAATTAAAGAGAGAAAAAGAGAGGAAGATGGCCTTCTAACCTATCTTTTCCCTTAATGCTTAGGGGGTGTTTAGATCATAAGTTACTTAAGATAAGCTACTTATGCCTCAAGTACATTATCTTAGTTTCTACTTATTAAGTTGAAGTGATTAAGTAACTTTAAGTAAAAAGGTTGGGTCCTTGCTCTTGCCCCGGTGGTAGACTAACAAGAGTTTCAACACCCGGTCAAGGGTTCAAGTACTCATAGGTGGTGAAATCCCACTATGGCATGAACGTGTGGGTGAGCGTACATGTGTAAAAAAAGAAGTAAAAAGGTTACTTATAATTGATGATAAGCCAAACTAACTTATTTGGTGGTATCCAAATGGGCCCTTAGTGTCACAAAATTGGAGCCCTCATAAGTTACAGATTGAAGTAAAAAAAATATCAACTAAAACTGAAAGTATACCATGACTTCTTTTTTTTCTCTACTCCCCCTCGAGCTGATGCCTGCAAATGAGCAATGAGATCTTGCCTGTGATATTTTTATTACACTCTTAAAAAAACCTAGGAAAATATGTTGGCTAGGTTCTCTCTAACATACATGGGCAGTATATATCCTCCCACTTTCTACCTTTTTCTTGATGAAATTGTGCTAGATATCAATGTGTTTGGTTCAGTGTTTTAAATAGCTACACTAGGCAGCATGTAGCTTATGCTATGTAGTGTAGCTTAGCCTTAACGCTACGTGGCTCATGAAAATAGCTTAAGTCGTATGTGGCCTATGCTACATGGTAATTTGCATATGCTACACTCTACGTAGACTATGTTACATGCTACTTACCTCACATTACAAGTTATTTTTTTGTCACAGCATTAAAGTCAAATAATATTTTTCAGCCTTAACGCTACGTGGCTCATGAAAATAGCTTAAGTCGTATGTGGCCTATGCTACATGGTAATTTGCATATGCTACACTCTACGTAGACTATGTTACACGCTACTTACCTCACATTACAAGTTATTTTTTTGTCACAACATTAAAGTCAAATAATTTTTTCAATGATTTGTTACATTTTTGTATTTTCAATATTTAATGCTTTTAGTAAAAATAATATAACTGTATTGAATCAGATTTGTTGCTCTTTCTTTACCTTTATAATTTAAGTTGCGTTTGGTTGCAACAACTATCATGAAAATTTGTTAAATTTCATTATTAATCAGTCTAATTTGGTGAATATTGTGGAATTAGTGCAACCAAGCGCAAACTTGATTTAAAATTTAGAAGTAACATGTAGCTTAAGCTATGCTACAAGCTATTTGCCATTTAAAGCATTGGTTTGGTTAAAGTTTGTTATGGATTCCAGGAGAGATTCATTACACTCCCATTGTCATAGTGACACCTGTATGGTCCTACTGAAAACCAATATCTTCTAGGAAGTATTGAGCCATGTGATTTCAGCTATAGGAGATGCTATGGCCTGTGTTTTGCCTCTCCCTTTGAATGAGTAACAGTTTCATTACTTTTCACAGTTTCATGATGGCCATGTTTTCATTCAGTTGGTTAAAAAGGATTTGAATCCTTTTTTATACCCAACAGTGTCTGACAACATGGGGGCCAAGGCTCAATGTCATCATGCTTCTTGCTGTTTTGGGCCAGGAAATCCCATAATCAATGCATTTTGTTTTGGCCGGGTTTAGAAACAAAATACATTGAGATGGCTGCACTTCTTTGCACAAATCAAGAAAGGTTATGATCAAGGTTCTGTAAATTGCTTGTGGGTTGCATTGGCCAGGCCCAAAACTGAGACGGTATGGGCCATACTGGTATAATTTTTTTGGCCAAAAAATTCAGAAAAATGTCACATGGGAAGGAAAGTCCCTACCCACCATAACCATGTCCATTCCCCTAGTTGTCTATTTCTTGAAAATTATAAGTGAAACCCGAATCATGTGCAGGCTGATGGTTTTAACTGTGCGTTTATGCATTTTCTTAGAACTGAAAATTGCCAACAAAAGCACTGGTTTCCAAGGAGCTTAACTGGTTTCTGCTGCTTTGGAAGCTGTTAATTCATAGCGGAAAATTGAAATTGCTTGGTTTAAGATGGCTGCTGCTGATTGTGTGCGTTTCGCTTCTTTTGCCAATCAGGAGCCATGAAATCATGCTACAGCGTTATGGTTCCTAGATCTTTGGATGGTCATGTAAGGTCTATAGAACGTTAAGTCATCTATACTATATATAAAGGCAATAGTTTTGTACATTTTTGTCTTCACAATTAGTCTTGGGAACTTTGATTATTAGAGGGTAAAATTGTCATTAAAAATTTAACTGTTTCATAAATGATGGTTCGAATCTTACTACACAAGGCACCATGAACAACCTAGATGGAACCTACTTCCTTTCACTTCATTTAATGTGTGTAGTTTGCACCGACCTCTCCTTGTATCTGCGTGTAGCCTGGACAAAGTATGTAATTAGGGAGATTGTGCAACAACGGCTTTATGGGGTCCACCTTGATGACCATGTAACATCGCCCTATACATCTATTGCATTGGCTCATGTTAGGATGGTAGCATAAAAATTAGTTAGATTGGGGACTCGAGTGGGCCACAACAAAGGAAACAATGATGATGTGTCTTCCACCATTCCCTTCCCTTGTTCTTTCTCTTCGTAGCATGCACTTGCATGTTGCCCTCACCTTTCTCCTACCTCTTTCTTGCTCTCTCCCCTTTGAATCTCTCTCCCTTTTCTCTCTCTATTCCCTCCTCTCTCCATGTGCATCACACGTGATAATTAGGCCAAGTTTCCTATTTGCAACGAACAAGGAATGTACCTTTATTCAGCGAGTTTGTACATAGGATCCAGGGTTGGTTTTGTTAGGTTTTTCGAAATGCAGTGGACTTTAAGAGTTTTTCAAGTGCTCAGATAATGTGATTAACCCCTATACATCCCCGTTTGGATATTATTAGGCTTCTAGAAAGAAACATAAAAGAACTCTTGGGAAGAAGTTACCTGATTTATATCCACCACATTACAGACTTCGGTATTAATTTGCCCCTTTGCATCAAAAGTTTGTGATCCTACCTTAACCATACACCCTAACTGACCAAATCCCTCTACTCCCCGTAGCCAACATCCTCAGCCAATATCCTATGCCGGCCTAAGGTATGGATTATCAGATCTTAACCATTGAATGTTCATCAGGCTCAGTTAAAAACAAATCAATGGCTGAAACTAAAAGTTAATGGTTGAAAACCTTTGATTAACCAATAGAAAACCCTTGATGTGATATAACCTTTAAAACACTTGATGAATGGTCCAAACCATAAGATCACCACAATGTCCTGGGTAACCAAGTGTATCCTTTGTTGAATCATGTGAGCTTCAACAAACTTTGGTGTATGTGCCCAGCTTCATTCGTTTTTAGTGGCCATAAGATGACCTCATAAAGTGAACCAAAGCATATGTTATCAAGATCTCTCGGCCCATATGTTGTTAGGTCTAGGGATTAGTTGAAGTTGGTGCATCCACAAGTTGATTTAGTCCAGGTATGATGCGTCTCCTGTTCTAGAGACTTGTCCTCGGTCTTGCCAATGCAAGTACTCAATAGGTTCACCTAGTAGCCTTTATCCATGGCACATTCACACTCCTATGTGGAGTAGGGCCAAGGAAAACCGACTCATCATTGTGCCTGATGGTGGAGACCTTCTATCCTGACTTGTCGTTAGTCATGTCATGTAGGACGACCAATATAAGAATATTATAGGTTTGTTCTTAGGCAGTGGGTGTTGTGTTCCATCTCAAGTTGCCAAGTTGAACCAGAGGAATACCTCTCTTTAACCCATTCACATAATATGATTTCCATGTTCCACACACATCAATGAGGCTAGTGAATGAATGCACCGTAGAATAAACTGAGGTATAAAGAGTATACGATTGGTTTTTCAGGTCACAATCCCAATAGGTTTATCCAAGCCATTAACCCTATGGCCGCCATCTTGGATGGACCATTTCCAATAAACTTCATAAATTAGAAGATCCAAACCATCAAATCTTTTATCTCCTCCATTGAATTGGGACTGTTGGTGCATTTCTTCTTAATTGTGTATTTACATGCCAAAAATGGAAAGGTTAGAGTTGACCAAATGAAGAGGTTCTTTAGGCATGGTTCATCTATGAGGGGGGGCATCAGATCAATGGCTTCGATAAACCAACCATGGGCTCCACATATGCAGAGTTGTTTTGAACAGGGAAGTTCCCTGTTCGACACAAACAGAGAACTCAGCTTCTATAGCTATATATAGAACTTAATAAGATGCAAAGTACTTTGCGAAGCCCACATGCGTAAAGCAGATCATCTACACACCAACATGCATGCCACATGAGAAGAATCTACACACTAGCAATTGTGCCACATAGGAAATGGGCACAAGCTTGAAGCCATCCATCTTCTTGCTTCCACTATTAAGATGACATGGACAAAAGATAAGGCTAGTCTATCAATCAAGTTGGATGCCTTTTCTGAAAAAAAATAGATGGCTTAAAGAAGTGCAGCACCTGATGATCAAACAAGCCGAAATTTAAGGTTGGATCACCTTCTGTATGGCCTGGATCTAGCACTTGTGTGCCACGACGGCACGTGTGGTGTAATGTAGATGGGTTGTATTGTGTAGTGGACTGAGGAAGGGATTTAGAGAGATAAGGGAGAGAGATTTAGAGGGGAGAGAAAGAAAAGGGAGTGAGAGAGAAACGAGAAGGGAAAGGTGGGGGCTACTCACATGTGTGCGCTACAGAGAGAGAGAGAGAGAGAGAGAGAGAGAGAGAGAGAGAGAGAGAGAGAGCAGTGGCCGGATCATTCTCATTATTTCCCTTGTCGTGGCTCACTTGTGACTCTAATTTGTCTAATTTTGGGGTTGATATCCTAACATGAGCCGATGCAAAAGATGTATGGAGTGGATGTTACACAGTCATTAGGATAGGTCTCACAAAGCCTTTATCACACTGCCTCCCTAATTAGACTCTGTGTGGGCTACATGCAGAGAAGAGGAGAAGTCTGTGTGGGTTACATGCATTAGAATAAGTGAAAGGAAGTGGGTGCAATCTAAGCCATTCATGGGGCCTTGTGCAGTAAAATTTGAAACATCCTTGCCAAGCGACTGCATTTTTAATGATGGTTTTATCCTCTACTAAGCAAAATTCCTAAGACTAATTGCAATGGCAAAAATGTTGAAAACCACTGGCATGCTGTGTCCAAAGAGAAAAACATTGATAGCCTTTGTATTTATCACTCCCACCATGATCCAACACTCTAATTCCCAGATAATTCTTGATGTGTGGTCTTCATGTCATGGAAAACATAGACATCTAAATGCCCTAAGCATAAAAATTTCTTCTCAGTTTCTGTTATGGAGTTGTTGTGAATTGATGTTGGAAGCATGTTAACATGAATAGAATTGTGGAGTGCCTTGGTCCATAAGGGAGAAGCTGCGGCCTATTAAACATAATTGAAAGACCTTCCATGATGTGCAAATGCTTAATTTCTGTTAGCCCATGTTGAGAGTATGAACTCATCTTTTATTATGTGGTTTTGTTATATTCTTATAGTCTAGTGAATTTAGTCCCACAACAGAATATTGTATGCATTTGGGAGTGGGTTGTAGCTTCTAGTTGTATAAAGGGACTCGAGTCATTTATTCTTGTGAGTGGAGTATGTAAGCAAAGAAGCACCTTGTGCACCAAGGGGCTCTAATCCAATATGAGTGACCTAACCCTTCTTTTATTATAAATCTATTGCGTTTATCTCTTTGTTTGGTTTGTTTAACACCCCATTTTTTCAAGCATGTAGGGATAAAACCTTAACACTGAATCCCATTATGTAAACATAAATCATAGAAGTTTTAAGATTTATCTTGTATTCATGATGTAGAATGTGCGTCTCAGATACATTCCTATCATGGTTGGGCCAAAAGAAGTTGGACCGTAAATTGACCGTAACTTTTGATCCGGGTATTGTTATCCGGGTATTGTTATGGGGTGCACAACCTATCAATCTTTATTTAAATGGGCCATCTAAGGTGAATTGACCCACAAAGTGGGTCGCATCAGTCCGTTTCGTTAGAAAATGCGTGCTTTCAGCTCAAAAATGAATTTTTAGGAAAATATTACTATTTTTAGTAATTCTGAATTTTTTAATATTTTCCTATTTTTAGAGTTTTAGATTTTCTTCCTTTTTAGAAATAACTTGTAATTATGCTAGGAATCTTCTAGCAAAAGTTTATTTGGAATTTTTATTTAGGCTTTAGGAGAGTTTTAGTAGAATTAGGATTTTGCTATTTTTGATAATTACGAATTTTGTATTTTTTGTTTTTTCTATATTAATGGTGTAATAGACATATACACATTAGACAATTATCCGTTAATGAAAATTTGATTTCTAGAATTATTTCTAGTTCTTATTTTCACCGTGGATTCGAGGTATCTCTATGAGGAGTCCAGAGAAGCTCCGTAGATTCGGAGTAGTTATCCTAGAGGAAGATGGTGCTCGACCTCTACACGTCCTTCCCTGTGTCAATTCACCATCACCATCGTTTTGTAGGTTATGCAAATTTCATACTGTTGTTACATGAAGGTTTTAAAGCGAGTAAAGAAGTTGAAAATGCTACATTCTGCTTGCAGGAAAAAAATGCACATAAAGCAGGTGAAGTCATCCACAAAAATTTAGAAATACTGGGAACCCAAAAAAAAAAAAGAAAAAAAGAGGGAATAGGTAAGGGACCCCATACATCAGAATGCAGCAACCCCTGAAAATAAAAGAACCTGTTAATATTAGAAATGGGAGTTCCTAGTGCTTTCCAACTTGGAAATTATGACAAATGATATCAGGCAGAGCTTTTATTAGTAGGCTACAAAATGGGCTGGCTTGAAATAAGACTTCAAAATGTATGATAATTAGAATGTTCTCGATAATAATGCCAAACACCAACTTAAATGGACAGATGCTGTAATAGTAAGGGCTTGAATCTGGACTGGTGAAATTATGCACACATGGTAACAGATCAGATCCATTAATTCTCTGCCTTCTTTCCCTTCGAATCTGAAAGGCAAGGACAGAGTATCTTCAAAGTTCAAATATATTTTTTCCTTTTCTGTTCGTATATGATAATAATACAGAAATTCAAGTGATAGGAAATATAGTAGGGCTGTCAATGGCCTGGGCAAAAACAAAATTTTGAATAGGCCTGGCCTGTCTGGTCCTGCCTGAACAGTTCAAATCTGGGCCAGCCCATTGACAGGCCTAAAATATACTTCTTTAATTGCTTGTTCCATTCAGTTATTATTCTTCTCTTTGTTGAGTTTTTAGCTCATAATATATTTAATTATTGAACTAACAATGGTAGTTTCTCTTAATAAACCCTCAAGCATCACTGATTTTTTTTTTTCCTCTTGAAACTTTCTGCATTCACACTTCCTGCTTCATCAATATACAATCTTCACCGCTCAAAAGTTATTCCATTTTGTTACAGGGAGTTGCAATGCCTAGATACCACCGACTTTACAATGTCATTACCATCAAATAGCTACCCTGTGTTTTTTGGGAGGGCATTGGGGCCACTGTTGAGCTGAACTCCATGGAAAGATTCAAAACAGAATGATATGCTATATTCAACACGAAATAAGAAAATTTCCATGTCTTAAGCGTGCCACTCCCATACCGACTGGGGGCACTAATTCATTTTATCCCAAAAGTATCATGTTTCAAAACAATCGAAAATTTCACTCTAAATCAGCATACATGATTGCTCGACAATCGTGTGAAGGAGATGACCTCTGGTATCTTCTTTCCCAAAGTTTGTGAGTGGCCTTCCTCTCTCTCTCTCTCTCTCTCTCTCTCTCTCTCTCACACCACATGCACTACCAAATGGGATGGTTAAATTGCTTGAATGTGATTTGATTTGGGAACCAAGACTCTCTTTTAACTTATGCATAAAGATTCCTATCCCAATTGAGGATGGAGCATCAGCCAATGACTGCCTTAAGAACATATTTGCTATCTGGTTTTTGCTTTCAATTTAGATCACTCACTATTTTACTTCAATAGTCCATTTGATAGTAATTAATTGTGTGGTTAGGATTGCTTGATTATTTCATTTTAGATATATGCTCCATTCAAATGGGGCCTCATATTTTGAATGGCCTGGATAGAACCCACATGCGTACAAGTTAGCTAATGCACCTGCTACTATACATTCCAAAAAATAAGCTCCTTTGATCATGTAACTTACTATTGTTGGAAATTTATTGTACCTTTGAAATGAAAAAGATCCAATGAACCTATTTTTGGTAAGCAAGTTGTCCACACGTAGGGCTGCAACTTTGGTTCAGGTCAACCTGGATCCAATTGACCCAACCCGATTTCAGGTCAGTTGTCAAGATCATTGGGTTGAGTTTGGGTTGGAAAGCGCCAACCCTATTAGAAATTGGGTTGGGTTTCAGATTGAGCAAATTCAGGTCGAGTTAGTTCTGACTTGGAATAATCACATGTATTTGGTTCGGGTCAGGTCAGGCTGAGTTGGGTCGGGTTGACTATGGAGAAATTCAGGTTTGGGCACCTTGGGTTGGAATTCAGGTCAGATTGGGTTGCAGGTTTGGTCCTCTTAGATTTATTCAACAGATCTTATTTTAGCGTTGCGACCTAAGGTGCGTTTGGTTGCCAGCCGGATTCTATAATCTAAGTGGTTTAAATTTAGTTAGTGCACAATTTCCAAGTGCCTAGGTGCCAAACATCGTTCATTGATTAATCAATCTAATTTGGTGCAAGCATCATGAAAATTTCATGGCATTTTGTGCAACCAAATGTCTACTACTAATTATTTATGGTGGATTCTACAATGTAGGCTTTTTATGATTAGTTAATGTACAATTTCCAAGAGCCTAGGCATCAAGCATCATCTGCTGCCAGAGTATAAAATATCTACCTTTTTTCAAGGACATTTGGGACACTACCAAACGGATGGAAGGTTGTATTAAGATTTTCGATCCTAGGCTACGCCAGTTCTGGAGAACATTGTACTGAATATGGAGTTGGGGGTAACTCCTTTATGGAGATTTCCACTTTACTGAAAATCAATTATTGCAATTCAATTAAAAAATGCATCCAAACACAACCTAAGAAATGTAATTTGTAATTGCCTCATTTTCAAGTTATTTTGTCTTGTGAAAGGAATCTAGTTTCTTTTCCTGGTGGATTCCATGTTTCCAAACAGTACCTTCAAATAAGAACTGCACTAACCTGACTACTATGTAGATAGATGGGGAACATACCTACTACCACATGGGTCAAACTAATTTCGCTAGATCAACCTGTTCATCAGTCAGGTAAGCTGCCTCTATGCTCAAAATGGAACTAATGATTATGAAATCATGGCAATATAAAGAACTCAGGAACTAATGATTATGAAATCATGACAATATAAAGAACTCAGGTAGGCGACACCATACGAAAAGTTCGCATGTAATGCCCAAGGTTGGTTTTGTGTAGGGCCCACAGTACTATCTATATTAATCCAATCCATTCATTCATCTAACTGACCTTGTCAGGATAAAATCATTGCTCAAAACACCGCACTATTCCAAAACTTGGTGGGCCATAACACATGGTGAACTTAGAGGTTCAGGTATAATTCCCTATGTGGTGGCCCACCTGAGTGTTGAATCAACCTGATTTTGGGATCACGGGCGAGTAAGGGGGTGTCATATCTGATGGACGGATCTCATGCAAGTAAAGTTGGTGGGCTTGCTCTTGTGTACCTACTAGTAGTCATGGGAGAGTGTTCCTTACAAAAGTAAATCACAATCCAAAATGATGGTGCATCCAAACATTACGACCAAAGTCAGAAATGACTCCAAAATCTCTCCATCCCTAATTGAAAACTGTGTGCAATGGGTGGACCGAACATAGATAATTTAAACACTAATTCATATATGTTTCTCTTATGATTAAAAATAACACAATCATTACACACCTCACTCACTTATCCTCTCTTTTTATGAAAAAACCAAACCCCAAATCCTCAACTCCTTCACACATCATATATTCACAAACAAAATCAAATAAGACGGCCAAACACTCCTCCTAAGCAACTCCGGCCACCATCTCAACACCTTTGGGAATCATGGGACCCCCACCATTCATCACAGCATCTGTATGGTTCACCACTTCATCGCGCTTGCAAAGGGCTGCGATGACGGGTGCTAAGTCCCGATGGTGCACGTTAACTTTGAGCCCATACTTCATGAACAATGTAAGCGACATCTTTTGCTCCACGCGATGGCCCGGCGCCAATGTGAGCCGGTGGCGCAGAAAGACCGCAGCGGCGATCGATTTCATCTGAAGGTAGGCTAAGTCCTTGCCCAAGCAAATTCGCGGCCCACCATTGAATGCCACAAACTTGTATGAGTCATGCAGCTCAAATCGCAAGCCATCGGCTGATAGCCAGCGCTCCGGCTTGAATTCCATGCAATCATCACCCCAGATTGCCTTCATGCGGCCTGCTGAGTAGATTGAGTACGTGATTGCAGAGCCTGCTGGGACACAGGTCCCATTGGGCAGCACGTCATCAGTGATGACGTGCTTAGAGTCCTCCGGCACTGAGGGATAGAGCCGGAGGGTCTCTGAGAGTGCGGCTTTGAGGTAAACTAAGCAATCTACCTCATCAAAGCCAAGTGGCTCGTCGAGCCACTTGGCTGAGTCCGCGCCTCGGGTCTTAATTAAGACCGTGCAAATCTCACGGACAATCTTGGCCTCGACAGTTGGATGTAGGGACACGAGCCAAAAGAACCAGCTCAGCGCAACAGATGACGTGTCACGGCCAGCTAGGATGAAATTAAGAGACACGTGTTGGAGGAAGGAGTCTGAGTAGGACTCCTTTTTCTTCATGAACCGGGACAGCAGGTCATCGTGAGGGGTCCCGCCCTGCTGCATGGTCGTCAGCTCGACCTTTCTGGCTTCAATCACGCGCGAGAGGTAGTCGTCTATGTTCCTTAGGCTCCGGCCCAAGTCGACTTCCATGCCGAGCCCAAGCCACTTCTTGAGCTTCCACACGATCTCGGGCAATATGAACCGTTGGAGGGTGGCCTCCGTGGCGCGATCAAAGGCCATGGCGAACCCGTTCTCGGGCAGACCCGCGGACAGGGTCTCCGGGTCCTTGCCGAAAGCCAAGCCGCAGATGTTGTCGAACGTGAGGCGTAGTAGCAGGTCCTGGAGATCAACTGGCTTGGATTCGAGCTGAGCCGCCTTGAGGATGGGGCAAAAGCGCAACTTAATGGCGCGGCTCACCCACCGTGACATGGCTTGGCGCAGCGTCCGCGTCGTGAACTCAAGCGCGGCCGTCTTTCTCTGGAAGAGCCACGTGTCACCATCCGAATTGAAGATCCCCTCGCCGAGGAGGTCGTGGAAGACCGACTGCCACGTCGGACCTTTCGGGTAGTTGTCAAAGCGGGTCTTGAGAATGTGCTCCAGGTTGCGCGGGTCGCACGTGACAGTAACCAGACCCTGCTTGTGGGCCCGGAAGGGGATGGCCCAGATGCAGGTCTGGTACGTGCCACCGCACGTGCGGAGGTTCTCGGCGATCCAGTCGTGCATGCGGTCGCAGTTCTCTATGAGGCCCGGAAGGCTACCCACCAGCGGCCACACGCGGGGCCCGCGCAGCGTACGTGCCATGAACGTGAACCAGAGCAAATACGCTGAGATGGCAGCAAAAAGCAACAGTACGGTAGAGGTGTCCATGTGATTGTGTGGTCCACCAAAAGCTGCGAAAAGTAATCCTCTCCGTCAGCGTCCAGCGACCCGCTTTCCAGCTAATCAACTGCACTACAACCTGCTGAAGTTCAGATGGTGGGCCCACACCTACGCAAGATCAAGGACGACCGTCAGATTGGCCATGGTTGTTGATAAAGAGGTGACGCCGCAGTGGTTGTTTCCTGAGGCCCACTTGATGTATGTGTTGTATTTTCACACTGTCCATTAGGTTTTTCAGCTCATTTTAGGAGATGGTACTGAAAATGAAGCATTTTTAAATCTCAAGTGGACCACACAGAGATTGAATGTCCACCGTTAAAAAATCTTTTTGGGCCCACAAAAGTTTTACATCAATCTGATTTTTCTGTTTTCACTTCATGATCCAGGTCTGTGTGATAACAAATAAACATTACGGTGGGCCCTAGAAAGCTTTTAATGGTGGGCGTTTAATCACCACTGCTTCCTATGGCGTGGTCCACTTGAGATTTGGTTCTACTCTAGCTTTCGGTTCATGCCCTAAAATGAACTGAAAAAATGGAACAACGGCATGGATGTATAAGACATACAAAAAGGTGGGCCCCACGGTCAGGAAAACACCCACCATAGTGTTACCATGGGTAACACTTGCCACCCATGGTGTGATGACGTGGCGAGATTTGATTGGCCTTAGTACAACGTGTACGCCCCACGTACGGTGAGCGACGCATCACACCACCTCATCACACTACTGCAGGGGGTGGTGAGCAGCTCACCACCTAATCCGTCCATTGTTGTTTTAGCTATACGACCCTAAAAATGAATCCTATCCACTCATCACAACGGACACGATTGTGTATCTGGTTGCAGAAGGTGGGCCAGAGCATGATGAGAAGTACGTATGAAAACCAGCTTGATCCGCTCATTAGGTTAGCCATATCATGGATGATCAAGCAATCCACGTCATTAAAAACAATGGACAAAAAGAATGCATGGCTCATCGCACCAGTGCCCCACCTAATGACTGGATGAGTTCTCATCATGGTATGGCCCACCTTCAACATGGAATGAAATGGGTGTATGTGAAAGTTCACCTATAGCCATTGCATGTGATTATCTTCTCATTTTCCAAACCCTAAAAGAAAACTAATATGAATTCTCACCTGAACACCGAAACCCAACGTCGGATCACCGGGTTTGGGTTTGAAAAGCTGTTGGGTCTCCTTCAAAGTGCTACGAGACGACGTCGGAGGTGTTGGAAAAGTGGCAAAACAGGCCGGAAAACCAGACTGGAATGGATGACTAGGGAAGAAGGTGCAGACATAGATGAGTGGGGCTGAAAAGGGAAGGAGAGATTTATAGATGGTTTGATGAGTCCATCTTCATTTGAGCATTTACTAACGTAGGACGGTTGTGTTCTTGAATTCTACCACCCTCTCTCTCTCTCTCTCTCTCTCTCTCTTCTCAATCTCCATCTCTCACCACATAAATCTACAAACCCATCTGAGAAACCACCATTAAATGCTGTCAGAGGTCGTTGGGAATTTAAGGAAAACTGCCACCCTCCATGAAAACCAGAAACCACTACACGTTATTGTAGCCATGAAGTCCTCACAAGTCTCACTCTCTCTCTAGCTGTACGTATAGAGTGTGTGCTAAGTCCAACCGGTTGTACCACAAGTTACGGTCCATCCAGCAGATAAAAGATTTTATACTTTTTGTGAGCGTACGACATCCAATCCATACAATAGGTTGGGCCCACCAAGAGGACGGACTTCTTAAAGAATTGGACACATCTATTTATTAAATGGACCACACTTGTGTGGCTTTCATTAATGGCCACTTTTCTATGGTGTGGCTCACCTAATGAGCTCATGGGCTGCTTCTTTTTGCAACGAATGATCCTCCTAGTAGGGCTAAGTTATTGGAAAGGTTTGATGCGGTTGCTTAATAGGTTAAAAGTTATTTTCTAGGTTGATCATAAATTATAGTCACTTGGGGATGCAGACTATGTGTGAAAATTTGATTGCGTAAGGTGCCGCTGGTAAAGATAGAGCCACCCATTAAATACTTATTCAACCTAATAACTTTTAAATATATATAGTTTATGCAACTTCATTTCTACTGCCACCCTTAAATACTTATTCAACCTAACAACTTTTAAATGTGTAGTTTATGTAGCTCCATCTCTCACCGTCGCCCGGAGATCAATTAAATCAGTCAATTCAATATTTGTCGAATTAATTGGACTTGGACGTAGTACAGATATACATAGGTACCTGAAAATCCCTCATATACATTACATATGAATTGAGATACCGTGTTAGGTAGAGGGTGAAAATCCACCGGCTCTGATAGAGTAGGCGTGGAGGAGATACGGTCCGTTGTGACAGACCCAGTCCCTGTGTTTATGTCACCAAATTACATGGGCCCGACAATGATGTATGTCTTATATCCACACTGCCTATCCATTTTACGAGATCATTTTAGAGCATGAGAAAAAATTGAGGTATATATATAAACCTCAAGTGGGCCATACCACATAAAGCAATAGAGATTTAATGTCTACCATTGAAAACTTATCAGAGGTTACAAAAGTTTTCGGTCAAGCTGGTATTTGTTTTTTCCATTCATCCAAGTCCGTGTGACCTCATGAAACTTAGACGACAAAAAAAAATCATGATGGCCCTAAGAAGGTTTCAACTATTGGAATCATTGTCTTCATTGCTTTACTCAGTGTGGTTCACTTGAGCCTTGGATCTATCTCATTTTTGGGTTCATAGCCTAATATTATTTCAAAAAAAAAAAAGGTATAGATATAATACATAAATATCATGTTGGGCCCACAAAACTTGGTGACGAAAATACACTACCATGCAATTAGCTTCCTATTTTCTCTCCCTCTTAATTAAATCCATCCGGGGATTCCTTCCAGCAGTCATAAATCAAGTGGGATGGGGGAATTCAAATTTCTATCCTGTGTAGTTTCCGAAGTCTTAATCCAAGGTCAACAAAGGTAATACCCAAACAACAACTATGCATAAAAAAGTGATTATTTCATTTCAATCCCATCAAATACCATCTAATGCGGTGCACCAAACATGCATTTATAGTCCCCACCGTGATCGTCTATGACATCCACTTCAGACATATCATCTCTTGTTTTAACATGTTTCCAAAAATCATACCAATCCGTTATTCACCACATGTGGTAAACACTCTATTTCAACACCAAGAACAGGATCAAGTGCTCATGTGGTGTGGATGTGTGGGTGAGTGCATGCGGCGAGGTGTGTTAAAAAAAAGAAGTAAACCAGACGACAGAGAAACAATTGAGGGAAAAAGCACACCCTTGATTTTGTTAAGGCCCACTTATCTTTTATATGACGTTTAACCCCATATGTGGATGAGTGTCTCTCTATCCAAGTACAGAGAAATGCTCCATTGCTCTGTAAGTCATAGTGCTCCTTATTGCATTGGGATACTTAGTCTAATAGATGGATTTGGTCTATTCATTAGACCCAAAACACATTTTAGATGCTTCTTATATCTAAACTTGCATTGGTTAGATGATCAAATCCATTCTCAGTTCAATTTTATTTTCTGTTACGGTTCTTAGTTTCAAGCCATGAGTAGAAATTGTTACAACTGCCCAAGCGATTCTTTATAATTATGAGTAATGAGGCCAATAAATAGATTGATGAATTTGTTCATTGGACCTACTTTTATGTAGACAATTAATATTTGTTAAAATCACTGTGATGATTGCATGGTAGCCCATGCAATGTGCGCTGGATGTGATCAATGGTCAGATCACTGCATTGAATTTAAGTATCCCAATGCAACTATTAGCACTGGAGCATTTATCTTGGTATGTATTTAGGGGAGTTATTTGATACTCTGGCTGTGTATGACGCTTAATATACAGGCACTCTAAAATGGTACATGTGATGTGTATATTAGATCAAATTAAACCAAATAAATCCTGGAATCCACTGCCACTATTGATAGCATGAAAGTGAGATTGGCTGCGTACAATCCTAACCTTTGATTCATGGACACTTGTTTCTTGAAATAAGTTTTTTGGGTTTCATCCAGCACACTCTCTGGCCGTGTATGTATTTGGATGGTTAACTTTAGGGATTTTGACCATACTACCCTGTTGTACGGTCAAAATATCCAGAAGGTAATAGGTCTAGAAATACGCCCACGTAGCCTCTTAACATGCTTTCAAAAACAATTCGAATGAAAATGCCATTGTCCGTAGATCAAGGGCTGCTGTATGCATTTTGAGCGAAGAACATTGTATGTAATTTCTAATCTTGAGAATGAGATATGGGCGGAATTTGTTTTTGGGTCAACCGGAACTTAGATCTAATTCGTTCATTTTCTTTATAACCTTCTATTTATATGAAAAGATGATAACTTCTCGTTAACATGAAATCTGTGTGGTCTACAAAACTTAATAACTTTATAACAAAGTTCATTCAATATGAATTATTTTCTTGTGATGTGGTTCATATAATTGGCGAATGTTGATCATTCTTCTAATCATTGACTTCCACGAAATTCTGAAGTTAATGGATGAAGTGGATTCCACACATATGCAATGAAGGGCCCCACAGATGGTGTATGAACGCCTTTAGAAAAGATCATTGCCTTTTTATACATTCTACACAGGTTTCTCTTCTTTTTTGAGAAACTAAAGTTGTGGGACCCACTACCACTCTACCTCCGGCGTTTATCTCCGGCATTTCTTTTCTCTGGTGTGCATACAGTCGGCATTCTTCGTTGTTCATTTGAAAGCTCATTTTCTTTCAAGTCCGTTATTGATCTTTGTCATTTTTCTCCTCTAACGTATATCTAGCATTCTTTAACATTCATTCCAAAACTCTTCTTCATTCGTTGAATCTTTATCCATACTTCCACGATCACGATTGTGCAGTTCTCTAGTGTCCTTACTATCGTAGTAAATTATAAGTTTAGTCATTTTAAAGGAAAATAAAACCTTAAATCTTTTTCTAATGGGCTAGGTTATGTTATCTTTTTGTAAGAGAACAGATTGTGATGTGTTTCAACATAATAAAATGTCATCCAATAAGGATCGATGTTATCATCTAATACGAGTTGAGGGTGACAGTTAATGTGTAAGGTTGAGATTGATAAGTGTGAAGAGTCGAGGTTGACAATTAGGAAAGTTGACAACCTTAACCCTTACAATTTGACAACCACAATCCTTTACCTAGTTTAACAACCCCGACCGTTACCATTTGACAATCATGATCCTTCACCTAATATGACAATATTGACTCTTATTAGATGACAACATAAACCCTTCACATGTTACAACCCCTACCCTTTAAAATTGTTAATTTATAGCATTTATGTTGTAAACATAATAATACACTATCCATTTTTATTGCAGGTTAACTCATATGAGAAGATCATGGCTCATCGGCTATTATGATGGGGAGGGTATATATGAAAAGGAATCTCAACGTGGGTGGGAACTCAAAAGGGATTGTTGTGAGGGATAAAATTATGTATAAGAGTCTTATAGATAAAATGCATTAGATGCAACACTGGATGAATTTGATTTGAGAATGAAAGTTATGTACAGTGAGACATTGACATTTATGCTTTTCTATGAATAGAGTCTACCCACTCAAATATCACTGTAAATAGAGAAAGTGAGACGTACGCCTCTTGTGCGCACACACTCTACATCACATTCAAACATATTGTCCTCCAATATACAACCGTCAAGTAATGATACATGTCATGTTCGATGACTCGACGATTGCGATATTCCTAGCCCTTCAAGCAATGAAGGATGTTATGATCGATGACTTGACAATTGCAATATTCCTGGCCCTTCAAGCAATGACTATGTTAGGATATGGAAGAGTTGACGACTGTGATATCCGCGTCCCTTCCGCCAATGTTACGTGTCTTGATCCCTCAATTTTGTTCAATTCGCAGCCTATTAACTTGAATTTATGCATACCAATCAATGAAGAATATCAAGATATTCTTTGATCATCAACCCAACTGATTAGTCTCCACAAGATACTTTTATCACTCCATCCGATATCAACTCGATGGGCATTACTGACATATTTCAGTTGAGGGAGATGAGTGTACATGCGATGAATTCAGTATTATATTGCTACCTTTTATGCATGTAATCACGGCTTGTGATAAGTATTAGCTCAATATTTACAAATTCTGCTCTCATTTCTATATGATGGAATTTTACCAAAAAACATATAGAGAATTGGTCTACCTAGTGCTTGACAATACTCAATGGAATATCCTGAATGAAGTAAAGACACTGTGAGAATATGAAACCCTTAGAATAAAAAAGATCTACTAAAAAACTAAAGAAGATTTGAATTACATCTCATGAAGATAGGCTCATAGTTAAATGCTCAAAATGTAGGTGAATATGTCACAATTGGCGCCAATGCACTTTCCTCCCTTTACGTTGGCAAGATTTTTTTTAATGTATTTAAGACTTTTGAGACTTTAGGAATTTTTAGCCATCTTAGTATTGATTGACAATGGCTATGTGAACGTGAAAATGATGTGTGATGTACATAAGAGAATTCTTTGTCTAGCAATTTAATGGTCTTGGTTTTCAATTTAAGGGTCATAATTATCTTCCAATAAAGGTCGAGATTATCATCCACAATGGGTTGAAGTTGATATACAGTATATAATAGGTTGGGGTTGTCATTCATTGAGGGTTGAGGTTGACATTAAGTGTAAACCTCTCATATAGTGTCAACCTTAACCCATTATAGATGACAACCTCACCCTTAATTAAATGCTTGTCAACCTCGACTATTGTGGATGATAAACTCGACCCTTATTGGATTGCTTGTCAACTTTGACTTATTATGGATGATAATCTCAACCCTTACTAGACTGCTATCAACCTCGACCTATTGTGGATGATAATCTTGACCCTTACTGGACTGTCTGTTAACATCGACCCATTGTGGATGATAACCTCGACCTTTACTAAATGATAACCGCGACCCTTAAATTGAAAACTTCTTTCCTTAAATTGCTCAACCCATGTATATTCATACACGATTATTCATTGACATCATCTAGGAATCATACAATTATACACAATCATTCATCGGCATCATCCATCCATCCTACATTCATACATAATCATTCATTGACATCATCCATAGATCCATCCTATACATTCCTACCATTAAATAGTTGTACTTCTTTGTCACGCCCCAAACTCGGAAACCGGGCTCACAAAATTTTCGATCGTCGAATCCGGTGCCGACAGCCTCTGTAGAACCCCATTTTCGGCTCCTAGTGCCCATTCGCCAGGTTCCGATCTTGGGATGCTACGATGAGAATTTTCAACGTCAGTTTGATTCGTAATAAGCATAACCAAAGACATAATCCACAAACAACAACCAAGAACTCCATTACATTTTCACTATGATAAAAAACTTTACAAGTACAATGAGCATAAAGGGAAATACAATGGTAAAGAACAAAAACTTCAAAACGATCTGCAACGTGCTCCTGCCTCAGCGTTGCTGCGAACTAACGTCACCTGCACGCAATAGTCGTGCATAAGCTTATAGAAAGCTTAGAGGGTGGTGAAAGTGTGTGCGTAAGGTAGTAATATGAACATGTAATGTCAGAGCAATGCGGAATATGCAGATGGATCCATAATATTATGAGCCATACCAAGGCTATGCGATGCAAGACATGAATGATATCGGCCATCCCAAGGCCATGCGATGTGAAATGCAACTCAAGCATACAATTCCTCATCTATGTCCACACATCAATACAGCTCAAATCTGAAATATTACCGGGGTCTAGTACACTCTAAATTAGATTGCCGCCACATCACGCGCAATAAGGTAAGTGGAAGAGACCTCACTATCCGTCTGCCAATATCGGCCGCGACTCGTCGATAGCGGACCCATTCCTCGAATTGGTCAGACTCAGCCTAGCATTGCCCCCTACTCTCGGGCGGGTAAGGCCGCACCCCCTTCCAACCGACCACAACATAGTGGAGAGCATAGCCAACTGGTAATCGGCACTCAGCGCTCATCTACCCACTCGTTCTAGACGTTGGAGCAACCTCTTGGTACCATAAGGGTTTAGAAACTTTCACCCAGGGATATCTATAGCACCCCATGTAGAACGAGATTTTCGGTATCCAATCCTGCCAACCACGATACGCCTGTGGAGGCTACGGCCCCGATGTCGCTAGGGCGTAATAACCATGTCACACAATGCGAATGCATAAATCATAATATCCAATCATGCAACAAATCCTGCGCGTATCGTGCGCTCATGTCGGGCAGCATCGCCTAACCGGGAGCCCATAAACAACCTGCCCGAAGGCATATGCTATGATCAGACAATTCTCACGTCAAGCATACATATGATGCATATGATCATGAGTCATGGAACTATATTAAACATATTATAATGAGATGAACTATCCTTACAATGTAGATGGGCCTGGATGGCCTATATACAATAAGTACGGGCCTAACAATGGGCCCTAAGGAGAGTCGTAATGTGGACATCAACTAGCATTATACTCGCAATGTGGACGTCAAACCAACATTGCTCCCAAGGCACGATCGTCGTGAACATCGTTACATACTCTGTATTGGGATCACGCATTGCAATGGACCTTAGGTACATCCCATTGGGCCTTAAATATATCAAATAAGTCAATGGGCCTTATATACATCAAGTGGGCCTTACGTTTATCAAATGGGCCGCATTACTGGGCTTCACCAATGGGCCGTAGGTACATTGCAATGGATCACAATCCAGGGGGCCTCAGAGTATATTAATATGGGCCTAATCACATGGGCCCGATGCATATCAGATGGACCTAAACTCATAGGCCTTATTTAAGTCAGATGGGCCTAAACCCATAGGACTTAAAATACATCAAATGGGCCTGATCCCATGGGCTTTAAATTACATCAAATGGGCCTGAGCCCATGGGCTTTAAATTACATCAAATGGGCCTAATCCCATGGGCTTTGGAACACATCAAATGGGTCCAATCCCATGGGCCTTGGGATATACCAAATGGGCCTAGTCCCATGGACCTTAAATGAATCAAATGGGCCTAACTCATAGGCCTTTTACAATCAAATGGGCCTAACCCCTAGGCTTTAAATAAATAAAATGAGCCTAACCCATAGGCCTTTGCAAATCAAATGGGCCTAACCCCTAGGCTTTAAATAAATCAAATGGGCCTAACCCATAAGCCTTTACAAAATCAAATGGGCCTAACCCCTAGGCTTTAAATAAATCAAATGGGCCTAACCCATAGGCCTTTACAAAATCAAATGGGCCTAACCCAAACATAGGTGGCCCACCCAATCTTCAATACATGCCCTGAAATGATCTCACCAAGTGGATGGACGATCTGGATGCGTCACATGCATCATGGCGGGTTCCACTATCGCTGGACAGTGAGGACCGAACACATATCTCACAAAGGGCCCCACTGTCCGCTGGACGGTGGAAGTACAAATACATTAAGGTGGGTGCCACCGTCCGCCTGGACGGTGGACTTAAAATGCGGACGGTGGACTTAAAACACATACATCATCGTGGGTCCCATGTGGGGCCCACTGTAATGTTTGGATGCCATCCAACCCGTTCATAAGGTCACTTAGACCTGGATAGAGTGAAAACACAAATTTCAGATTGATCTGAAACTTCTGTGGGCCCCAAAAAGATTCCAATGGTAGAGTTTAATTCACACTGTTTCATGTGGTGTGGGCCACCTGAGTTCTAGATCGAGCTGAAATTTGGAGGGGGCCCACCTGAGGAGGGGACCCACCTCATGAACGGCGTGGATCTTCACATACATCATGGTGGGGCCCACGGCAACAGCCGTGGGTGGCTGCACGGCCGCCCCCCCAACGCTGCACGCTGCTGCGTGCAGCAGCGTCGCTGACAGAGAGAGAGCAGAGGCTCTGCCTCTTTCAAAAACTGGGGAAAACCCGTTTTCCGGTGGTTTTTCGCACGTGGGGCCCGCTTCACAAAAATCCGCCCTGGCCATTGCGTTCAGTGGCTCGCAACCGGCGAAATGAGTCCGAAGTTTGAAATTTTTAGATGCATAGGAATGACAGAAAATTCTTCAATGGTAACCACCAATGTTTCCAATGCTATGGCCCACCAGATGCTCAGATCAACCTCAATCCTTGGTTCAACGGCTAAAATACTGCTGGTAAGAGGATGGACGGTTTAGATTGGGAATAGACATCAAGGTGGAGCCTACACAAGGGCCCACTCCCAAAGCTATGAGTCAAGCTTGAATTTGTGCTTTCCTTTGTACAGGGACGTCCAGCGTCCCAGACGCTGGACGGTTTAGGCTTGGGTATGCATTGAGGTGGGCCACCACATGGAGAGTGGGTGGGTATAATGTGTTTAAGGTGGGCCCCACTTGAAGAACACTTGGACAAAAATACCTCAAGGTGGGGTCCATTCAAGTGGGCCACACAAACCTATTACATAAAATAAAATAAAATAAAATAAAAAGAAATAAAAAGGGAGAGAGAGATGGAGAGTGGGACACGCTTTGTAATGGAGGGTTCCGCCACTATAAGCCCTCCCTTGAAGAAATTATACAATCGGAGGGGTCCTTTAACACATGGTACCACCAAAAATTTAAAATCAACGGTGGGGATCCTTTCCCCACCAATATGGATAGTCTAGATGACCTTTCTAATGAAATAAACATCATGATGGGGTCCATGGAGAATGACCCCATCATGGAATGATCATGATGATCCTAGTGGGCCATCGGCTACATTTTAGGGTCCCAAGTGAGATCCAAACCATTGATCGGTTGGCCTCACTTGGCCCATCTCAAAAACAGGAAAAACTAGTATGATCTAGCACCCACCGTCCGATCTTCTTGCTCTTAGGAGTTCCTTAGCACCTTAACTTCAACTTCAATGGATGAGATGAGGAATGGAGGGTTAAGATGGGGAGATCATGGGGTGAAGAGGTGGGCCACACTTGGAGTTTAGGAAGAGAGGGAGAGGCTCATACGTAGGAGGGGTTTTTGCTTGAGAGAATGAGATGAGAAAATGAGAAAGAGAGAGAGTATTGTAGAGAGAGATGGATGGATGAATGAATGATGGTTGTGTAAGAAAGTCTTGACTTTTGTGGCCTTTTGTGTAAGAGAGGTATGGGAGGTGTAAGAAATCCTTGACTTTTGAGGCCTTTTGTGTAAAAGAGGTATGGGTTTGGAAGACTTTTGTGGTTGCTTGGGAAAAGGGGTGAAAGTGATGTGTACTTGACATGTACTTGACATGTGATGGATTGATGGATGATTGATTGATGGGATTGATGTGATTGATGTGACACATTATAGAGATTCTCTTGGGTTTCGTAATGCATGACATTTTCCTCGCACCGAACGTTGGCCCACATCTCTTGATCAGGGTATCGCCTCGGCGCGCGAGTCGCGATATTGGAACCGCGGCGACGGCGCGGTCGCTAGGGTACAGATCTTGGGTTGAGTCGACTCGGGTTGTCGGCATATGAATCAGGATCGTACGTAAGCATCGGTTAAGGGTCGAAGGTTGTCGGAATTTGACCAGTAAGACCGCAGAAGTCTACGGGTCGGTACGGATTAAGATACGGGTCTCACATTCTTTACAATCGATATACAATATATCTTTAAATTTATAGTTAACATATAATTCGCAACCTCATTTAAGTCAATTTTTTGGTTTCTTTCTTGAAAGATTTCTTCTTGCGGGTCGTTTACACAACATCGCCTATTAATTCTCCTTTGATTCCACAATCTTTACCTCATTCATTCATTCATTGACCAAAAAGTAGAAAGCATTGACTGAGGAGGCCGTGTAGCTTCAATCTACTTTGTGTATTCTAGACGATGATCTTTCAAAATTTAGGGATATCTTCCTTTAAAAAAGGAAATAAGATTAAAACAAAACACAAAACATAGAACAGTAAATTAAGACTACTCAAATATTTACTTACAGGTCTAAACCTCAGACCCATAATGAGTGCAAAGTCCAGCTTGCTCAATTTTATGATGGTGCCCCTCACGTCAAAAGTCAAGTCACCAATATACCTATGCATATGATAGCTTATTACTTGATCATGTGCGTTCCACCCGGCTACTGAAAAATTCAATAGATGCCTAAAATAAGTCTTATTAAACATCTCTTTTCTAATAGGAGTGTTGTCAGAATCATCTAACATGTATTCATTTGAAAATGAAATAGAACACTTCGGAGAGACTATTGCCTTCTTGTAATCCAAGTAGGTGGTCCTTCCTGGTTGTTTTCGACCTGCATTCCAATAAGGGTTAAGATTATCCTCTACTAAGGGTCGAAGTTATCATCCACTAAGGGTCGAGGTTGACAGTGGGACAGTAAGAGTCAAGATTATTATCTAATAAGGGTCGAGATTGACAATCTTTCGTTAATGGTCGAGATTGTCATCCACTAAAGGTTGAGGTTGACAGTAAGAAAATAAGGGTCGAGATTATCATCTAATAAGAGTCAAAGTTAACAGTTTTTTGGTAAGAGTTAAAGTTGTCATACTGATAACCTTGACCCATATTGTATGCGTCTCGATCCTTACTAGATGACAACCACAACCCCTACACCATGTAGGGAAACAAGAGTATAAAAGTGGTTAGAGTTGTCATTTTAAAGTGATCCAGGTTGTCATCGTTCCCGAATCACATCATTTTCACATTACAATCCATAATCACAACCACAACCACAATCATCACAATAATAACCTCCACACATAAAATCGCAGTATTCACAGTCAAAATCACTTCTTCCGACAACGGTTCCTTCCAACCCTCAATAGCTTCAAGTTGATATCCAATAATAATAGTAAAAAAATAAAAATTATTTCAAATATTGTCCACATACAATGGATTGCCATTTCTACGTTTTTTTGTTGTGAAAAAAAGATGTTTTATGGAAGTAAAAGAAACTGGAGCTGGAGAAGATGATGTTGGAGACAATCATGTTGAAAAAACAATGCTGGAAGGGTGGAAGTGAGTCCTAGAGAAGAAACTTCGAAAGAGAGAAGTGGGGTCGAGTTCGGAATTCGAAATGGAGCCATGCGGTCATTTTTGACATTATAAACATATTTATGTATAACATATGTGGGTCCCATCTTCGGCTTTTGGTCAAATCTGCTTCGCCCATTCTCTCCAGAATTTTGAGGAATGTAACATTCTAGAGAACGGCCAGCATCTTCAGATCTTGTGGCCCACAACACAACTAAATAGTAGGTACTGTTTCATCGACCAGTGAATATTTATTCCTTTCGTGGGCCACTAATGGCTCGGAACAACGTGAAGTAATACTTTCGCTTGAAAATCCTAGGCCACAAACATTATCAACGGATTGGATTTATCTTTTAATGGGCCCCATAATCAAATGGATACAACTGATTGCATTAGGAAGCGTAATGGTCAAAACGTAACTTCTTCCTTCTTTTTCGCCCACAACACAACTAAATAGTAGGTACTGTTTCATCGACCAGTGAATATTTATTCCTTTCGTGGGCCACTAATGGCTCGGAACAACGTGAAGTAATACTTTCGCTTGAAAATCCTAGGCCACAAACATTATCAACGGATTGGATTTATCTTTTAATGGGCCCCATAATCAAATGGATACAACTGATTGCATTAGGAAGCGTAATGGTCAAAACGTAACTTCTTCCTTCTTTTTCGCCTTACCAACTTTTGATTAAATGAGTTACAGTGATGTTTATATGTCATCCAATACCATTTTAATGTCACATATAAATAATGAAGGGAAAACACAAATATTATATTTATACGAAACGTTTGTGGCCTACCAAGAATTATATTTATACAAAATCGTTTGTGGCCTACCAAGAAGTTTTCAATAATAGCATGTAACTCACACTATTTCTTGTGGTGTGGTCCACTTCATCTATAGATAAATTTCAAATTTTAGATTTATATATTAAAATGAGCTGGTATAATGGATGAGTTGTGTAGATTAAAACCTTAAATCACAATGGGCTCCGCTTCCAGGAGAATCACTATCCAGCGGAAGACCTCTCTCCAATATCGTTTCCTAGTTTGCGCAAGGGTCCGTCACCATTTCATTAGATTTTTTTTTTTTTTAAAAATCCGTCCGAAACTACTCAGGCATTACTTGAAATTCTTTTCCTTTTTTGAAATTTCACCGTACTATAAATAATCCCTTCACTTTAAGTTATTTACATGCCACGTATGAAGTTTCCATGTAATTTCTGAATGCCTGCCTATCATCCATCAAACTCTCTCGCCCTATCAAAGTTATAATGCTCCAAGTCTCATCAGATCAATTGGACCATTCAATCAATTAATCTGAGCCGTCCATTAAGTCCAAAACATATTTTCTGGGTCACCGTGAAAAAATTCTCACTGATTGGATGATCTAATCTGATCTCTATTAAGCCTTATTTTTTCTAGATGGGAATGGCTAGGATTGCCCAACAGGAGTAATTCATTAGAATCGTAAGCACCCCAAGGTAGACCCTAACAAATAAAGAGTAAATTCCTAAGTGGGCCTATTTTCTGTAAACGATCTGGACCATCCATATTAAAAGATATTGATCAGATTATTAGCATTGCCAGATTGGGCCAAACATGGGTGACGCACGTAATGTTGGATTTTATGCAAACATCACGGTGGGCCCCACCTGATCCGCCGACACCTTGGCTCCTTGATTCATGGGGTAGGGCGTTGAAAATCGTTTTCAAAAAGGTAGCGGAATTTACTGATTGGTGGAGATTTATTGAACGGTTGGGATTGTGACGTAGTCTGTGAATTCAAAGTTGACGTGGTTTAATTTGAATTAGCGTACGCCGGACGCGGATTTCATGCCAAAACTTTCGCAGGAAGTTTCTGCACTCGAAACTTATGTGGGGCCCACTGTGATGTTTGTGATAAATCAAAACCGTCCATCTACTTTTGAGCTCATTTTAGTGCATGTAATTAAAAAATGAACCGGATCCAAGGCTCAAGTGGGCTGAAAACATAACGATTGAATTTCCATCGTTGAAACATTTGTGAGGACACAGAAGCTTTGAATCAAGATATATTTTTGTTTTCAGTTCATCCCACTAGGAATGACGTTTTGAACGGTATGGATGGAATATAAACATTACTATCGACCCCGTAGAGATTTCAAAGTTAGGAATTTCCCTACCCACTTTTTCTTCTAGTGTTTACTACTTCAGTCCTGTATCTTTCTCATTTTTGGTTCAATGTCCTAAAATGATCTTAAAAACCGGATGGACGGATAAATTTCTATAAACATTACGATGGGCCCCACCTAGGTTTCCCGCACATCCTTTTCCGGGTATGATTGGTGTGCACTTGAGTGCTTGAGTACCAATAATCATACTCGTATCAAGCTAACCCTCGCTATTTAACGGAAATGGATTCGCTACTACTCCACCAGCATGGTGGCTAGTGGTCGGTGCTCTGTGGGCGCCAAAATGATGTATTTATTTCATATATTCTGTTAATCCATTTTTACAGATTATTTTAAGGCTTTATGACAAAAATGATAGGGTTATAAATCTCAAGTGGACTACACCACAAGAAAACAATAGTGATTGAGTATCCACCATTAAAATCCTCCTAAGGCCCACTATACTATTTATTTGACATCTAATCTGTTGATTAGGTCATACGGACCCAGATGAAGGGAAAAACAAATACCACCTTGATCTAAAACTTCTCTAGCTCCCAAAAAGTTAATAATGATCGACGTTCATTCAACACTGTTTCCTGTAATGTGGTCCAATTGTATATATCTTATTTTTGGTCTCATATCATAAAATGATCTCAAAAAATAGATGGACCGAATGGATGAAACAAATACATCATGGTGGGGCCCACAGATCACCGACCATCAGCCATTGGCTGATGGCAGGGGAGTAGCCAATCCGTTTCCCTATTTAACATAGCTGGCTAATAGCCTAATACATCGTCGAAGTATCAGGAAACTGTACATTACGTTTGGGATTTCACTTAAATAGTCTCACATTTCATTCATTCAAACTATTGAAATGACGGCCCGCATCATGGTTGAACAAATCACCACTGGTCAAGGATTCAAGATTCTAGATGAGTGGGGCCCACGATTCACGACCTGACGGTCAAACGCGGTATACTTGGGTCATTGGTTTGTCCAAGTGAGGCTCATGATTTAGTGATCTAAACCATTGACTGGACGAGCAATAGCATGATAAGGCTCTTTCAAATAAGAAGTCAAAATATCTCAGCTGTTCAGACCCGGAATGAGGTGTATCATCTAGAAAGATGCCTTCCTCTCGACGAATTCAGCCGGCAAATACAGCAGCTCCTGTCTGCCGTTGAAAAATCGAAAATGGACGGTTGAGAAGGAATACACCGATTTTCCGCTAAAAAGCCAACGCGTAATAAGTAGTAACCGTCAACGACCGGATGATACTTTGAACATACTCGAGTCAGCATCGTATAAATCGTCAGATGTAGATAAAGTGCTCGCCCCGAGTAGCGGTACATCCGTTCCGTCCAGAATTATTTGCAGGTGGGCCCCACCATTCAGTGATCAAGACCATCCATCTAGTTGGTACCCCACCTTTTGATGGGTCATACAAACAGGATCCTAATCGAACAATCCTAACCGTTCACTTTGGGTACTGACTGTGTTTTTCACAGCTGGTCCCACATTCAGTGATTGTACCATTCATCTGGTGGGCCCATCTTAAGTCAGCGATATGGTAAGAGGCGCCCCGGTCAAATATTACGATCATAGCCGACGGGGGCGCGACGTCAGGGCCTGTTTGGCCGGGCGAACCTCGTTGGATTAGGAGGGATGGGATGGATTTTAAGGTAATGATGTGGTGCCAGTGGATTAGTTTAATATTCGATTGCTATACACGGGACAAGTTCACTGGGTCTGTTTTAGGGGTGGGCATCCAGCCGAGTCAAGTCGAGGTGGGCCAAGCTCAGCCCATGCTATACTCGAGCTCGAGCTCAACCTCGAGCTTAAAATTAAAGTTTGGTTTGTTTGTCAAAATTGTCGAGTCAAATTGAACTCGAGCTTATTGGGTGAGAAAGTAATGAATTCTGTTCTTGATCCTCCTCCATTGATTTAGCAGAGAAACTAAATAAAATTTTTTTTTAAAGAGACAATTTTATATGACACTCCACCAAGTGAAATTCATTTTTTGGTTTGGCCCGGCAATCGAAATAGGGTGCATTCCATCTTTCAGCAGTACAAAAAATTTATTTGTGTGGGCCCAATGATAGAAGAACCAAGGGGCCAAAAACATTCTTAATTGTATGTTCTGAATTACCCATTATCAAGGCCATACTTTTCAATGGATAGGATTTTCAACAGACTTGCGACCACAAAAAAAGTGAGATCCACTTGTATTGTTGCTACGCAAACAAAAGCGTAGTTTCCATTATCTTGCAGATGCTCTGAGGACTTATAGCTCATAACATATTCGGGAAGGATATGTCTATTAATGAGAGTGCTCCATACAATATACTATTTTGGATTCAAGAGATCATAAACACCAACATCAAACTCTTCGCTATTAGGTTGAAAGCAAAGAGATCCTACTTCAACTTTCTCTGCTTTTTCCACAACTTTAATATATTTATTAATCGAGCTGAGTTAAACTCGAGTTCAAGCTTCGAGTCGAGTCAAGTTCAAGTCGAGTCAAGTTGTAATGCCCCCTGGTCGAACTTGGCTTGAGCTCAACTCAAGCTTCAAATAATTAGCTTGAATCAGATTGAATTGCCCATTCAAGCCGAGTCAATCCGAGCTGACTCGAGTTGAGTTGAGCGAGTTTTTCGAGCTATCTCGACTCGTGAACAGCCCTTAGTCTGTTTGGCACGCCCTGCAGATTTCGAGAGTTTACCTACCGATCCGTCTAACCCGGGGATGCGGCCAGTGGATTGTTTTAATATCCTTGGGATCGCTTATATTCCTGGACAAGTTCATCAGGTCTGTTTGGCTTGTCATGCATATCCGGGATATCGGATCCCATGCCTCCTAAAACCGTGGGATCGGTCCGGCCAAACAGGCTTAGCTGGTACCCGGAACCAGCCACGTGGGTGATAACCTGATAGTGGTACTCACGTTCATGTAACATCTGTTTATCTACACCGTCTATCTGTTTTTTCAACTTATTCTATAGCATGAGACAAAAAATGAAGTAAATAAAAATATCAGGTGGACCACACCACAGGACACAATGGTCATTGAACGTCCACCGTTAAAAACTTACTAGGCCACAAGGTAATGTTTGTTTTCTATCTAACCTGTTGATAAGGTTACAAAGAGCTGGATGAAGGGAAAACACAAATATCAGATTGATCCAAAACTTTCATGGCCCACAAATGTTTTTAAATAGTGATTCATCATTGTTTCCCGTCGTGTGGTCCACCTGAGATTTATATCTGCTTCGGTTTTTGGCTCTTGTCATATAATTAATTGAAAAAACGGATGAACGGCGTAGATATACGACGCATACATCTATGTGGGTCCCACGGTCAGGGTACCACCCACATTGCTGGTTCCGGATACCAGCAACCGCAAAGTCGCGCCCAGCCGACAGAAAAGATGACGGTAAACCAAGCACAGCTAACTGCCCATCTGCAATGCAAAGAAAAACAAACCAATCGACGGATGGGATTGTACAATGTATGAGACTGCCGAGCCCATGGACCATCCACAATATATTCTATCAGATGAACGATTTAGATTGCTGAAAACTGGATCACATGCAGGTGCAATATCTAACCCGTCCATCAGTGGATCTGACGGTCTAGATGTTTTGGACAAACGACAAGTGACAGTTAGTCGGGCTGGAAATTTTCGAACATGCTTTTGGAAGCTGTACAATTTGTTTAATAAATCGGGCCCACCTGATTAGTGGACCGATCTGATCCTTATCCCATGACATTAAACATATTGTACCCTCGCGATGGATGCATTTGGATGCAGATGGTTGTACCCTCGCGATGGATGCATTTGGATAGAGCGCTGCTTAGGTGGATACTCGGAGTCTCGGATTGATCAAGGTCGGTGGATCACTAACTGTGGAGCCCACTGAGATTTATGTTACTTACATCCACACCGTCCATATATTTTTACAGTTCATTTTATGGTATGATCCCAAAAATGAAGCAAATCCAAATCTTACGACAGGAAGCAGTCGTGATTGAATCCCCACCATTAAAAACTTGATGGAGCCACCAGAATGTTTAATTTCCATCCAACCTGTTGATAAGGTCACAAAAACATGGATGAAGAGTCCATACAAATATCATCTTGATCTAAACATTTTGTCGCCCACGAGAAGTTTTTAATGGCTGATTACTACTGTTTCCTGTATGCTTACCTGAGATTTGGATCTCCTTATTTTTAAAGATTATACCCTAAAATGATATTTTAAAATATATGGACGGTGTGGATATAAGGAAAATGCATCAATGTGGGCCCCACGTTCAGGGATACCACCCACCTCGATGGATACGGGGATCTACCGACGCCGCGTCCAATTTGGAGCTCCCTACTACCTAAGCTGGCACCGGACTCGATTTTTCCTGTAACCCGGGTCACATCAATCCCCTGTAACCCTAAGATACGTGGGTTCCATTGTGATGTTTTTATTTATATCCACTCTGTCCATCGGTTGGGTCAGACCATGCTATAACGTAATATAAAAAAATCATGAATATCCAAAAATTTAGTGGACCACACCAAAAGAAACAGTAAAGATTGAAAGCAAAAACACAACATTAAAACCTTTTTCTGGCCACAGAAGTTTTGGTTCTGGCTAATATTTTGTTTTATGCTCATCGGGCCGAGATTTGCCTTATGAACGGATCAGATGGCATATAAACATCATGGTAGGCCCCAGGATGGTTTCAACAGCTGGAAATTCCACCTCCACTGCTTCCTTTGGTATGGTCCACTTGAATATTTGATTCCCCTCCCTTACAAGCTCTGCTCCTAAAATGAGTTAGCCAAGCGTATGGAAGGAGTGGATCTGAAGTGGCATCTGCTGGCACATAAGCTGCTTTATACCTACGTGTGGGCATACTAAAGCTCCACGTAGCTTGCATGTGTACGTACACGTATACGGATACGAATACGGATACGCTACATTTTTTTGAGGCCCACCTAACTGGCAGCAAAAAGCGCATCCCCATAAATACGAGCATTGAATGGGGAACGGTAGTAAATGAGATTGGTTGGGGAGAAAGGAGAAAAATGGTTATGTGAGAGAGAGACACTCGGTTTTTTTAATCCGTCCATAACATGTGAGCGGTCGGATTCGGTGAGCGACCCCACCGACTGACACGGGTTGCATTCGGGGGATCTGTGGGCCCCAGAGTAATGTATATATTTTATCCACGCCGTCCATCCATTTTGAAGTATTATTTTAGGGAATTGGAAGAAAATAGAGGCATATCCAATACTCAAGTGGACCACATCACAAGGAGTGGTGGTGATAATGTCACCCGCCGTTGAAACCTTTCTAGGACCGACCGTGACGTTTATTTATCATCCGATCTGTTCATAAGGTCACGTACGCCTGGATGAAGGGTATACATAAATATCAGCTTGATCAAAATACCGAAGCTCTCAAGAAGCTTTTAATGATGGAAGTTTAATATACACCGTGAGGTTCACCTGAGAATTTGATCTAACTAATTTTTGGATTAATATTATAAAATGATCATAAAAAATTTATGGACGGTGTGGATGAAACATATACATCAATATAGACTCCACATAGCCCATGCAAGGATCGAGTCTGTCCTCGCGGGTGCAGGAGGCGATCCGGGCCCACGCACCAACGGCAGCTTGGACCAGCCACTAATTAGTTTTTTGCCCGACACGCGTCGGTCTCGCACTGGATCGGTTCCGTTCGGGTTTTCCCAAAATGTCCATCGCCAGCTGTGGCCCCCACAGTGATAAATCTCGTTCTTGGCCTGTGAATTTATCGGGAGATTTTTACGTTTCGACTTTTTCTCGCCATATTATCCCGTAAATCTCGCTGAAAATTAAATGTTAAAGAAATATTTATTAGGAATTTCCACGTGAAATCGCAAGATATTTAAAACTACCGTGATTTCGAAAATATCGCGATATTATCCAGACGATATGGCTTGATCAATTGTCGGTGAAAACAGCTTAGATCTTGAAGTCTTGATGATATTTATGATAGTGATGGTCACCAAGCTGATCTTGGCCGATGATATGGACATTGGACGATTGGGATCATAAAAATCTGGACGGTTGGTCCCGGTTTGGAAGATCCTAGCCATTAGTCTTCAGCAATTATTTTAGACCGATGTATCTTTTACTAACAAGGGGTCTAGCGGGCATTTTCTATATATCGTGCCGCCCACAGATTGATGCTGGACTGAATTATTAGATGATGGGGCATCGTGTTTAACATCTTCACATGTAAATTATTTATATTATGTCAGATTTTTGGCTTTAAGTGGTAAAATATTTATATGTGCACGTTTGATTGGCTAATAAATATTTTATCAAGTAAAAACTGACTAATCACATTAATAAAGATTTGAGTGGTATATTCTACTAAAGTTTTAAAATGAATTAAAATGGTTTAAATAAGATATGCTATTGGAATGAGCCACTTTCAATACATATGATGATGGATGGATTGGATGTCATGCCCAGCATGAATTCAATGGATCCCTGACTGTTGGGTACATTGTGGGTATGTGCTTTACATCTACGTAGTCCATCCATTTTGATAAATCATTTTATGGTGTGATATAAAAAATGAAGCAAATCCAAAACTTATGTAGACCACACCATTGGAAGCAATGGTGATTGATTATTAAAAACCTCTCGTGGGCCACAAAAGTTTAGGATCAAGTTGATATTTGTGTGGTTTCTTTATCTAGGTCTCTGTGGCCTTACCGATAGGTTGATGGCAACTAAACATTCCAATGGCCCTCTAGAAGTTTTTAATAGTGGGTATTTAATAACTACTGTTTCATGTTGTGTGATCCACCTAAGATTTGGATCTACTTCAATTTTGGGATCATACCCTAAAATGAGTTGTCGAAACGGTTGGACATAGTGAATACAAGTTGCATACATCATAGTGGGCCCCATAGTCGAGGATCCACAGAACTTTGTGTCCTTAAAATGTTTTTAATCGTGTTGTTTGGATGTCTTCAATCTCTACATGAAATAAGGTTTTTGAGTGATCGAACAACCTGCTCGATCGATCGAGTGAGCCTCGAATTAGACAAATTAGTCTCTCAACAGTTTTGGATAGGTTCGGTTGATTGACCTGGAAGGTTTTAGCGATCGACAAAATTCAAAAAACACTTGTAAATTCTTTGGATCCTTTTGAGCATATTTGAGCGATCGAACATGTGGTGCTCAATCAATCAATCCATGCTTAGATCAACGATGCGTGTAATTTTATAAAATATTAGCCAAGTTGATTAATTATGTCCATTCATCTATCAATTTGGGAAAACTGAGATACCTTGACAGATCGATGCCCTAATCCAATCGCGTGGCTCTGACGGTCGTGACCGTATGACTCTCGCGATCATTCTCCCGTTTGGGTTCGTCACTCCCAACATTAGAATCATACAAAAGTGGTTAAGACAAATGGAGTTTTTACTCGTGGTCACTATGGGGAGGCTCGTCAGCCTAGTGTAGGCCAACAGCTCGAGCATATTATCCTATATCACCATACCTAGCTCACGACATAGTTGCTCAGTGGTAACTACGGATAAACTCGTCACTCCAGCGTAAGCTGACAGTTCGGACACGGTGTTCCATACCACCATGCCCGGCTCATGAGTCTTGTGGGCCGCAACTAATGGTTTGTCAGTGGGCGTAAACGAACATAAGGTGTCTCAGGTTTAAGTAGGCCTGTATAAACATGGTTAATGTACAAGGATAGCCAACCAGTGGGCCAATTTGTTCCCATGAGACGAACCGCGGGTTGTACGGCTTGAGAACGACTTCTCGCGTAGTCCAACTACAGCTGACAACTCGCAGTTTGACTAGTCGGACCAAATTTACCCGTGGGCGGGCCTAACAAAAGGGCTGCCCAAGAAAGTTCAGAATTGTTGGTCGATCCGTAAAGGATGCAGTGTATAATTGTAATATAAATAAGTATAAGTCGATCTACTTGTAATTGTGAGGGAAATCAGGCATGTATAATAATAATCTGCATTCATTATCAATACAAAAGTTATTGTTTGGTATAATTTAGGGTATTCCTAATTAGAAATGCACATGGGTATAGGTTTCAAGAGGACATTAAATGGGAATGAGCACTATAGCCAACTAAAGGAAGAATTGAGCCTACATGGTGGAATGCGGGCAGTTAATTCACCCACTCTGCCCATGTGAGAGACATGTGTACGATTGCATCTTGCTATCTTAGTAAAAATTTGGGGACATCCTAAGTACGAATTTCACAATGGTCAAGAAATCAACGATACAATCAGCAATTTTCCTAGCTTACACATGGGACATGCAGTCGAATTTGACTTATGAAATCAGCAAAATTGGGGATAATATACATGCAATTTCACAATTGCCAAACAATTCAAACAATACATGCATCAAGGGAGTTAAAATCGAAATTCCTTTCCCAATTTAGGAAAATTTCATGCACAAGTTCAAATTCAGCAATGTCATACTATAACAGAAACATGCAAAACAAAATCGTTGACATAATCACTAGGATTCACTTTAGGCATGATAATAGGCCACTTAGAGGTAATGGTCCGCACCTATCGTAGATTGGAGGTCCTTGGAGTCGCTCTAGCGGCGCCGAGTTCGTAAATTTGATGTGCCGAGGTCCTGTGCCAGAGGAATTGCATGTCAGGACACATGCAAGCGGCCCAAGCTAAGAAAAATGGAGGAGATATATAATGGTTACTTTTGGTTAGCTATATTTCACCTCTACGGTGGTAGGGTCGCGGTTTCTGGAAAACGACAGAAGTAGGAGAGTGGAAATTTCAAATTCTCAGCTCCCCTTGCTCGCTCTCTCTCTCTCTCTCTCTCTCTCTCTCTCTCTCTCTCTCCCTTTGCTAGAAATCGCTGTGGGAGTGAGGGAGAGAGGGGTTTGAAGGCTTTTATAGCTTGGACTTTTGTCTAATTGGTCCGGGGTGCTAGTTACTTCCTTAAGTGACCTTTTGAGGCCCACTTATAGCTTTTGGGGCTGCCCTGGTGGGCCCCTAGCCCATCTGAGTTATGAGATGGGTGCCCTATGGTCTGATGAGGGGCTGTCCAAGGTTTGGTGTCAAACGGATGCAGGGATTGATCGTAAGGGTTCATTTTGTGATCAACGGCCACTGTCCTTTGATTAGGGGTCAAATTCAATGGATGAGTGCAGGAAAATATTCTCGACTTGCTGTATATGTTTGGGTGAAATCCGATGGCTGAAGTGTCTTAATTTATTGTCTTAAGTTGTGGGGCTAATTGTTGTAAAAAATCAGATTCCAGGTTATTACTTGGGAGAGTTGCGTTTTACAAGCGTCGGCTGGACGACGCCAATCATTCGTTTCCAAGCGTCGTTTGAATTCATTGCCCTCGATGGACCACAAACCTCGTGAGATGGACATTAGTCTATAATTTCGGAACTAGTGGCTCACTAACGAATGGTTTAGAGCTTGATCGGGTAATTGGGTATTTCTAGAATAAATTGGGTAGAGAGGTTTTTTGGGTGTAGTTGTCAGGGTGTAGATTGACTAAGTTCACAGTGTGACCTATTCAAAATTAGCAAAAATGGTATTCGGTCATGATTACTCTAAACTGTCGATTTTAGGCTAAAAGAGTAATTTGGTTGATTTGATTTATTAATTAAGGTCTAACTTATAGCTGGCTCGGGTTTGGGTAGATCTTTAATTTAGTTACAATTGTTTTGATTAGTCAGTGGTAGGTCGGTTAGATTTGTACCCTATGTGAAAAAATCATGGAGCTAAACTATATGTTTAAGTAATCGGTTAAATTCATTGATTTTCTACAGTTGACAATCTTATTTGTACGATTCTTTATTGGTATCAGCCATGTATAAGGTCACTTCGATCGTTAAGGGTCGGTAAGTGACAACGTGACTAGTTATATATATATAAAATTTAAGGATTTCTTGGCAATCCAAAATAGTAAAAATTCGAGGTATTGTACAAACTTATGTAGAAATTGAAAGTGTTGAGGACATACGGTGGTGAAGTATTCACTTTAAGCAAATTCAATTAGTTTTGTAAAGATGAAGAGATCGTACGACATAACACAGTCAAGCACACACCAGAGCAGAATGGTGTGGTGGAACGAATGAATCAGACTCTTTTGGAGAGAGTCTAAAGTATGTTGAGCAATGTTGCGTTAGGCAATAAGCTATGAATTGAGTCCATTAACACAACTTGTTACCTAGTAAATTGGTCCCCCTCTATGCATATAAATTGTAAAATATCAGAGAAAGTGTGGGGTAGTAATGATGTAGACTAATCAGGGTCGCGAGTATTTAATTGTGATGCTTACTTTCATGTACCATCAGTTGATAGAAAAGTCATACCAAATGACAAAGAAGTGTACCTTTGGTGGTTATGGTGATGGTGCGAAGGGATATAGGCTGTGTGACTGAGTCATACAGAAGATCAAATTAAGCCATGATATTAGGTTTTATGAGGATTCCTTATTTCGTAAGGATAAGCACAAGGAAACATGAAAGTTAGAGGTAATTAACGTTGAAATATAAAAAAAGACAAAACACAGGAAGAAGCCAAGCAGAAGAAAGAAGTACAAGAGCAGGTGGAACAATTACTTGTGAGGAGAAATCCACCAAGAGAACACAGATTACCGGCGACATAAAGAGATGAGTAAAATATTTCATTCGTTCTTATTACAGATGAGAGGATCAGTTTACCTTCTAATAAGTATTGGATACCCTAGAAGCTAAGAAGTGGGTGGTAACGATATAAGATGAGATGGACTCTTTATACAAGAATGAGATGTGTGAGTTGGTGTAGCTTCTCGTTGGGATTAAAGCGATCGGGTCTAATTGAATTTATAGAAAAAAAACATGAAAGATACAAGGCGAGATTTGTCGCAAATGGATACGCTATAAAAAAGGCGTCGACTTTAATGAGATCTTCGTGCTTGTTGTTAAGTATGTATTTATTAGAGTTGTTTTAGTGTTGATTGCCCAATATAATTTAGAATTGAAATAAATGAATGTAAATATAACTTTCCTATATGGAGATTTGGAAAAACATATTTACATGGAGTAACTAGAGGGGTTCGAAGAGGATGGATCAGAGAATAAGGTTTGTAGGTTGAAGATGTCATTGTACGGGCTGAAACAGTCACCTAGGTAGTAGTATAAAAAATTTGACACTTTCATGATGAGCTAATAATTTATTAGAAGTGAATATGATCATAGTGTCTATTTCAAGACACTAGGTGATGGGGAATTCATTGTATTAGTATTGTATATTAATGACATGCTTATCGCCAACCAGAACATGCCTGAGATCAATATATTGAAGACTCAGTTACCAGGGACATTCAAAATGAAAGATCTGTATGCTGCAAAGAGGATTCTTATCATTGATATATATAAAGACAGAGAGAAGAGTATGTTATATTTATCTCAGATAGAGTACCTTGAAAATGTATTGGTGAAGTTTGGGAGGAATAAAGCTAAACCAGTTAGCATACTTGATGTAGAGCGGGTCGCGGACAATTTCATGGCTAAGATGGATCAGAAAAGGCACGGTCGGCGACAGAAGTGATCCGGACCATCGGACCTTAGATCGGGCGTATCTCACAATCCGGAATGAGTTATCCGACGAAAAATATATGATTTTGGGGTAGAACGAGCTACTTTAGCCAACCAACCCCGCTACGCCGGGTTGCGCAGCCCGGATTTGCGAAAAACCCCCTGATCAACGGTCGTTTCCTCGTTTTAATTTTGTTTTTACTATAAATAGTAAGTTTTAGTTTGAGTATAACTTTTCATCCGTTGGGCTTTAGGAGTTGTGTCCAACATGAAAAGTGCTTAGGATAATTAGGAGAACGGTTTGGTGAAGCCAAATAGGACACTTACTATTTTTGGCCGAAAACCTTGCGCACTAGTAGACATCGTGACCGTCTATAAATAGTAAGTTTACTATTTATAGTAAGTTGCGAATTCTAGGAGTTTTAGTTGTAGTATGAGTCTGATTTCTTTCATGTTGCTTGGTTCCCTTATTTAAAGGGGTGTAAACTCGTTTTTATTAAATCATCAATCAATTTCGAATTTATTAGAATTATTTCTATTTTCCTGCTTTCTTTCCTCGTGGATTCGAGAAGTCTCTGTGAGGAGTCCAGAGAAGCTCCGTGGATTCGGAGTAGTTATCCTTGAGGAAGACGGTGATCGACCTCATCACGTTCATCCCTGCGTCAATTTGGTATCAGAGCGAGGTTTTTCCTCGGGCCGATGACAAACAACGAAGGTATGAATCAAAATCCTGTGGATGATGATCCAGGGATTCGTTATCTTTCGGAAAGAATGGAAGCTTTCCATCGGGAGAGTCAGTTGACCATGCAAGGGCTGCAGGCAACCCTCGACCGTCTTGCGGATGCGCTACTTCCGCCCCGAGCCCTAGGCGGTGCTCCACCACCTATGGTCGCTCCACCACCCGTGGTTGCTGTACGACGTGACCCTGATTATCGCAGAGCACTACCAGCGGTAAATCGTAGGGCTACACCAGATGATTCTAGTTCCAGCGACGAGGACATTAATGAGGGTTTTGATCGACGACCAATCCATGGAGGCGATCGTCTAGATCGTGCTGAAAGAGACTATCGAGGTAAGGCTGAACTTCCTAGTTTTAACGGTTTATTACGTATCGAAGATTTTCTCGATTGGCTAGCCGAAGTAGAGAGATATTTCGATTATATGGATGTGCCAGACCATAAAAGGGTGAAGTTGGTAGCGTTTAAATTAAAATCTGGTGCTTCTGCATGGTGGGAACAATTGCAACTCTCACGAGCCCGCCAAAACAAGGCGCCCATTGCATCATGGCCTCGAATGAGACGTCTTCTTCGTTCACGATTTCTCCCTAGTGATTATGAGCAGATATTATTCCAGCAATACCAGAATTGCCGACAAGGAAATCGAACTGTTACAGATTACACTGAAGAATTCCAGCGGTTGGCTACACGAAACGATTTGTCAGAATCTGAGTCACAGAAAGTGGCACGATTTATAGGTGGGTTGCGACCGGTAATTCAGGATCGAGTTCAGATGTACCCAGTCGGGACAGTAGATGAAGCAGTTCAATTGGCAGGAAGGGCAGAAACACAGCTTGCAAGAGCTCCTGCTCGTCCCTATCCTTCAAATCGACCCCCTATGACAGGTCCCACACAGGATCCAGTGCTGGCTCGAGGAAAAGATCCGGTAGGAGAACGTTCTCAACCTCCTCCACCCGCGAACCGTGATACGGGGAGCGGACCATCCAGACCTCAACGGGCAGCACCCACAACAGTGGGCCCGAGTAGGATTCCGAATCCTTATGCTCGGCCAAGGCCGAACAATTGTTACCGCTGTGGCCAACCAGGCCACTTATCAAACACTTGTCCTCAACGTCCGGCAGCGCACTTGACTATAAACGAAGGGGGCACTGAAGATGAGGCCGTGGAAGAGGATCATGGCTTTGATGAATATGAACAAACCACTGAAGAAATAGCAGGTGGCGATGAAGTAACAGGCGAGGATCGTGGCGAATCTCTCGTTGTGAGGCGACTACTGTATACCCCACGAAAGGAATTACATCCACAGCGGCACAACATATTTCGTACTCGGTGCACTGTCAACGGAAAGGTCTGTGATGTGATCATAGACAGTGGTAGCAGCGAGAACATCGTCTCAAGAGTGATGGTGGATAAGTTGCAGCTACCAACGACGAAACATCCTTCCCCGTACTCAATTGGCTGGATTAAAAAGGTGAACGAGACCAAGGTAACTGAACAATGCACTATCTCGTTTTCAATTGGTAAACATTATAAGGATCAGATACTTTGTGACGTGGTTGATATGGAAGCCTGCCATATGCTACTCGGTCGACCCTGGCAGTCGGACCGTGATGCGACCCATCGGGGGCGAGACAATGTCTACATATTCGTCAAGGATAGTCGAAAAATAATCCTTGCCCCTATGGCACCAGAGAACCACCCTGAAGCCTCTAAAGTGGAGGGGAGTTCTCTCTTGACCATTCGGGATTTCATGGAGGAGTCCAAGGAAACCGGCGAGGTATATGCCGTAGTGGTGAAGGGCGAGAAGGAGGAACCCTCAAACATCCCTCCAAGCTTAAGACTGTTACTAAACGAATTCAAAGAAGTCTGGCCTGAAGATTTACCTGATGGATTGCCCCCCATGAGAGACATCCAACATCACATAGACCTCGTCCCTGGGGCTAGCCTGCCCAATCGCCCTCATTATCGAATGAGTCCGAAGGAGTGTGAGATACTTCAGGGGCAAGTGGAGGAATTGATCCGTAAGGGTCTATTGAGAGAGAGCATGAGCCCATGTGCTGTACCAGCATTATTAACGCCAAAAAAAGATGGAAGCTGGCGCATGTGTGTCGACAGCCGAGCAATTAACAAAATTACTATTAAATATCGGTTTTCAATACCACGGTTGGACGACATGCTCGATATGTTAGAAGGGGCTAAAGTGTTCTCTAAACTCGATCTAAAGAGTGGGTACCATCAGATTCGTATTCGACCCGGCGATGAATGGAAAACGGCATTCAAGACAAAGGAAGGGTTATATGAGTGGCTAGTCATGCCTTTCGGCCTATCGAACGCACCAAGTACTTTTATGCGTTTGATGAATCAAGTTCTAAAACCGTTCACTGGCCGATTTGTGGTAGTATATTTTGATGACATATTGATATACAGCCAGGATGAGGCGGAGCATAAGAAACATCTCAGGCAGGTGCTGCAGGTCCTACAAGATAACAAGTTGTACCTCAACTTGAAAAAGTGTAGTTTTTTAACTAACAGCCTGTTGTTTTTAGGATTTGTTGTAACGTCCACAGGAATTCGGGTGGACGATGAAAAGGTGCGAGCTATTAGGGAATGGCCGATCCCGACAAACATTCATGAGGTGAGGAGTTTTCACGGATTGACAACTTTCTATTGTCGATTTGTGCGAGATTTTAGCACCATAGTCGCGCCAATAACGGACTGCATGAAAAAAGGGCCGTTCCAGTGGACCGATAAAGCTGATAAGAGCTTTCATGAGATCAAGCATCGTTTGTCTACAACACCGATCTTGGTGCTTCCTAATTTTGATAAATTATTTGAGGTGGAGTGTGACGCTTCATATGTCGGAATAGGAGGAGTATTATCACAGGAAGGCAGGCCGGTAGCCTTCTATAGCGAGAAGCTCAGTGAAGCCCGAAAGAAGTGGTCGACTTACGAGCTTGAGTTGTACGCAGTTGTTCAGGCGCTGCGACATTGGCGGCATTATCTGATTCAGAGGGAGTTTGTTCTGTACACCGACCATCAGGCATTAAAGTTTATTAATAGTCAGACTAACGTGAATCGTGTGCATGCTAGATGGGTTGCGTTTTTACAGGAATTTACGTTTGTTCTGAAGCATAAGTCAGGTCAGCAGAATAAGGTGGCTGATGCACTTAGCCGTCGTGCGTCACTACTTGTTACGGTGAGCAATGAGGTGGTCGGCTTTGACTGTCTCAAGGAGCTATATGCCGAGGATGAAGACTTCAAAGATTCCTGGTTGAAGTGCCAAGAAGGTCACCCCAGTGACTTTCATATACAGGATGGTTTTATCTTCAAAGGAAATCGATTGTGCATCCCCCAAAGTTCTCTAAGGGAGCAGATTATTCAGGAACTACATGGAGGTGGCCTCGGTGGACACCTTGGGCGAGACAAGACGCGAGCTCTTGTCGAAGAGCGGTATTACTGGCCGCAATTAGTACGTGATGTGGGAAGAGCCGTACAACGTTGTCATACTTGTCAGACCTCCAAGGGACAATCTCAGAATACGGGTCTCTACACCCCGTTACCTGTGCCTGACGGTCCTTGGGAGGATTTATCAATGGACTTCGTACTTGGTCTTCCGCGAACACAACGCGGCATGGATTCGGTGTTCGTAGTGGTCGATCGTTTCTCCAAGATGGCGCACTTTATCCCATGCAAGAAGACCCTTGATGCAACACATGTGGCGAATTTATTCTTCAGGGAGGTCGTACGGCTACACGGGGTCCCTAAGACCATTACTTCTGATCGTGACACGAAGTTCATTAGCCACTTTTGGCGGACTTTGTGGACTCGATTCGATACACGACTTCAATTCAGCAGTGCTTACCACCCACAGACTGATGGGCAGACCGAAGTTGTGAATCGCACTTTGGGAAACCTCCTTCGATGTATTTCAGGAGAGAAACCGAAGCAGTGGGATTTGGCCTTGTCTCAAGCGGAGTTTGCATTCAACAACATGGTGAACCGCTCGACAGGAAAATCTCCGTTCCAGGTTATTTACGGACGAGTACCTCGCCACACACTAGACTTGGTCCCTCTACCCAAGCTCCCAGGCATGAGTATTGCAGCAGAACATATGGCAGACAGGATCATGGGTATTCATGCGGAGGTGCAGACTAAGCTACATGCCTCGAACGAAAAGTACAAGGAACAAGCGGACAAGCATCGTCGACAAAAGGTGTTCGAGGTGGGCGACCAGGTAATGGTCCATTTGCGAAAAGAAAGGTTTCCGACCGGGATGTACAACAAACTGAAGAATAAGAAGATTGGACCGGTACCGATCATCCGAAAGATCAATGACAATGCTTATGTTGTTGATCTTCCAGATGACATGGCGATATCACGGACTTTCAACGTTGCGGACCTGACCGAGTATCATGAACCAGCGCAGGAGGAGAACTCGAGGACGAGTTCTTTTCAAGTGGAGGGGACTGATGTAGAGCGGGTCGCGGACAATTTCATGGCTAAGATGGATCAGAAAAGGCACGGTCGGCGACAGAAGTGATCCGGACCATCGGACCTTAGATCGGGCGTATCTCACAATCCGGAATGAGTTATCCGACGAAAAATATATGATTTTGGGGTAGAACGAGCTACTTTAGCCAACCAACCCCGCTACGCCGGGTTGCGCAGCCCGGATTTGCGAAAAACCCCCTGATCAACGGTCGTTTCCTCGTTTTAATTTTGTTTTTACTATAAATAGTAAGTTTTAGTTTGAGTATAACTTTTCATCCGTTGGGCTTTAGGAGTTGTGTCCAACATGAAAAGTGCTTAGGATAATTAGGAGAACGGTTTGGTGAAGCCAAATAGGACACTTACTATTTTTGGCCGAAAACCTTGCGCACTAGTAGACATCGTGACCGTCTATAAATAGTAAGTTTACTATTTATAGTAAGTTGCGAATTCTAGGAGTTTTAGTTGTAGTATGAGTCTGATTTCTTTCATGTTGCTTGGTTCCCTTATTTAAAGGGGTGTAAACTCGTTTTTATTAAATCATCAATCAATTTCGAATTTATTAGAATTATTTCTATTTTCCTGCTTTCTTTCCTCGTGGATTCGAGAAGTCTCTGTGAGGAGTCCAGAGAAGCTCCGTGGATTCGGAGTAGTTATCCTTGAGGAAGACGGTGATCGACCTCATCACGTTCATCCCTGCGTCAATACTCCACATTGCTCACTTTCGGCTTTCTTCATAATAATATCCCATTACAGATGAAGAAAAGCAGTTTATATCTCACGTGCCTTATTCGAGCGCAGTTGACAGTTTAACTCTAAGACTCTTAACTACTGTGAGTTTCAAAATTCACTTGATTTAAGTTAAAACATGCCACATGTACAAATTCTGTGCGCCTACCAATCAAGTTATATAGAAGCGGTGCTCTCAAAGTGTAACATCCTGGATTTTCAAAGAAATCTTAAATTTTTTTTAATGTAATTAACTTATATTATCACTTACTGACCATTTGCACTCAATGCTAGTCTATACATGAGTGATGCCTGTAAAGAATCGCACAAGTTCGATTAATCAACCGTAGGAAGCCAATAAATTCGCTCGATTACTTGAACATCAGGTGTAGCTCCATGATTTACTCACATAAGACCCAAATCTAACCGACCCATCGCTAACTAATCAAGACAATCATGATTAAATTAAAGATTTAACAGGGGCCGAGTTAGATAAGGCCTGGATCTTGGCTAATAGACCAAATCAACCTCATTACTCTTTTAACCTAAAACCAATGGTTTAGAGTAATCATGACCAAATCTCCATTTTTACTAGTTATAAATATGCCACACTAAGAACATAGTTAATCCAAACCCAAATCATTGTCCACGAGAAATCTAACTACCAAATTCATTCCAGAAAGGCTTCGATTTTTCGAACAAGCTCTAAACTGCTCGTTAGTGGGCCACTAGTACCAAAACTATAGAATAATGTTCGTTTTATTGGGCTCGACGTCTATCGCGGGAGTTGGACTTGGGTGCTATCTAGAATCACTCAACTTGAACTAAAGGACGAGTGTATAAGAAGTGCAAATACCCTAAAAGAATGAACTGAAACTTAAGTGAATTGGGTCGCCCACTCTTATACAAATTTGAGAATTTCGGACCGTCAGTTTATGACCAAACTTTACCCATGGAGTAAGGATATTTTCCTATTCATATCCGTATAGCCGCAGCCCCGATTGATTATCGGTGACCGTTGAACAAATTTCTAATCATATTTGTCGATCGGCGCATCCAAATGGCGGGTCGATCATATCCATACATAGATCACCATTAAGACTAACTATTCTATGGTGTACATCAATATGTACATCCCATAGTGAGCCCTAGAACTTAGAAAGACCCTCCCATAGGTCTAGTATAGTAAAAACCTAGTCCTTGGGGCCATTTACACCAAATCTGACATTATAAAATGGTTTCATTTGGGCACCCTTTTTCCCCATACGATTTTGCCCTAGATAAAAGAAAGAGTGAAAGAGAGAAAGATGAAGAGAGAGAGGAAGAGAATAAGAGAGAGAGGAAGAGAAGAAGAGAGACTAGGGTGGGGGAGGCTTTAGTGCTCTCCTTCATCGGTCTCTTCCAATCAAGCCCCAGCGTCGATCATTTTTCTCTGCTGAATCCGCCTCATTCGCGATCGGAAGGTAGGAAACAAAACCTACACCCTAACCTATGTTTTTCTAAAATAAATTGCAAGAATCTTACTTAATTGCTTCTAAATTGATATAGGAATCATTTTTTTCAATTTTTTAACCTAAGGAGCGCCATGAGTTGGGTAAAATGTCAGAAGGTGCGGACTATTATCCTTAGGTGGCCTAGCATCAATTGAACTATGAGTCTAATGATTTTGATTGTTTAAATGATGAATTGAGAGAATTTAGAGCAAAACCTAGGAAGGATCTCACTTTGATCTTATCAACTAATATGAATAGTTATAAAATGTTGTTGCCCCTCACATGATTTAGTGAAAATGGATGATTACATGTTTATGCCTTATTGGTTCTTATATGCTGTTGCCTTTTAGTATGTATGATTTATTAATCCTTATGCTTTTTGTTTGGTTCTATGAGATGTATGAAGTGCTTAGCTTCCTCTCTAACCCACACAAACATGTACACTTTTGTTTTATGATATTGTTAGCTTTGCTTGTTAGGAAAACCTGAATTGTATGTTGAGAAATGATGAAAACATGATATTATTTATGCTAGTTGATAACCCTATTAGTTGACATGCTACGCATTACCATCAAACCCTTGGGTTGGTTAGGAATATGAGTAGAGTGAAGGTGGTCTCGTTAGTAGGATTATCCTGAGGCTAAACCCATGGATTCGGACTGGTGCGTATGGGCGACAGTAGTTAGACTACATGAGTTACTTGTACTCGATGTCGACTGTCATGTGCTTGCCTGAACTCGTGCGGTCTAGCCTATTTACTAACGAACCTTATTTGTTAACCCTATTTGCTTATATATGTATGGAACCTAAAACATCCTACAACTGTTGTAGCCCATTGATGACCAATTGAAGCCGATCCATCGACTCGTGAGCCGGGCATGGTGGAATGGGACACTGTGTCCAAGCTGTCGGCCTACGCTGAGGTGACGAGCCTCCCTGTAGTGACCGCGAGTGGTCCCTTTTCTCAGCATTCCCCATGTGCTTGAAGTTGTGGATGGGGAACCCGACAGGATCAAGGATCGCGGGGTCTTGGCCTCACACCCCCTTGGCCATCCAACTAGTTGAGGGCATTGATACGTGGGGTATATCAGTTTTTCCAACCTGTTGGACGAATGAAATTAAGTAAGAACTCGGCTAACACTATCATCGCATCGCACAAGCTAAAGTGGCGACTCGGCAGCCGAGGTCACAATGAGGGAGTGTTGTTCATACGCGATCGTTAGCCGGTGTCGCTTGAGGGAGTGTTGTGGCGAGGGCATGCATCATATCATCTATCATGCATATGTAATAATAAGATTAGTCAGGTGTTTATGAATGATTGCCTTTTATTAAGTTCATAATATAATTGATGCTTGTTACAACTTAAGACTAATAACACTCACTAAGTTGATCACTCACTCCTACTCTGGGATGATGTTTGAAAACACTAACCAGACTCTCCTGTAGATGCAGGTGATGCAGAGTATGAGGAGCCTAGCGGCGCGAGTCTTGAGGAGGACGAGCTGTCTTATTTTCAGTTGATGGACGGTTCCCCGTCGGCCCAGTAGTTGGGATTTGGATTGCTAAGTAGCAGACTCGGCTCCATTCTTCTGGACATGGCATTCTTTTGGGGATTTTGTTAGGCAACGCCTTGTGCGACCAATTTATATTCTTTTGGACTTATATATATTGACTTTTTTCATTTCAGTAGACTAGTTGTGATTATGTTTCATATTTCAAGAAATTTCGTGCTGCGTATTTAAATATGATTAAGTGTAAATTAGTAAAAATTAGCATAAGTGATACCTGGGAACTCGGGAGTCGAGTATATGCACGACCCCTAAATTTCAGAGTATTATACAAAGAGTGTGATAACTTGATACACAAGTACTTCAAAATCACACGTCCATTAACTCAAACTAATTAAATTGTGGAACTCGTTCTTGCTAAGTCACAATCTCAATATAAGATTGTGATTGCTTGTTAAAATATGATCATTAAATATTTTTCATGTCAATCCTTTAATAATATCCTCCTATATGATGCTGAGATAATTAAATATGCTTAATTTTTGGTTCATATGTTATTGCATGGACTTTATATATTGGTTCACATGTATGCACACATATGCATATGCAAGGGTGTATTGCCACATTAGCCTTTGATGTTTGAAAAATTAATGATTCTAAGTTTGAAGCTGCAATTATAGAAAGAAATTTCACTTTAGGACAAGTTAATTAACATATGCAACAAAAGAGAGTCCATATAGAATTTGATTTTGTTGATGGGAGATGGAAAATAAGATTATAAATAAAAGAAACGCTTTGACAAAATTAAAACAACATAAAGCATGTATGCGAACGTGGAAGAGATGATTAAGCTTGTTTCTCATTATGATCTAGTGAGTTTGGCCCATGGTATTAGATGGGATGGAATTGGATTTGGTCCCGTGCCAATTCCACTCAATGTCTGGGAAGAGTGGAAAAGTTTGGAATTAGATTAGATGGAATTGCATTGGGTCCCATGCCAATTCCACTCATTTTTAGCAAGTCGTGTAGGTCCCACCATGCTGTGTGGGCTATATCCACACCGTCCACCCATTTTTCAAGATCATTTTAGAGTGTGGGCCAAAAAACCAGGTAGATCTAAAGCTCAAGTGGACCCCATCATAGAAAGCAACAAGGATTGAATACCTACCATTGAAAACTTCTTTGGGGCCACATAAGTTTTGGATCTACTTCATTTTTAGGAACATGCCATAAAATAAAGTTACAAAATGGATGAACAATTTGGATATAATAAATGTGTTATTCTCAATGGTTTCAAATGATGATGAGTATATCTATTCAATGTACTATCGTATTACAAACATAGCATGGAGTTAAACTTATCCCATAGTAATAGAGGACAGTTCTGATACATGTAATAATTACAGTTTTTTTAACCCATCAAAAGCAAGCCTTCCGATTAAAAAAAAAAAAAAAAAAGCATTTCACGTTACTAGTCAATAATCATAGTATCATGTTGAGCTCCATAAAAAGTAAATATATACGATGATCTACCTGCTCAATATAATTTGAGTGATGGAATTTAATTGAACCGCATATGTTGTTGCATCTAATTGCAGCCTCGGTATAATCAAACCCACCACGTTGTACCTCTTCCGTGTTTGGTGGGGAGGGTGGATTGGGTTCTACCAGCCTAAGTAGAGATAGACAATTCTACCGGGGGTTCTATAAGGCCGGCATGATGTATATGCTTTATCCACACCATCCATCTATTTTGACGGATTATGTTAGGGCATGAACTGTAAAAGAACGTAAATGAAAGGTTCAAGTGGACTACACCACAGGAAGCACCAGGGATTGAACTCCTACCATTGAAAATTTTTTAGCGCCCACCATCATATTTACTTTCCATCCAACCTATTCATAAGGTCACATGAACATGCATGAAGGGAAAATATAAATATCAGCTTGATCCAAAACTTCTAGGACCAAAACTTCTATGGCATCCTAGAAGTTTTCAGCGATAATCTTTCAATCTCTTATTATTTCCGGTGGTGTGGTCTACCTGAGCTTTCAATCTACCTTCATTTTGAGCTCATCCCATGAAATGATCTGCCAAAATAAATGGACGGCATGGATAAAATATATACATCACAGTGGGTCCACCGGGCTCTTGATTGGACCATCCTTATCTAAGTCCTGGTGGGGTTAGTACCCAATCCGCACCCACCAGTGAGGGCACGGCCCGTACCCAATTCAAGTACGGAAGGATCAAAGCTTTTCTAATCCAGGTGTATGGTTCCCATAGCGACGTGAGTACCGTACAGACGTCCTGAAACCCTAGATGAAAACATCGATCCATAACTGACAACGTGGCACACACGTGCGGATTTCGAAGGTGGTCCAATGGCGCAGGTACCTTATCTTTAAAACAGCTAGGCCCACTTACTGAGTTAGGAACACAAGCACGCTGAATTTAGACCGTTGGTTACCACTTTTCCAACCGTTTATTTCATCATACACGCCTGGTACACGTGATAAACGGACTGGATGGAGTTTTTAGGCTAAGGAACCCTAACGGCGACCACCCCCATATCAGAGCCGTTCATGAGTTGGGGCATGCACCTAAGTGTACTAGTAAGAAAGTTGTGCTTGTTTGCTGATCAGGTGGGCCAACTTGTTGTACGATTGAGTCTGGGCAGTTGCTTGCTTATTTCAACCGTCCAAATTTCCCATACAACATGGCCGAATTTTCCGGACATTCTGAAGTTTAGGCGACAGAAAACATGTTGGTGTTCATGCCCACCATCGCCATTTCTCGTGAGAGATTATCGGAATAGGTTAAGTGTACTGATAAGTACAGATTTGCACGTTGTATTTGTATATTTGAAAAAGATTTCTCCGTAACAATAGTTGGAATGTATCAAATAATGTCATATCACTGTATAATGTGACCGAATAATTAAAGAACAGACAATGGTGGAATAAGAAACAAAGAAAGCTAAATAGTAGTGAATAATTATGATAACCGTTGAATCGTACCAACCCAATTAAATCAAACATTACTTTTCAATTATCCTTTAATTACTCATCAATTTAACTTCCAAGAGTAATCCTCTACTTTTCATGTCAAATAAATATAAGAATCACTTTCTTAATTTAATTTACATTTATTAAAATATTTTTTTCGTATAAAAGTCAAAGGTATAATCTATCATTAGAAGATGACCCATACCATGAATATCACTTAATGGCTTGTTTGATTTCAAGGGAATTGAGAAATACCCTTGCAAGAGTTTATTATTATCTTTTCCTCCGTTTGAATTTTTAAATGCAATTCCGCTTCGAAAATTTGTTCGAAAAAGTTGACTTGCATTTGTAGACCCCACTATGATGTATATGACATATCCACACCGTCCATCTATTTTATCAGAAGATTTTAGGGCTTAAGTTCAAAATTGATAAGGGATAAACACAAATATCAACTTCAGCCAAAACTTTTAAGCACCACAAAATTTTTACACGACAAACATTAAATTTTTATTTTTTCCTGTGGTGTGGTCCACTAGAGCTTTGGATCTGCCTCATTTTTGAGTTCATGGCCTAAATAAGATTGACGTACAAGATGAACGGTGTTAATACATCATGTACATCATGGTGGGCCTTATATTCCTTTCACAGCCATCTTCAATTTTAATGCCAAAAGGCAAGGTCGTCGACATCAGCGCACAGGAAACGAGGGACAATTCCCTGGTAAGTAATTATTACGTATTTCCTAAATAATTCCCATTTACCCATTTACTCCACAAATCAAACAGGCACTTAATTCTATTTATAGATTAAGCAAGTGGTTGAATAAACAATTGATCTTATAAGATCTCGGTCATACACTACATATTTGTCTAATCTCGATCATACACTAGATACCTGTTCATCTTAGTGCTTGGGGTATAGCTGTTTGGTTTGAATTGAGCCATAAATCTAATTCTGTCATACCTATACATGGACAACTGAAATCAGGGTAACCAACAGTTGGGACCCACTTAGTGAGTAGCTTTCAGCTCAAACACGTCTAAGCATCCATAAATATAGGTGGTACACGTGGCTGGTGTTACCATGCGGGTTGGTTGGCGCTCTCTCCCTCTCTCCCTCTCTCTCCATGGCTTGAGAAAGGAGATCGATTCCTCCCAAGTTCTTGCAGAATAAGTTTATTCTGCAAGTGTGTGCCCATGAGTCCCGTGTATGGCATCCGATTCTGGATCAGGTTTTGTCCACAGGCTAAAAAACCAAGACAGATCCAGACATTTTGTGGGCATGATCCACATGAATTTAGGGCTCGCTTGGATTGCCAATTTATTAGTAATGTAAAAGTACCGCCAATATGATTTGGCAACATTCATTTAAGAAAGTAATTCCGCCGTCAAATGTAGGTATTATTTATTTATTTATTTGTGATAGGTATCATTTATTTATTTATTTGTGATTTGACATTAAAATACTATAGAAGTATTATCATCATGATTTAATTTCCATTTTTTGTCCAAACCCATGGGTCAAATAACCCGTTTTTTTTAGAAAAGGTACTAAAGTTTGAAATTATGACCTAATCCATATGCTTTAACAGGACATTATTGATACTAAACATTACCAATGATACACTTTGGATTTTTTTCTTTTGGTGTGGCCCACCTAATTACTGCCTATGCCTGTTTTTTGGGCATTTTGTGACCATGGTGGGGCTCACCTAATTCAAGTTGGATAGCATATATCCAATGTGAGCAGTTCCGCCATGAAAACTTCCAAATTCACATGATAGCCTACACATGGTTAAAAGGTTAGGTGGCTTTCACAAACCACCGGCTTGGTGGATGTGAGAGTCACTTGAGTCAAGAACAACCCTTGGTCGAATCAGGTTGAGTACTACCTAGTCTGAGTCGACTCAAATGAGTCATGTCAGACCCGTCCTTGGTCCAGGTCTTAAACTCATGGTCCCACATGATGGTTGGATATGCCCTGGTGTCCGAATTTGATGGTGAGCCTGAGTTCGGGTGACTCCTGGTTGAGTTCGACTTGAGTCAAACCAGTTTATCAGACTCATCCCATCATCTGGGTCATAAATTCATGGCCTAAATGATGGTTGGATCTGCCTTTTTTTGGGAATCCAACTTTGATGGTGGAGCGATGGGATGGACCGTTTGGATGTCGTACACACTCCTAGGTGGGCCCCACAAGTAGCATTTGGATGTGAGGACCTAAAAGAATACGTGTTAGGTCTTTCTTAACTCCAGATTTCTCTCTTACAGTGAGAACATACTCTTTGTTATTATCTCTAATGGGGTATTGTTAGGACTTTCATGGCCCCACCCTAAATCTGGCTTACCATTTAAGACCAATCTACACCGTACATGTGTCCAATGTCAACAATCAGATATATATGGTCAATTTTAGCTGGTTGCTGTGCAAGTCCTTGTAGAATAAGCTTTTTGTACAGGTTATTCACCTGTATGTAAAACGCTATTCACCCATGTGTTTTTATTCACCGGGTACTTGAATGAATTTTCGCCCCACTTGCCCACTGGGGCCGGATTAGGTGAGTCCTGGCTAATAGCATAGTGGGTGAGTTTGTGATCGTGGAGCCCATTTTTATGTATTCATTGTAAATCTGTGCCGTTCATCCATTTTGCTAGCTCATTTTAGGATGTGGGCTAAAAAATGAAGCAGATACAGGTGAACCATACCATAAGAAAAAGTGGTGATTAAAAACTTGTTGTGGGCCACCAAAGCTTTGGATGAAGCTGATATTTGTGATTTCTGTATGTCCAGGTCTATGTGACCTTATCAACAGGTTGGATGGCAAATGAACATTACTGTAGACCCAAGGAAGTTTTTAATGATGGGAGCTCAATAACCACGGTTTCCTATGGTGTGGTCCACCTGAGATTTGTATGTACTTCATTTTAGGATCATACCCTAAAATGAACTGGCAAAAGGGTGGAGGGCATGGATATACAACACGTGCATCAAGGTGGGCCCACGGTCAGGGAGCTCGCCTAATCCGTGCCCTTGCGTGGAGCCCACCTGTTTTTCTTTTCCCAAATCCATCCACTAACATAGAAGGATGAAAACGAACATTTTCAATAGCTTGTACCTAACACTAAAAAGGATTCGGATCATCAATAAGTTGTCATTATTGGAAAATAAAAAATAAAAATAGCCAGAGTCTAGACTGTTCATATCTGACCATCTAAACATGTGTGGCCCATTAGCAACACATGCTATATCCCACATGGCAACAAAGGTACAATGAGTTGCACGTATATGATTAATTCCCAACCTGCCTTTTGAGCAAGGAGGTCAATTCATTTACAGGTCATTTACTACTTAGGGTTGTAAGTGGGGCCCATCTTTGTATTCTACATCTAACTTGTTGGGCACGCCTTGGGTAGCATACATCTAGGCCAATCCACACCGTTCAAATTTTGGACTCCATAATACATGTAATAATAATAATAAATAAGGACATCGGCATTACTGTGTATCAACTTGGATCCCAACATAGCCATAAACTCATTAATTCAAAATAAACCCACCTGGTTGAATAATCCTAGCCTCGTATTAGTGGAATATTGTTGGAAATATGACTATTAAAGATGTTTTTTATTTCAACATTTTAATAAATGTCCACCAATCTGGTAGTAAAATAATTAAACAAGCTTAACTTTTAGTACATGATACATCTAAAGTGGGTCCCATGATTTGAATGGTTTAGTTTAAGTTATTTAATATGCCACATATGCAATTTTAAAGTGATTTGTATGTTTGTAACTATCATCAATTACACTCTTGCTGAAGTATCAAAGCTCTTTTTATTTTTATTTTTCCAATCCTTGCGCATCTTTAAATACACTAAAAGAAATTAATTTTTGTACATAGAGCCCACGTGGATATTTGAGATTTTTTGCTTATATGAGTTTTAACAATACTTCTATGTTGGGATTATATAGTTACTAGTTCCAATTTAATACAAATTCATATATTTTGAGAACTGGCAGAAATGACATGGACTGCCTGATTTCTATTGGATGGATCTTTTGTATGTATAATGAAAATAATTAATCTCACATAATTGATGAAGTAGGCTCCACAAAATTGTGATTTATGCACTTAAAACTGATTATATATGGTCCTTTTTTTCCTTCCCAAAAGTGGCCTTACCCGCAATTGAATGAGACTCCTCTACAACACATGTTTAGCTTCTTGGGGCTTACAGTGCTGCCCAGCTGAAATCCTCTATCCATCAAGGTCATGAATTCTTGGTCCAAATAATGGTTGGATCTGCCTATTTTGGGGAATCCAACTTGGATGGTGGAGATTGGGTATCACATGCATGACTGATCAATTATTATTATTATTATTATTTTAAAGCTAAACTTGGGTTCAACCCAAGGTTGGGTTGACCCAACTTCAAATGCACATTTTAAATTCTACAAATGTCACTCTTACCCTCTATTAGGCATCGTGCAGGGGCACACAAAAAATGATTGAGGTTGTTTCTCATCACGTACGGTAACCTAAAGGAGGGTCGTACATTGTTGGCTCGGCGTTACTCAAGATGCGGCCAGTCTCTTTTCTAGATCTCTATTTTCTAATTGATATCATTGCATATCCTTATTTAGGATTATCATGGTTGTTTCTCATCACGTTGGGGCCTAAAGGAGCATCGTGGTACATTGTTGGTTGTTTCTCATCACGTTCGGCTTAAAGGAATGCGTACATTCGCTTGGCATTGCTCAAGATGTGGCTGGTCTATTTTCATTATTTTCCAATTGATATGATTGCATATCCTTGATTAGGCATGTGCATGGAGGCATGATAGATGATCAAGGTTGTTTCTCATCACGTTGGGGCCTAAAGGAACATCGTACATTGTTGGTTGTTTATCATGGGGCCTAAAGGAGCACCATACATTGTTGGCTGGGCATGGCTCAAGATGCAGCCTGTCTCTTTTCTAAATTGTTATTTTCCAATTGATATAATTGCATATCCTTGATTAGGCATGTTCGTGGACGCATGATATATAGATGATCAAGGTTGTTTCTCATTACATTGGGGCCTAAAGGAGCGTCGTACATTGTTGGCTGTTTCTCATCACGTTTGGGCCTAAAGGAGCGCCATACATTGTTGGTTATTTCTCATCATGCTTGGGCCTAAAGGAGCGTTGTACAATTGTTATTTTCCAATTGATACCATTGCATATGCATGCATTTCTTGATACTAATCAAGAAATCATTGATGAGTTCTATGAAATGTTGTTTCTCATTGCATTTGGGCATAAAGAAGTGTCGTGCATTGTTGGTTGTTTTTCAATTGTTATCATTGCATATGCATGCATTTCATGTTGCTAGTCAAGAAATCATTGATGAGTTCCATGAAATGTAAATATCACGATATATGTAAAATGGGGCTCATAATTTGAGTGGTTTAGTTTGAATTACTTAAGTGCTATGTAAGAAATTGCTAACAGTGTGTTTGCATCATAAGTTGCTTAAGATAAGTTACTTATTCCATAAATATTTTTTCTTAATTTATACTTATTAAGAAAATAAGTATATTTGACAAACAACATACTTATCATTTGTTCCTCTCTTTTATTCATCCTTGTGTCTCTTTTTAGCAATTTATGAAAAGTAAAGAAGTTGAAAAAATTACTAAAAGTGATTATATACTTTTTAAGTAAAAAGGTTACTTATAATTAATTATAAACTAAACTTAATATTCTAAAATAATTAAAGAAAAAAATAATTTATTTAGTGGTACCTACGTGGACCCTAATTAATCACAATCTGTCAAAGGGCCTTGGACTATGTGTTGCCCAATTTCTTGTACTAAGCTTGGCATAATAACACGGTGGGATTTGATTGCAGGATGAGCTGCTGTTAAAAATGTCCTATCAAGCATGTACTTTGATTAAAAAAATAAAAACCTTCAAACAAACTTTTGACAGCTAACATCTCCACAAACCGCCAACAGTACGATCATATCCCGCAGTATTATACTTATGCTGTGCCCAATGATTGCACGGGCAGAACCTATTTCAAGTACGGAAGTAACAAAGCTTTTTCAATCGGGTATGCTTTTTCTAAAGGGATATTATGAGGTATGTATTTTCAATCCGGCCATCATGACTTATGTATTTTATCCAAGTCATCCATCCATTTTTGCATGCTCATTTTAAGACAAGAACTAAAAAATACAGTAGATCCAAATATTAGGTGGACCATATCATAAAAAATAGAGGGGATTGGACGCACCCTTCATCTAAGTCTTTGCAACCTTATTAATAGGCTGGATGAAAAATAAATATTACAGACCTTATGAAGTTTTTAATGATATACATTCAATCACCACTATTTTTGGTGGTGTGCTCCAACTTAGATTTGAAAATATCTCATTTTTTTACCTCATTTCTTAAAATGAGCTTGCAAAATAGATAGGCAGCATGGATAAAATACATACATCATGATGGGCACTCCAGAACTTTGACACTAGTTAACTGGCTAGTGTTGGAGTCACTAGTCAACGGCTTGTTTTACAGGTGATATAGTAATTTATCATCACTATACTTTTATCATGATGTACATGGATCAGACAAACCTAACATTTTTGAATGGTTTTTCTATGGTATGGCTCACCTAATAATTAAGTAGTCCTAATTTTTTGGGCATCCTATGACCCCTGTGGGGCTCACCTAATGGGGTTTGGATGGCATATACCCAATATGATCCCATCACCAAAACAATGGAAAACCATGTGAAACCTTTCAAATTCACATGGTAGCCCACACATGGTTAAATGGCTTGGATCATTTGGTCTCAGTCGACGTGTGACTCACTCGAGTCAAGAGCAACTCATGGTCGAACTGGATTTAATACTACCTAGTCTGAGTCGATTCAGATGAGTCATTTCAGACTTGCCCTTGGTCTGTATCTTAAGGTCATGATCCCATATGATGATTGTATATACCAGTGTATTCAATTTTAATGGTTAAATGGGTTCGATTGAATCAACCGAGTCTAGGATGACTCCAGGTTGAGTTCGACTCAACTCGAACCAGTTGTATCAAACTCATCCCATTCATCCAGGTCATCAATTCATGCCCCAAATGATGGTTGGATATGCCTATTTTGGGGAATCCAACTTTGATGGTGGAGCTACCGGATGGACCAGTTAGATGCCGTGCATACACCCAGGTGGGCCCCACAAGCTGCATTAGTAGACAAATACATTCTTACAAGGACTTGAACCGGTCTGATCATTCCTAAAAGGAAACGAGTTAGGTCTTTCATATATAACTCCAGATTTCTCCCTTTCCAAAACCATACCACACAACAGTGAGAATATTCTCTTTATTATTATCCTTAATGGGGTATTGTTAGGACTTTCATGGCCCCACCCTAATTCTGGCTTATGATTTCAGACAAATGATCTACACCGTACATGTGTCCAATGTCAATAATCAGATTTATATGGTCAAGTTTAGATGGTTCCTGTGCAAGTCCTTGCAGAATAAGCTTTTTATACAAGTTATTCACATGCATGTAAAAGGCTATTCAGCCACGTGTAAAACCTATTCACGTGCTTATTGGCCTTCTTTTGCATGAAATTTCACCACTGTATGTGGATTAGGTGAGTCCGGGCTAACAGATTAATGGTGAATTGCCGACCATGGGGCCAACCTTTATTCAGTCATTTTATATCCACACTTTATCTGTTTTTCCATATCATTTTAGGTCATGGGTAAAAAATAAAGAAGATACAAATATTAGGGGGACCACACTATAGGAAAAAGTTAAGATTAACTATTAAAAACTTTTTATGGGCCACACCAGTTTTTAATGAATTTAATATTTATATTTTCCCTTCATTCAGGTCCTGTGACCTTATCAATAGGTTGGGTGGTAAATTAATGTTGTTGTGGATCTTAGGAAGTTTTTAATGGTGAATGCTCAATGACCACTGTTTCCAAGGTGTGGTCCACATCAAATTCATATTTGCTTCATTTTTGGGGCCATACCTTAGAATGAACTGATAAAACGGATGGATGGCATGGATACACAACACACACATCAAGGTAGCTTGATGTACCCCGTGATCAGGCGCCCTTGTGTGGAGCCTACCTTGTTGTATTTTATCCAATCCGAACATTAATATAGATGAATGAAATTTCTAACTCAAAAATGAGTTGGATCATCAATTAGCTGTCATTATGGAAAAAAAAAAGGGAGAATCCATACTGTACAAATCTGACCATCTAAAAGCGCATGGTCCATTGGCCACATTTGCTAGATCCCACATGGCGACAAAGGCACGTTGAGTTGTATGTATGATTCATTCCAACCCACCTTTTGATCAAGGAGGTCAATTCATTTACAGGTCATTTACTACTTAGGGTTGTGAGTGGGGCCCATGTTTGTATTCAACATCAAACTTGTTGGGCACGCCTTGGGTAGCATACATCTAGGCCAATCCACACCGTTCAAATTTTGGACACCATAATGCATACAATAATAGCCATAAATAATAACATTGTGGTTACCATATCCACATTGATCCCAATAGACCCATACACCCCATTAACTATAAATAAACCCACTCAGTCACAATCAAAAAATAAAACTGGCCGAACAATCTTAACGTCACATTATATTTTTTGAAATAAGATTATTAGATATTTCTCATTTGGACATTTCAATAAATGTACACCATTTCCATAGACAGATAATTAAATAAGCTTAACTTTTGGTTGATAATACATACATAGTGGGTCCCATGATTTGGATGGTTCAGTTTGAACTATTTAATATGCCACATATGCAAATTTAAAGTGATTTATAAGTTTGTAAGTATCAATCGTTCTGTTACTGTAAGTATCAAAGCCTTCTGTTCGAAAAAGTGCCTTTTTAAGAGAAATTAATTTTTGTAGATAGCTATGTGTCCTTGATGTGGACAGCCTGATTTTTGTTGGGCTGATCTTTTGTACGTGTAATGAAGATAATTATTCTCACCTAATGGATGAAGTGGGCTCTACATAACCATGTTTTAAGCATCTGAAATTGAATTATTATTATTATAGATATATACTTTTAATTCTTCCCAAAAGCATTCTCACCCTAAGTTGGATGAGAATCCTCTATAACACATGTTTTATGCAGCATTTCAAATATTGTAGCTTTGTGGGGCCCACAGTGTTGCACAGCTGAAATCCTCTCTGTTCATCCATCAGTGCTCATTAATGCTAGGACCTAAGGCCAAAAAATAAGGCAAATCCACACCTAAGGTTAGCCAAATCAAATGGAACCATGGGTATGGGGTGCCAACCATATTTCCTGATGTGGACCATCCAACTTTTTTGAATGTTTGTTTCTTATTTGATCTTTTGTGATGTAGAGCGGGTCGTGGACAATTTCATGGCCAAGATGGATCAGAGAAGGCACGGTCGGTAACAGAAGTGATCCGGACCATCGGACTTTAGATCGGGCGTATCTCACAATCCGGAATGAGTTATTCGACGTAAAATATATGATTTTGGGGTAGAACGGGCTACTTTAGCCAACCAACCCCGCTACGCCAGGTTGCGCAGCCCGGATTTACGAGAAACCCCCTGATCGACGGTCATTTCCTCGTTTTAATTTTGTTTTTACTATAAATAGTAAGTTTTAGTTTGAGTATAACTTTTCATCCATTGGGCTTTAGGAGTTGTGTCCAACATGAAAAGTGCTTAGGATAATTAGAATAACGGTTTGGTGAAGCCAAATAGGACACTTATTATTTTTAGCTTAAAACCTTGCGCACTAGTAGACATCACCACCGTCTATAAATAGTAAGTTTACTATTTATAGTAAGTTGCGAATTCTAGGAGTTTTAGTTGTAGTTTGAGTCTGATTTCTTTCTTATTGCTTGGTTCCCTTATTTAAAGGGTTGTGAACTCGATTTTAGGATTTCATTAATCAATTTCGAATTTATTAGAAATTATTCTTATTTTCTACTTTCTTTCCTCGTGGATTCGAGAAGTCTCTATGAGGAGTTCAGAGAAGTTCCGTGGATTCGGAATATTTATCATCTTGAGGAAGACGGTGCTCGACCTCACATCCTTCCCTGCGTCAGTTTGGTATCAGAGCGAGGTTTCTCCTCGGATCGATGGCTTCTAACGACGGGTCGGGCAACAATCCCATGGGCGGTGCCCCAGGAAATTTACCTTTAACGGCGGCAGTTTTCTATGGTATGGCCCACCTAATAATTAAGTAGTCCTAATTTTTTGGGCATCCTATGACCCCTGTGGGGCTCCCCTAATGGGGTTTGGATGGCATATACCCAATATGATCCCATCACCAAAACAATGGAAAACCATGTGAAACCTTTCAAATTCACATGGTAGCCCACACATGGTTAAATGGCTTGGATCATTTGGTCTCAGTCGACGTGTGACTCACTCGAGTCAAGAGCAACTCATGGTCGAACTGGATTTAATACTACCTAGTCTGAGTCGATTCAGATGAGTCATTTCAGACTTGCCCTTGGTCTGAATCTTAAGGTCATGATCCCATATGATGATTGTATATACCAGCGTATTCAATTTTAATGGTTAAATGGGTTTGATTGAATCAACCGAGTCTAGGATGACTCTAGGTTGAGTTCGACTCAACTCGAACCAGTTGTATCAAACTCATCCCATTCATCCAGGTCATCAATTCATGGCCCAAATGATGGTTGTGTTGTTAAATTTATACAGATTAATGTAGTTTCTGTATAATATGGAAACCGAAAATAATATGGACAGGCTGAAGCACGTCTGAAAACGCTGTCCTTAAAGCGTTATTTGCCCCAACTCAAGTAAATTGAGTATGCTGATAGGTTACAGGCAAATTGCTTCTAGGATACGACGAGCCTGGTGTGGGTCTGCGTTCAGCAAACACGAAGGCCCACCAAATGGAACTCAATTTCACTATTTCTGGCAGTATTACAATATAAAGGAAAATTCCAAAAATAAGAAAAGAAGAAAATAGAAAAGTGGTTTGCTGGTTTGCTCGATTAAGTTCTAATCTTCAGCCTGCTGGTTCGGTTGAACCGTCCTAGACCACACCGCTGGTCTGTTCTTCAAGCTAAGGTTGACACCTTGCTGTATTGCTGGATAACACTTAGAATATATGAGTGGAGAGGCTATTTTCTGGAATTCGTATGGAGTGAGTTGAGATGGATTTGGAACCTATCCAGGCCCTCCTTTTATAGGCTATGGTGGCTGGGGGTTATGGTCCAGGGAAATAAATCCCATGACCGTTTTCTGGCTGTTGAGAAAACTAGCCGTTTTATGGCCGTTTTCTGACCGTTGTGCATGGGCCATTAAGCTGCTGCATGCTGACCGTTGTGAGACAGCAGCTAGCCGTTTTATAGCTGTTGGGGCTAGCCATGCAGCAGTTTCAGCTGGACCCTGCACTTATTGCACAGCTGTTACAGAATTTCTGCAACAGCTCTTTTTCAGCCCTCTATATATTCTAAGGGACTCTCATTCAGTCCTTTAGATTTTCGTCCAACCAACCATCTGCCTTAGCCACTAGTCACACCGCGACTCGCACACGTCTCGCTGCGGTTCGCGAAGGGAGCGACCCTCTGCGACACGATGCGCACGTGCGAAGTGCAAAGTGCGCCACTAGCGCCTCTACAGCCACACTGCCTCACATGCCCACGCCCTCGCACCGAGCCCGAGACCGAGACCGTGACCGTGACCGAGCGCGAGCGCGAGCGCGAGCGCGTGCGCGTGCGCGTGCGCGGTGTTCCAGTGCTTCGCACTGGAACACGCAAGTCCCATGGTCCACGGACTAGGTAGGCAAATATTATGGTACTCCACTATTATCATTTAAACCACTTTTCTTTCTCTTCTCTTTCCCATGTGGGACTATTCCCAAAGCCCCAAAAGTTTTTCAAAAAACAACTTTTTTATTATTAAAATATTTTTATTAAAATCAATATTTTACAACAATCCCCCACTTGATTTTTTATAAAAATATTTTCTCGGTTAAACATACTGCCAGAATAATTAGCTTATATGCATAAAGAAAGATATCTTTCGATTTTAATCTTCCCTTAGTGTAAGTATCTCAAAACTCTATCGAAATGACTGGTAGCCGCAGCTTTGAACCAGTTATTTCTAGATAACAGAGTTGGAGAAACCACACACATATTCGCTATGTGTTGTTAGAGTTCCCACAATCTTGCTCAGCACAATTAATGGCCATGTGCTTATCCTAATTCGTGAACGATCCCGAGAGAAAACTCTTAACTCTCATGAGAGACGGCACCATCTCTACGTTCATATAGGTGAAATCCTTCCAGTGTCTCCGTTACTATAAGACACTTGTCCTAAAGACTGGAATTCATTAAGAGTTCTAAGACTCAACCCTTTTTCGTAACGCTCAGCACTTATCTATTATGGATGAGGTTATATAATTTAGTGCTGAAAACTTTCCACTTATCAGTGACTTGTTCTTACCCATTAAACCCAAGATTAGAGATTTTCTGATTTTAGGTTGGGTTACCATCACTGGTGGAACTTTGGTTGAAGAGTTTCAACCCCATCCCTCTAGATGTAGCCTTTACTACCTCTCTCGGTAGAGGTTTAGTGAAAGGATCTGCCAGGTTATTGCTTGATTTCACATATGAAATAGCAATGATTCCATCTTGAATCAATTGTCTGACATAATCATGTCGAAGACTAATATGTCTAAACTTACCATTATAAGTACCGCTATAGGCTCTAGCTAATGTGGCTTCACTATCACAATGTAGTGATACAGCCGATATAGGCTTTACACAAAAAGGAATTTCTAATAGAAGATCCCTTAGCCACTCAGCCTCTTTGCCTGTTGCAGCTAGGGCTATAAATTCAGACTCCATAGTCGAGTGCGTTATGCAAGTCTGTTTCTTGGATCCCCAAGATACAGCAGCACCTCCTAGGGTGAATACCCACCCTGTAGTAGACTTATTGTCCCCTGCACTCGATATCCAGCTCGCATCGGTATATCCTTCCAATACGGCAGGAAACTCTGAATAAAATAGTCCTAAGTCTTTGGTTGCTTTTAAGTAACCAAGGACTTTACTGATTGCATTCCAGTGTTCATTACTGGGGTTACTAGTAAACCTACTAAGTTTACTCACAGCATATGCGATATCAGGTCTAGTGCATTGCATAGCATACATAAGACTTCCTATAGCACTCGCATATTCTAATTGTGCAACTGTTCTTCCAGTATTTTCTTTTAGTTTGATACTTGGATCAAATGGGGTTTTTGCTTCCTTTATATTTAGATGGTTAAACTTGTTTAGTATCTTCTCAATATAATGAGATTGACACAAAGCATAACCCCCACAATGTTTTTTAACTTTGACACCTAAGATGGTATCAACTTGTCCAAGATCCTTCATTTTAAATACGGAAGAAAGAAACTTCTTTGTTTCAGTCACACCTTCCATTTTATTACTTATTATTAACATATCATCAACATATAAACAGATAATAATGATATGACTACCATCTTTTTTAGAATATATGCATTTATCAGCTACATTATGCATGAAACCATGAGATAGTATTTTGGAATCAAACTTCTCATGCCATTGTTTAGGTGCTTGTTTTAATCCATACAATGATTTGACTAATCTACATACTTTGTTTTCATTTCCTGGTAGAACGAAACCTTCAGGTTGTTCCATGTATACCTCCTCATTGAGGTCACCGTTCAGGAAAGCAGTCTTTACATCCATTTGGTGGATGTGAAGATGATGTATGGAAGCTAGCGCAAATAATATCCTAATGGATGTTATCCTAGCTACAGGTGAGTATGTGTCAAAGTAGTCTATCCCTTCTTTTTGTCTAAAACCCTTAGCTACTAGTCGAGCTTTAAAGGTTTGGATAGTCCCATCAGTGTGATATTTCTTCCTAAATACCCATTTGCAACCTATGGGTCTAGAACCTGGAGGTAAGTTTACTAGTTCCCATGTTTGATTTGATAGTATAGATTCCATTTCATCATTTATAGCTTCTTTCCAAAAAGCTGAGTCTCTAGAGGATACAGCTTCCTTATATGTTTTAGGATCATCTTCTATAGTCATTACTATAGGTATTCGTCTTATAACATTTTCTCTATCTGCTTCTACCAGATGAAAAATGATGCGTTGTGAGTCTATATAGTCATCTCCAAAACTCTTCTCTATTCTAGTTCTTTGACTCCTACGAGGTTCAGTGGGAGCTTCCATTATATGTGGAGCTGTGCTATTTGGTTCTCTATTAGGAGTTTGAATTTCATTATCCTTTGACTCCAAGGATAGTGAGTTCTCAAAGAATTCAACGTCTCTTGATTCTATAATTGTATTAGACTCCATGTCTAGAAGTCTATAAGCTTTACTATTTTGTGCATACCCTACGAAGGCGCACTTAATAGCTCTTGGTCCTAACTTGGTTCTTTTTGGGTCAGGAGTTCTGCAGTATGCAAGACACCCCCACACTTTAAGATATCCTAGGTTAGGTTTTCTACCTCTCCATGTTTCATATGGAGATACTTTATATTTTTTAGACGGAAGTCTGTTTATTATATGGCATGCTGCAAGCAGTGCCTCACCCCACAGATTTAGTGGCAACTTTGCTTTTATTAGCATTGAGTTGACCATTTCTACTAATGTTCTATTCTTCCTTTCAGCTATTCCGTTTTGTTGAGGTGTGTATGGAGCTGTACATTGATGTACCAGTCCATGTTCTTCACAGAAGTAATCGAATTCATTCGAGAAGTATTCTCCTCCTCGATCGCTACGGAGAATTTTTATCTTCTTACTTAGTTGATTCTCTACTTCTGCTTTATATATCTTAAACATGTTCAATGCTTCATCTTTGCTCTTTAATAGATAAACATACACATATCTAGAGCAATCATCTATAAAGGTTATGAAGTACCGTTTACCTCCACGAGTAAGAATGCCGTTTAACTCACAGATATCACTGTGCACAAGATCCAAAATTTGAGACGATCTTTGAACACTTGGAAAAGGTTTTTTCGTCATTTTGGATTGTATGCACACTTCACATTTATTAGTTTCATTATCTGTGTATGAGATTAAACCATTCTTAGCCATGAACTTCAAAGTACTATACCCTATATGGGCTAGTCTATCATGCCACAGTCCAGCAGATTCAACCATATACGCAGAAGTGCTACTTTCATTCAGAGAAAACTTAACCATCCCGTTATCATTCTTTTTATCGCGGTTACGGGATTCTTCCTCAATCCTTAGGTGTTTCTGGATTTGTTCCAGTGTGTAGTCCTCGGTTTTATGCAGCAACTTCTTTCTATAGTCTTTCCACATTGGTGGCAATTTAGCGATTATAGCCCCAACTTGGAATGATTCAGGAAGATCGATTTTGATCGCTTTGATTTTGTTTACTATTAGCTGCAGTTCTTGGATTTGGGGCAGCAGCGGTTTATTATCTACCATGCTGAAGTCAAAATACCTGGCGATGAGAAATTTGTTGGTCCCTTCTTCTTCAGCCTTGTACTTGAATTCCAGTGCGGCCCAGATCTCCTTTGCTGATGATGTCTGTTGGTACAGATCGTACAGGCGGTCGGAGAGTGCGTTCAGAATGTGTCCACGACACAATAGTTCGTCTTCGGCTCTTTTAGCACGGGCAGCCACTTGCTCAGGTGTGTCTTTGTCGGTTGCTTCAGGCAATGCTTGCAGATTTGGATCTAGTATGTAGTAGATCTTCAGCGTCGTCAGGAGAAATTTCAGCTTGTCTTGCCATCTTGTAAAATTGGTTCCATCGAACCGATCAAGACGTATCAAGTCCTGATTCATCAATTTAATAGATGAAACGCTATCGGCTTCCATTTTAGAAATAACGCTTTAAGATTGTTGTTAAATTTATACAGATTAATGTAGTTTCTGTATAATATGGAAACCGAAAATAATATGGACAGGCTGAAGCACGTCTGAAAACGCTGTCCTTAAAGCGTTATTTGCCCCAACTCAAGTAAATTGAGTATGCTGATAGGTTACAGGCAAATTGCTTCTAGGATACGACGAGCCTGGTGTGGGTCTGCGTTCAGCAAACACGAAGGCCCACCAAATGGAACTCAATTTCACTATTTCTGGCAGTATTACAATATAAAGGAAAATTCCAAAAATAAGAAAAGAAGAAAATAGAAAAGTGGTTTGCTGGTTTGCTCGATTAAGTTCTAATCTTCAGCCTGCTGGTTCGGTTGAACCGTCCTAGACCACACCGCTGGTCTGTTCTTCAAGCTAAGGTTGACACCTTGCTGTATTGCTGGATAACACTTAGAATATATGAGTGGAGAGGCTATTTTCTGGAATTCGTATGGAGTGAGTTGAGATGGATTTGGAACCTATCCAGGCCCTCCTTTTATAGGCTATGGTGGCTGGGGGTTATGGTCCAGGGAAATAAATCCCATGACCGTTTTCTGGCTGTTGAGAAAACTAGCCGTTTTATGGCCGTTTTCTGACCGTTGTGCATGGGCCATTAAGCTGCTGCATGCTGACCGTTGTGAGACAGCAGCTAGCCGTTTTATAGCTGTTGGGGCTAGCCATGCAGCAGTTTCAGCTGGACCCTGCACTTATTGCACAGCTGTTACAGAATTTCTGCAACAGCTCTTTTTCAGCCCTCTATATATTCTAAGGGACTCTCATTCAGTCCTTTAGATTTTCGTCCAACCAACCATCTGCCTTAGCCACTAGTCACACCGCGACTCGCACACGTCTCGCTGCGGTTCGCGAAGGGAGCGACCCTCTGCGACACGATGCGCACGTGCGAAGTGCAAAGTGCGCCACTAGCGCCTCTACAGCCACACTGCCTCACATGCCCACGCCCTCGCACCGAGCCCGAGACCGAGACCGTGACCGTGACCGAGCGCGAGCGCGAGCGCGAGCTCGAGCGCGAGCGCGTGCGCGTGCGCGTGCGCGGTGTTCCAGTGCTTCGCACTGGAACACGCAAGTCCCATGGTCCACGGACTAGGTAGGCAAATATTATGGTACTCCACTATTATCATTTAAACCACTTTTCTTTCTCTTCTCTTTCCCATGTGGGACTATTTCCAAAGCCCCAAAAGTTTTTCAAAAAACAACTTTTTTATTATTAAAATATTTTTATTAAAATCAATATTTTACAACAATCCCCCACTTGATTTTTTATAAAAATATTTTCTCGGTTAAACATACTGCCAGAATAATTAGCTTATATGCATAAAGAAAGATATCTTTCGATTTTAATCTTCCCTTAGTGTAAGTATCTCAAAACTCTATCGAAATGACTGGTAGCCGCAGCTTTGAACCAGTTATTTCTAGATAACAGAGTTGGAGAAACCACACACATATTCGCTATGTGTTGTTAGAGTTCCCACAATCTTGCTCAGCACAATTAATGGCCATGTGCTTATCCTAATTCGTGAACGATCCCGAGAGAAAACTCTTAACTCTCATGAGAGACGGCACCATCTCTACGTTCATATAGGTGAAATCCTTCCAGTGTCTCCGTTACTATAAGACACTTGTCCTAAAGACTGGAATTCATTAAGAGTTCTAAGACTCAACCCTCTTTCGTAACGCTCAGCACTTATCTATTATGGATGAGGTTATATAATTTAGTGCTGAAAACTTTCCACTTATCAGTGACTTGTTCTTACCCATTAAACCCAAGATTAGAGATTTTCTGATTTTAGGTTGGGTTACCATCACTGGTGGAACTTTGGTTGAAGAGTTTCAACCCCATCCCTCTAGATGTAGCCTTTACTACCTCTCTCGGTAGAGGTTTAGTGAAAGGATCTGCCAGGTTATTGCTTGATTTCACATATGAAATAGCAATGATTCCATCTTGAATCAATTGTCTGACATAATCATGTCGAAGACTAATATGTCTAGACTTACCATTATAAGTACCGCTATAGGCTCTAGCTAATGTGGCTTCACTATCACAATGTAGTGATACAGCCGATATAGGCTTTACACAAAAAGGAATTTCTAATAGAAGATCCCTTAGCCACTCAGCCTCTTTGCCTGTTGCAGCTAGGGCTATAAATTCAGACTCCATAGTCGAGTGCGTTATGCAAGTCTGTTTCTTGGATCCCCAAGATACAGCAGCACCTCCTAGGGTGAATACCCACCCTGTAGTAGACTTATTGTCCCCTGCACTCGATATCCAGCTCGCATCGGTATATCCTTCCAATACGGCAGGAAACTCTGAATAAAATAGTCCTAAGTCTTTGGTTGCTTTTAAGTAACCAAGGACTTTACTGATTGCATTCCAGTGTTCATTACTGGGGTTACTAGTAAACCTACTAAGTTTACTCACAGCATATGCGATATCAGGTCTAGTGCATTGCATAGCATACATAAGACTTCCTATAGCACTCGCATATTCTAATTGTGCAACTGTTCTTCCAGTATTTTCTTTTAGTTTGATACTTGGATCAAATGGGGTTTTTGCTTCCTTTATATTTAGATGGTTAAACTTGTTTAGTATCTTCTCAATATAATGAGATTGACACAAAGCATAACCCCCACAATGTTTTTTAACTTTGACACCTAAGATGGTATCAACTTGTCCAAGATCCTTCATTTTAAATACGGAAGAAAGAAACTTCTTTGTTTCAGTCACACCTTCCATTTTATTACTTATTATTAACATATCATCAACATATAAACAGATAATAATGATATGACTACCATCTTTTTTAGAATATATGCATTTATCAGCTACATTATGCATGAAACCATGAGATAGTATTTTGGAATCAAACTTCTCATGCCATTGTTTAGGTGCTTGTTTTAATCCATACAATGATTTGACTAATCTACATACTTTGTTTTCATTTCCTGGTAGAACGAAACCTTCAGGTTGTTCCATGTATACCTCCTCATTGAGGTCACCGTTCAGGAAAGCAGTCTTTACATCCATTTGGTGGATGTGAAGATGATGTATGGAAGCTAGCGCAAATAATATCCTAATGGATGTTATCCTAGCTACAGGTGAGTATGTGTCAAAGTAGTCTATCCCTTCTTTTTGTCTAAAACCCTTAGCTACTAGTCGAGCTTTAAAGGTTTGGATAGTCCCATCAGTGTGATATTTCTTCCTAAATACCCATTTGCAACCTATGGGTCTAGAACCTGGAGGTAAGTTTACTAGTTCCCATGTTTGATTTGATAGTATAGATTCCATTTCATCATTTATAGCTTCTTTCCAAAAAGCTGAGTCTCTAGAGGATACAGCTTCCTTATATGTTTTAGGATCATCTTCTATAGTCATTACTATAGGTATTCGTCTTATAACATTTTCTCTATCTGCTTCTACCAGATGAAAAATGATGCGTTGTGAGTCTATATAGTCATCTCCAAAACTCTTCTCTATTCTAGTTCTTTGACTCCTACGAGGTTCAGTGGGAGCTTCCATTATATGTGGAGCTGTGCTATTTGGTTCTCTATTAGGAGTTTGAATTTCATTATCCTTTGACTCCAAGGATAGTGAGTTCTCAAAGAATTCAACGTCTCTTGATTCTATAATTGTATTAGACTCCATGTCTAGAAGTCTATAAGCTTTACTATTTTGTGCATACCCTACGAAGGCGCACTTAATAGCTCTTGGTCCTAACTTGGTTCTTTTTGGGTCAGGAGTTCTGCAGTATGCAAGACACCCCCACACTTTAAGATATCCTAGGTTAGGTTTTCTACCTCTCCATGTTTCATATGGAGATACTTTATATTTTTTAGACGGAAGTCTGTTTATTATATGGCATGCTGCAAGCAGTGCCTCACCCCACAGATTTAGTGGCAACTTTGCTTTTATTAGCATTGAGTTGACCATTTCTACTAATGTTCTATTCTTCCTTTCAGCTATTCCGTTTTGTTGAGGTGTGTATGGAGCTGTACATTGATGTACCAGTCCATGTTCTTCACAGAAGTAATCGAATTCATTCGAGAAGTATTCTCCTCCTCGATCGCTACGGAGAATTTTTATCTTCTTACTTAGTTGATTCTCTACTTCTGCTTTATATATCTTAAACATGTTCAATGCTTCATCTTTGCTCTTTAATAGATAAACATACACATATCTAGAGCAATCATCTATAAAGGTTATGAAGTACCGTTTACCTCCACGAGTAAGAATGCCGTTTAACTCACAGATATCACTGTGCACAAGATCCAAAATTTGAGACGATCTTTCAACACTTGGAAAAGGTTTTTTCGTCATTTTGGATTGTATGCACACTTCACATTTATTAGTTTCATTATCTGTGTATGAGATTAAACCATTCTTAGCCATGAACTTCAAAGTACTATACCCTATATGGGCTAGTCTATCATGCCACAGTCCAGCAGATTCAACCATATACGCAGAAGTGCTACTTTCATTCAGAGAAAACTTAACCATCCCGTTATCATTCTTTTTATCGCGGTTACGGGATTCTTCCTCAATCCTTAGGTGTTTCTGGATTTGTTCCAGTGTGTAGTCCTCGGTTTTATGCAGCAACTTCTTTCTATAGTCTTTCCACATTGGTGGCAATTTAGCGATTATAGCCCCAACTTGGAATGATTCAGGAAGATCGATTTTGATCGCTTTGATTTTGTTTACTATTAGCTGCAGTTCTTGGATTTGGGGCAGCAGCGGTTTATTATCTACCATGCTGAAGTCAAAATACCTGGCGATGAGAAATTTGTTGGTCCCTTCTTCTTCAGCCTTGTACTTGAATTCCAGTGCGGCCCAGATCTCCTTTGCTGATGATGTCTGTTGGTACAGATCGTACAGGCGGTCGGAGAGTGCGTTCAGAATGTGTCCACGACACAATAGTTCGTCTTCGGCTCTTTTAGCACGGGCAGCCACTTGCTCAGGTGTGTCTTTGTCGGTTGCTTCAGGCAATGCTTGCAGATTTGGATCTAGTATGTAGTAGATCTTCAGCGCCGTCAGGAGAAATTTCAGCTTGTCTTGCCATCTTGTAAAATTGGTTCCATCGAACCGATCAAGACGTATCAAGTCCTGATTCATCAATTTAATAGATGAAACGCTATCGGCTTCCATTTTAGAAATAACGCTTTAAGATTGTTGTTAAATTTATACAGATTAATGTAGTTTCTGTATAATATGGAAACCGAAAATAATATGGACAGGCTGAAGCACGTCTGAAAACGCTGTCCTTAAAGCGTTATTTGCCCCAACTCAAGTAAATTGAGTATGCTGATAGGTTACAGGCAAATTGCTTCTAGGATACGACGAGCCTGGTGTGGGTCTGCGTTCAGCAAACACGAAGGCCCACCAAATGGAACTCAATTTCACTATTTCTGGCAGTATTACAATATAAAGGAAAATTCCAAAAATAAGAAAAGAAGAAAATAGAAAAGTGGTTTGCTGGTTTGCTCGATTAAGTTCTAATCTTCAGCCTGCTGGTTCGGTTGAACCGTCCTAGACCACACCGCTGGTCTGTTCTTCAAGCTAAGGTTGACACCTTGCTGTATTGCTGGATAACACTTAGAATATATGAGTGGAGAGGCTATTTTCTGGAATTCGTATGGAGTGAGTTGAGATGGATTTGGAACCTATCCAGGCCCTCCTTTTATAGGCTATGGTGGCTGGGGGTTATGGTCCAGGGAAATAAATCCCATGACCGTTTTCTGGCTGTTGAGAAAACTAGCCGTTTTATGGCCGTTTTCTGACCGTTGTGCATGGGCCATTAAGCTGCTGCATGCTGACCGTTGTGAGACAGCAGCTAGCCGTTTTATAGCTGTTGGGGCTAGCCATGCAGCAGTTTCAGCTGGACCCTGCACTTATTGCACAGCTGTTACAGAATTTCTGCAACAGCTCTTTTTCAGCCCTCTATATATTCTAAGGGACTCTCATTCAGTCCTTTAGATTTTCGTCCAACCAACCATCTGCCTTAGCCACTAGTCGCACCGCGACTCGCTGCGGTTCGCGAAGGGAGCGACCCTCTGCGACACGATGCGCACGTGCGAAGTGCAAAGTGCGCCACTAGCGCCTCTACAGCCACACTGCCTCACATGCCCACGCCCTCGCACCGAGCCCGAGCCCGAGACCGAGCCCGAGCCCGAGCGCGTGCGCGTGCGCGGTGTTCCAGTGCTTCGCACTGGAACACGCAAGTCCCATGGTCCACGGACTAGGTAGGCAAATATTATGGTACTCCACTATTATCATTTAAACCACTTTTCTTTCTCTTCTCTTTCCCATGTGGGACTATTCCCAAAGCCCCAAAAGTTTTTCAAAAAACAACTTTTTTATTATTAAAATATTTTTATTAAAATCAATATTTTACAACAGGTTGGATATGCCTATTTTGGGGAATCCGACTTTGATGGTGGAGCTACCGGATGGACCAGTTAGATGCCGTGCATACACCCAGGTGGGCCCCACAAGCTGCATTAGTAGACAAATACATTCTTACAAGGACTTGAACCGATCTGATCATTCCTAAAAGGAAACGAGTTAGGTCTTTCATATATAACTCCAGATTTCTCCCTTTCCAAAACCAAACCACACAACAGTGAGAATATTCTCTTTATTATTATCCTTAATGGGGTATTGTTAGGACTTTCATGGCCCCACCCTAATTCTGGCTTATGATTTCAGACAAATGATCTACACCGTACATGTGTCCAATGTCAATAATCAGATTTATATGGTCAAGTTTAGATGGTTCCTGTGCAAGTCCTTGCAGAATAAGCTTTTTATACAGGTTATTCACATGCATGTAAAAGGCTATTCAGCCACGTGTAAAAGCTATTCACGTGCTTATTGGCCTTCTTTTGCATGAAATTTCACCACTGTATGTGGATTAGGTGAGTCCGGGCTAACAGATTAATGGTGAATTGCCGACCATGGGGCCAACCTTTATTCAGTCATTTTATATCCACACTTTATCTGTTTTTCCATATCATTTTAGGTCATGGGAAAAAAATAAAGAAGATACAAATATTAGGGGGACCACACTATAGGAAAAAGTTAAGATTAACTATTAAAAACTTTCTATGGGCCACACCAGTTTTTAATGAATTTAATATTTATATTTTCCCTTCATTCAGGTCCTGTGACCTTATCAATAGGTTGGGTGGTAAATTAATGTTGTTGTGGATCTTAGGAAGTTTTTAATCCACATCAAATTCATATTTGCTTCATTTTTGGGGCCATACCTTAGAATGAACTGACAAAACGGATGGATGGCATGGATATACAACACACACATCAAGGTAGCTTGATGTACCCCGTGATCAGGCGCCCTTGTGTGGAGCCTACCTTGTTGTATTTTATCCAATCCGAACATTAATATAGAAGAATGAAATATCTAACTCAAAAATGAGTTGGATCATCAATTAGCTGTCATTATGGAAAAAAAAAAGGGAGAATCCATACTGTACAAATCTAACCATCTAAAAGTGCATGGTCCATTGGCCACATTTGCTAGATCCCACATGGCGACAAAGGCACGTTGAGTTGTATGTATGATTCATTCCAACCCGCCTTTTGATCAAGGAGGTCAATTCATTTACAGGTCATTTACTACTTAGGGTTGTGAGTGGGGCCCATGTTTGTATTCAACATCAAACTTGTTGGGCACGCCTTGGGTAGCATACATCTAGGCCAATCCACACCGTTCAAATTTTGGACACCATAATGCATACAATAATAGCCATAAATAATAACATTGTGGTTACCATATCCACATGGATCCCAATAGACCCATACACCCTATTAACTATAAATAAACCCACTCAGTCACAATCAAAAAATAAAACTGGCTGAACAATCTTAACCTCACATTATATTTTTTGAAATAAGATTATTAGATATTTCTCATTTGGACATTTCAATAAATGTATACCAATTCCATAGACAGATAATTAAATAAGCTTAACTTTTGGTTGATAATACATACATAGTGGGTCCCATGATTTGGATGGTTCAGTTTGAACTATTTAATATGCCACATATGCAAATTTGAAGTGATTTATAAGTTTGTAAGTATCAATCGTTCTCTTACTGTAAGTATCAAAGCCTTTTGTTCGAAAAAGTGCCTTTTTAAGAGAAATTAATTTTTGTAGATAGCCATGTGTCCTTGATGTGGACAGCCTGATTTTTGTTGGGCTGATCTTTTGTACGTGTAATGAAGATAATTATTCTCACCTAATGGATGAAGTGGGCTCTACATAACCATGTTTTAAGCATCTGAAATTGAATTATTATTATTATAGATATATACTTTTAATTCTTCCCAAAAGCATTCTCACCCTAAGTTGGATGAGAATCCTCTATAACACATGTTTTATGCAGCATTTCAAATATTGTAGCTTTGTGGGGCCTACAGTGTTGCACAGCTGAAATCCTCTCTGTTCATCCATCAGTGCTCATTAATGCTAGGACCTAAGGCCAAAAAATAAGGCAAATCCACACCTAAGGTTAGCCAAATCAAATGGAACCATGGGTATGGGGTGCCAACCATATTTCCTGATGTGGACCATCCAACTTTTTTTAATGTTTGTTTCTTATTTGATCTTTTGTGATGTAGAGCGGGTCGCGGACAATTTCATGGCCAAGATGGATCAGAGAAGGCACGGTCGGTAACAGAAGTGATCCGGACCATCGGACCTTAGATCGGGCGTATCTCACAATCCGGAATGAGTTATTCGACGTAAAATATATGATTTTGGGGTAGAACGGGCTACTTTAGCCAACCAACCCCGCTACGCCAGGTTGTGCAGCCCGGATTTACGAGAAACCCCCTGATTGACGGTCATTTCCTCGTTTTAATTTTGTTTTTACTATAAATAGTAAGTTTTAGTTTTAGTATAACTTTTCATCCGTTGGGCTTTAGGAGTTGTGTCCAACATGAAAAGTGCTTAGGATAATTAGAATAACGGTTTGGTGAAGCCAAATAGGACACTTACTATTTTTGGCTTAAAACCTTGCGCACTAGTAGACATCACCACCGTCTATAAATAGTAAGTTTACTATTTATAGTAAGTTGCGAATTCTAGGAGTTTTAGTTGTAGTTTGAGTCTGATTTCTTTCTTATTGCTTGGTTCCCTTATTTAAAGGGTTGTGAACTCGATTTTAAGATTTCATTAATCAATTTCGAATTTATTAGAAATTATTCTTATTTTCTACTTTCTTTCCTCGTGGATTCGAGAAGTCTCTGTGAGGAGTTCAGAGAAGTTCCGTGGATTCGGAATATTTATCATCTTGAGGAAGACGGTGCTCGACCTCACATCCTTCCCTGCGTCAGTTTGGTATCAGAGCGAGGTTTCTCCTCGGATCGATGGCTTCTAACGACGGGTCGGGCAACAATCCCATGGGCGGTGCCCCAGGAAATTTACCTTTAACGACGGCAGTTTTCGAAGTAACCATGCAAGAGAATCGACAAGTCATGCAAGGGCTGCAGGCTTCTATGGACCGCATAGCGAATCTCTTGGCTGAAACCCTAGGGCAACTCCGTGTTCCTGGTGGTAATCTTCCACCGCCGATTGTTGAAACTCGCAATCGCCCTGATCGCAGGATAGTACCAGCAATGCATCCACGGGTCATTCCCGAGGAAGGGGGATCCAGTGAGGAGGAAATCGATGACATAATCTTTCAACACCCCAGACAAGGCGGCGATCGAGTAGATCGGACAGATCGAGAATTTAAGATGCGGGTTGATATTCCTAACTTCAATGGCCAACTACACATTGAGAATTTTCTCGATTGGCTTTTTGAAGTTGAGCGATTTTTCGACTATATGGATATCCCTGAAGCAAAGAAAGTCAAGCTTGTGGCTTACAAGTTTAAAGGAGGAGCTTCAGCTTGGTGGGAACAACTGCAACTCGCACGAACTAAACAGATGAAAGCACCAATCCGCACATGGTAGCGGATGAAGCAGCTATTACGTGCCCGATTCCTCCCTAGCGATTACGATCAGGTATTATTTCAACAATACCAAAATTGTCGACAGGATAGTCGGTCGGTGAGAGAATACGCAGAAGAATTTTATCGCCTGGCGGCGCGTAACGATTTAGTCGAGTCTGAATCGCAACAAGTCGCCCGATTCAACGGTGGACTGCGTATGACGATATAAGATCGGGTCCAGATGCAGCCCGTCTGGACGATGAATGATGCGATCAAGTTGGCTACTCGGGCAGAAGCACAACTTGAACGTTCTACCACACGGCCCTATTCTACCGCAAGGATCACTACAGCGGGTCCACCCCAGGGAGCTCCACAGTCTAAGGGGAAGGAACCCGTAGTAGCACGCACTCAACCTCCTACGTCTGAGAGCCGAGATCAGGGAAGCGGACAAGCTAGACCCCAAAGGGGCGTATCGACTGCTGCTGGTCCAAGTAGAATCCCGAACCCTTACGCTCGACCCCGGCCTGACAACTGCTATCGTTGTGGCCAACTGGGCCACCTATCAAATACTTGTCCCCAGCGAAAGGTGGCAAACCTCACCGTCAATGATGGTAGTGCTGATAACGCCGATGAAGATCCAGATGATGAAGAGCAAGAGCATACCACCGAGGATGAGGTAGATGAATCAAGTTGGGTTCAGCAAGATCGCGGCGAGTCACTCGTCGTGAGGCGGTTATTATATGCGCTAAGAAAAGAAGTGCATCCACAAAGGCATAACATCTTCCCCACTAGGTGTACGGTGAATCGAAAGGTTTGTGACGTGATTATTGATAGTGACAGCAATGAAAATATTGTCTCCAAGGTCATGGTGGAGAAATTACAATTGAAAACAGAGCGTCGTCCCTCTCCATATACAATCGGTTGGATCAAGAAGGTCAGTGAGACAAAGGTAACTGAACGGTGCACCATATCCTTTTCAATTGGTAAACATTATAAGGATGAAGTAGTATGCGATGTGGTTGACATGGAAGCATGTCACATACTACTCGGTCGACCTTAGCAATCTGACCGTGATGCCACTCATAAAGGGTGAGATAACATATATATCTTCGTCAAGGATGGCCGGAAGACCATATTGGCCCCTATGGATTCAGAGGGACCACCTGAAACTTCTAAAGTGGAGGGTCATTTTTTCTTAACCATACGGGACTTCGTGGAAGAATCTAAAGAAACAGGACAGGCTTATGTATTAATTGTAAAAGGGAAAGAACTCGAGCCTACCATCATCCTTGAAAAACTAAAGCCCTTGCTACATGAATTCAACGAAATCTAGCCCGATGACCTTCTCGATGGGTTGCCTCCCATGCGGGATATCCAACACTATATCGACTTTATTCCCGGGTCCAGTCTACCCAATCGGCCTCATTATCGACTGAGTCCGAATGAGTCAAGGCAAGTGGAAGAGTTGATCCGTAAGGGTCTTATTCGAGAAAGCATGAGTTCATGTGCTGTACTAGCTCTGTTAACTCCAAAGAAAGATGGGAGTTGGCGCATGTGTGTCGACAGCCGAGCCATCAACAAAATCACCATAAAGTATAGGTTTCCTATACCCCAGTTGGACGATATGCTGGACATGTTAGAGGGTGCCAAAATATTTTCTAAATTGGATCTAAGGAGTGGCTATCATCAGATTCGAATACGGCCGAGTGATGAGTGAAAAATGGCCTTTAAGACCAATGAAGGATTGTATGAATGGATAGTCATGCCCTTCGGTCTTTCGAATGCGCCTAGCACGTTCATGAGATTGATGAACCAAGTTCTGAAACCTTTCATTGGACGATTCGTTGTGGTTTATTTCGATAATATTTTGATATACAGTTAAGAAGAAACTACCCATATGGAACACCTCAAGAAGGTCCTTCAGGTGTTTACTGAAAATAAACTGTATCTCAATTTAAAGAAGTGCAACTTCATGACTAATAGCCTATTATTTCTGGGTTTTGTCGTAACATCCACAGGCATTCGAGTGGATGAGGAAAAGGTGAAGGTAATCAGGGAATGGCCAGTTCCCACAAATATTCACGAAGTGCGAAGTTTTCATGGACTGACGACATTTTATCGTCGGTTCGTGAGAAATTTCAGTACTATTGTGTCACCAATTATAGATTGCATGAAGAAAGGGCAGTTTCAGTGGACTGACGAAGCCAATAAGAGCTTTGCCGAAATCAAGCGCAGATTATCTACGACCCCAGTTCTTATACTTCCCAACTTCGACAAACTGTTTGAAGTTGAATATGATGCCTCATATGTCGAAATTGGGAGAGTTTTGTCTCAAGAAGGTAGGCCGGTAGCCTTCTATAGTGAGAAACTTAGCGATGCACGTAAGAAGTGGTCTACATACGAGATCGAGTTATACGCGGTGGTCCAGGTACTGCGACATTGGCGACATTATTTGATTCAAAGGGAATTCATACTTTACACGGACCATCAACCTCTCAAATTTATTAATAGTCAAGCTAACATTAACCGTATGCATGCTAGATGGATCTCGTTTTTACAGGAATTCACGTTCGTGCTAAAACATAAGTCAGGACAAAAGAACAAGGTAGCCGATGCGTTGAGTCGTCGTGTAAATTTGTTAGTAACTATGAGCAATGAAGTCGTCGAGTTCGAGTGCCTCAAAGACATATATGCCGATGACGACGACTTCAGGGATGCATGGGTTAGGTGCCAAGAAGGTCACTCCAGCAACTTACATATGCAAGAAGGGTTCCTTTTCAAAGGAAATCGATTGTGCACCCCGAACAGTTCGCTAAGGGAGCAGATAATCCAAGAGCTACATGGAGGTGGCCTCAGTGGACACCTTGGGCGAGACAAGACGCGAGCTCTTGTGGAAGAACGGTATTACTGGCCGCAGTTGGTACGTGATGTGGGAAGGGCAGTTCAACGTTGTTATATTTATCAAACCTCCAAGGGGCAATCTCATAATACGGGCCTCTATACTCCGTTGCCCGTGCCTGATGGCCCTTGGGAGGATTTATTTATGGACTTCGTGCTTGGTCTCTCACGAACACAACGTGGCATGGATTCGGTGTTCGTGGTAGTAGATCGTTTCTCCAAGATGGCGCACTTTATTCCATGCAAGAAAACTCTCGATGCAACACACGTGGCGAATCTATTCTTCAGAGAAATTGTGCAGCTACACGGGGTTCCCTTCTGACCGTGACACGAAGTTCATAAGCCACTTTTGGCAAACTTTGTGGACTCAATTCGATAGACGACTTCAGTTCAGCAGCGCCTACTACCCACAGACTGACGGTCAAACTGAGGTTGTGAATCACACTTTGGGAACCTCCTTCGATGTATTTCAGGAGAGAAACCGAAGCAGTGGGATTTGGCCTTGTCTCAAGCGGAGTTTGCATTCAACAACATGGTGAACCGCTTGACAGGAAAATCCTCGTTCCAAGTTATTTACGGACGAGTACCTCGCCACACACTAGACTTGGTCCCTCTGCCTAAGCTCCCAGGCGTGAGTATTGCAGCAGAACATATGGCCGACAGGATCATGGGTATTCATGCGGAGGTGCAGACTAAGCTACATGCCTCGAACGAAAAGTAAAAGGAACAAGCGGACAAGCATCGTCGACAAAAGGTGTTCGAGGTGGGCGACCAGGTAATGGTTCATCTGCGAAAAGAAAGATTTTCGACCGGGACGTACAACAAGATGAAGAATAAGTGGATTGGACCGGTACCGATCATCCGAAAGATCAATGATAATGCTTATGTTGTTGATCTTCCAGATGACATGGCGATCTCACGGACTTTCAACGTTACGGACCTGACCGAGTATCATGAACCAGCGCAGGAGGAGAACTCGAGGACGAGTTCTTTTCAAGTGGAGGGGACTGATGTAGAGCGGGTCGCGGACAATTTCATGGCCAAGATGGATCAGAGAAGGCACGGTCGGCGACAGAAGTGATCCGGACCATCGGACCTTAGATCGGGCGTATCTCAAAATCCGGAATGAGTTATCCGACGTAAAATATATGATTTTGGGGTAGAACGGGCTACTTTAGCCAACCAACCCCGCTATGCAGGGTTGCGCAGCCCGGATTTGCGAGAAACCCCCTGATCGACAGTCGTTTCCTCGTTTTAATTTTGTTTTTACTATAAATAGTAAGTTTTAGTTTGAGTATAACTTTTCATCCGTTGGGCTTTAGGAGTTGTGTCCAACATGAAAAGTGCTTAGGATAATTAGAATAACGGTTTGGTGAAGCCAAATAGGACCCTTGTGCACTAGTAGACATCACCACCGTCTATAAATAGTAAGTTTACTATTTATAGTAAGTTACGAATTCTAGGAGTTTTAGTTGTAGTTTGAGTATGATTTCTTTCTTATTGCTTGGTTCCCTTATTTAAAGGGTTGTGAACTCGATTTTAGGATTTCATTAATCAATTTTAAATTTATTAGAAATTATTCTTATTTTCTACTTTCTTTCCTCGTGGATTCGAGAAGTCTCTGTGAGGAGTTCAGAGAAGTTCCGTGGATTCGAAATATTTATCACCTTGAGGAAGACGGTGCTCGACCTCACGTCCTTCCCTGCGTCATTTTGTATGTATGGTAAATATATGAGTTGTCACCCGATGGAATGAATGGATTTTTCATACGTAGCGAGGTGGCTGCAAATAACATTTATTTGTTGTATTCTATGCCTACAATGGCTGTTGTGGACCATTTGAGTTAAATGAGGCTTCTCCAAAGCATCCTCTGTAAATCCATTTTATGTTTGATTTTTTAACTTTGGATCAAAGTGTCATTTGGTAAATTGAAAATAAGATTAAAAATTAATTTTAATGCTAAAACTTAAAATTGTTGAATTTTGTTACGCATAAATATACTGTAAAGTATGTTTAGTAATTTGTCTAAAAAATTCAAGACATCTTAAAATTATACCTTTTTTTTTTTAAAAAAATAAAATAAAATAATTTGGGAAATACAAACTACAAAATGCCTGAAAATTAACTATTTATCATATTTGTCCATATTGACCTAATATTTATCTTTTATATAGCATATATTTTAGGACCCATCATTATGGCTTATGATTCTAATGAATCACTTTTTAAGGCAAGATCTTAATACTATCAATAAAATGAAGTTATAGATGAAATTACTCCTATCAATAAAGTTCTTAAGCACAGATACAACCAGTCTAGCAGAAAATTTGGGTACTAAAAATAATATGAACCGACTTGAATTGCTCAATGCAATCAAATTTAAAAGGACTACTTGATAATAGCTTAAGAGTTGAAAGTGGGAGAAACTGACTTATCTTATTGAGAAATTTAGATCAACCAAACAGTCTACGAAACAGTACAAGAGTTATAATTGAAATTTTGAAAGAAAAAAAAGAAGTAATTGAAGTGATCAAGATTATCACAAAATGAAATTTGGTCAAGAGTATTCTTATTCCCAGAATCATATTATCTACATCTAAAGCAAAATTCTCATTTATTCTGAAGCGAAAAGTAATTTCCATGAGCATTTGCAATGACAATAAACTAAAGGTCAAATACTTAAATATGTTGGACCATATACATATATTTACCATTAACATATGCCAAAAATAGTCTACAAGGAGCTTTTTCTTTTTTAAATGACATTTAGTGTTCAAGTGCAATTTAAAATCACGTCTTAATACATTTCACATTATTAGTTATGAAATCAAGATAACTCTATACCTAAAACAGGTCCTATAATTTGAACGGTGTAGTTTCATTCCTATATATATTTAATTACTATGAGTAATTACAATATGGAAGGGAAACATGGATTATGTATTGTCTTTGCATGTAATAAGCTTGGCAGATGTGACATGACAGGATTTGATTGGTCCATATGATGCTGTTAGAAATAAATCCTACTTAACCTTAACGACCGCCACTATCATATCAGAGCCGTTCATGATTTGGTGCACACACGTGATATAAGGACTGGATGGAATTTTTAGGCTAAGTAACCCTAACGGCCACCACTATCATATCAGAGCCGTTCATGAGTTGGTGCATACACGTGATAAACGGACTGGATGGAATTTTTAGGCTAAGTAACCCTAACGACCACCACTATCATATCAGAGCCGTTCATGAGTTGGTGCATACAGCTAAGTGTGCTAGCGAGAAAGTTGGACTAATCTGCGCATCAGGTGGGCCAAATTTCCTTACGATTGAGTCTGGACGGGTGCTTGTTTATTTTAACCGTCCATAGTTCCCGTACAGCATGGCCCAGTTTTCTGGACGGTCTGAGTTTTAGGCCACGGAACACATGTTTGGACCCACTTAGTGAGTGGCTTTGATCTCAAACACGTGTGCGCATCCATAAATATTGGTTGTGCGAGTAGAGTTACCATGCCATCTGCCAGAGAAGTTTTCAATTGTAAGCTTTCAATCCTCCTGTGATGTGTAAGTTTTCAATTTTCCTTTGGCTATCAAACAGGAGAATTGTGGGTCAAATTAGTAATCACTGCACTTTTACCATAGTGTACTGATATGATTCGCAATCCAAATGGACCCAAGGTTTTTGGACGGTTTTTCTTTGGTGTGGCCCACTTAATGATTGTGTAGAACTAATTTTTGAACATCCAGTAGCCTCAATGAGGCCCACCTAATGTTAGTTGAATGGCATATGCCTAACATCACAGTCCCACCATGAAAACAATGGACAACCATGTGAAAACCTCCAAATTCATGCGGCGGCTCACATATGATAACAAGGCTTGGTGGCTCCGACTGAACCATCTGGTCTAACTCCTGGGTCTAACCAGATTGAATACTACCTAGTCTGAGTCGACTCAGATGAGTCATGTCAGAGCCGTCCTTAGTCCAGGTCTTAAAATCATGGTCCTGCTAATTGAGTCTGACTCGATTCGAACGAGTTGCATAAGAGTCATCCCATTATCCAGGTCATAAATTCATGGCCCAAATGATGGTTGGATCTGCCTATTTTGAGGAATCCAACTTCAATCGTGGAGCAACCAGATGGACCAGTTGGATGTCGTATGCACACCCAGGCGGGCCACACAATCACCATTTGGTAGACAGGTATATTCTTACAAGTTACAAGGACTTAAACCGGTCTCTCATTCCTAAAAGGAAACGAGTCATGTCTTTCATAACCCTAGATTTCTCTCTTGCCAAAGCCAAACCACATAACAGTGAGAATATGATCTTTGTCATTATCCCCATAGTGGTATTGTTAGGACTTTCATGGCCAATCTGGCTTACGATTCAGACTAATCTACACCATACATGTGTCCAATGTCAACGATCAGATTTATATGGTCAACTCTAGTTGGTTCCTGTGCAACTGTGCAAGTCCTTGTAGAATAAGATTTTTGTATAAGTTATTCACATGCGTGTAAAACGCTATTTACTTATTCACATGCTTATTCACCTGCCATTTACATGAATTTTTCACCCCCACCTATTCATTAGGGACTTACAGCTTAGTGGGTGAGTCAGTGACAGTCAAGCTAGCTGTTGTATATGTACATGGTCTATTTATTTTGCCAGCTTATTTTATGATGTAGAATGGATCGCGGACAGTTTTATGGCTAAGATGGATAAGAAAAGGCTCGGTTGACAACAGAAGTGATTCAGACCGTCAAACCTATATTAGGCGTAACTCACAATCCAAAATGAGTTATCAGGCGTAAAATATATGATTTTGGGGTAGAACAAGCTACTTTAGCTAACCAATGCCGCTATGCCTGCTTATGCAAGCTGAATTTGCGAAATACCACAAGATCGATGGTCATTTCCTTATTTTAATTTTGTTTTTACTATAAATAATAAGTTTTATTTTGATTATAACTCTTCTTCATCCGTTAGGCTTTATGAGTTGCGCCCAACGCAAATAGGACACTTACTATTTTTTGCTGAAAACCTTACACACTAGTACGACCGTCTATAAATAGTACGTTTACTATTTATAGTAAGTTGTGAATTCTTAGAGTTTTAGTTGTAGTTTGCTTCTGATTTCTCTCCCATTTCTTGTATCCCTATTTCAAGGGTCGTGAACTCGTTTATTTGATTCATTAATCAATTTTAAATTTTATAGAATTTATTTTTTATTTTACTTGCTTTCTTTCTCGTGGATTCGAAAAGCCTCTATGAGGGCCGGGTTCAGAGAAGTTCCATGGATTCAGAAAAATTATCCTTTTAAGAGAGACAGTACTCAACCTCATCACGTTCATCCCTGCGTCATTTTAGGGCATGAGTCTTAAAAAAGGCAGAGACAAATCTCAAGTGAAATACACCATAGGAAAAAAGTGGTGATGAGCATTAAAAACTGCTTTTAAGGGCTACATTAGGTTGGTATTAGTCTTTTCCCATCATCTAGGTCTCTATGACATTATCGATAGGTTGGATGGCAAATGAACATTACAGAGTGGACCTTTGAAAGCTTTTAATGGTTGGGGCTCAATAACTATCATTTCATTTGATGTGTTCCACCTGAGATTTGTATCTCTTCATTTTTGGGACCATGTCGTAAAATGAGTTGGCAAAACAGATGAATAGTATGGATATACAATACATACATAAGGTGCCCCTGTGGTAAGGGAACTTACCTGATCGGCGCTCCAAGGTGTATTTTTATCCAAGTTCATTAACGTAGAAGAATTTAAATAACATTTTCAAATAGTTTTTTATCTAACACTAAATTAAAATAATTTGGATCATCAATTAGTTGCCATTATGAAAAAAAAAGAAAAGAGAAACAAAAAAAAAAAAGAGAGAAAAAGAAAAAGAAAGAAGAAGCAAGAATTTAGAGAGTTTAAATTTGACCATTTAAAAATGTGTGGTCCAATATTGGGTGGAGACACATGCTAGATCCCACCTATCGACATAAGTTATGTTAACATGAGTTGTACGTATTATTCATTACAACCTGCTTTTTGGGCCGAGGTCAATTCATTTACAGGTCATTTACTACTAGGGTTGTGAGTGGGACCCACCTTTGTATTCAGCATCAAAGTTGTTGGGAATGCCTTGGGTAGCATACATCTAAGGCAATCCTCACCATTAACTCAAAATAAACCTACTTGGTTGTGGAATCACTGCTACTAAGTCACAATCCAAAAATAAGATTTGCGGAACAATCCTAACCTCATATTTGTCAAATATTGTTGGAAATATGATTAAAAATATTTTTCATTTTGACATTTCAATAAATGTCCACCAATTTTATAGACACATCATTAAATAAGCTTAACTTTTTGTTCACGACACATCTAAAGTGGGTCCCACACGTGATTTGGATGGTTTAGTTTGGATTACTTACCATGTGATGTAGGCAATTCTAGAGTGATTTATAAGTTCGTAGCTATCATCTTTCACAATCTAGCTGAAGTATCAGAGCTTTTTTGGTTCAAACCATGCATCTTTAAATATATATACTAAGATATATTAATTTTCGAACGTAGATTCCATGTGACCTTGATGTGGACCGTCTGATTCCTATCGGGCTGATCTTTTGTTAGTAAATGAAGAGAATTAATCTCACCTAATGAATGAAGTGGGCTCCACGTAGCTCTTCGTTTTATGCACCTAAAACTGATTCTTGGTCCTTTTATATTTCCTCCGAACAGTGGACTCACCGGCAGTAGTCGGATGGGACTCTATGACACATGTTAATCAGGAAAATCCACAACTAATTAAGGTAAGCTATATCAAATGGAACCATGGCTATGATGCGCCAACCATATTTTCTGACATGGACTATCTGACTTTTTATGTTTTTTTTTTTGATTTTTTAATTTTAGTGTTAAAAACTTAAAAGTGTTGAATTTTAATATTTATTAAATATTTAAAAAATCTGTTTAGTAATTGTCTGAAAAAGTCCTAATTTCTAAAGATATAAATTTTTTTACTAAAACTTATTTGGTAAATATGAACTGTAAGTATATGATAATTGACAATTTATCATTTTTATCCTTTTTTATTTTTATAAGGCAATCACAGCCATTCCATCGAGGCTTGGAAATGAAATGGCCATAGAAAATAAGGCTAACTAATGGATGGATTGGATCATCCAATCAGTGTGGGACCCACTGAGGACGTTCTTATCCTATCCATGACATCCATCCATTTTTACAAGTCATTTTAGGGCATTGGTCCAAAATTGAAACATATCCAAAGCTCCCATGGCCCATAGTGGGATAATGATGTCCACCATTGAAACCTTCTTAGAGCTAGTAGTGATGTATCTTTGTCATCCAACCTCTTTGTAAGGCACGCAAACATGGTCGAAGGGAAACTACAAATATTAATTTGATCTAAACTTCTATTGCCCCTATAAATTTTTCAACTGTTTCCTGTTGTAGTGTGGTCCACTTGAGCTTTGGATATGCTTCAATTTTGGGCTGATGCCCTAATTGAGCTGGTAAAATGGATAGCCAATGTGGATAAGACACATACATCATGATGGGCCCATAAAGTTGAAATTTGCTTCTATTGAATACGTCATGGGCTTAAAAAAAGAGGTGGATGATGTCATGTAAAATCCACACCATTCCATAAATTTTCCAACTTATTTTAGGGTATGAGAAAAAAATAATGAGGCAGATCCAAATCTCAGGTGGACCATGCCATAAGAAACTGTGTTAATTGAATGCCAACCATTAAAAACTTAAGGAAGGCCTCAAAATTTTTGGATGAAGCTGATTTCCGTGTTTTTCCTTCATCAAGGTCTGTGTGACACGATCAACAGTTTTGATGACAAACAAACATTACAGTGGACCCTAAGAAGTTTTTAATTGTGGGGGGGTTCAATTACCACTATTTTCCTATGGTGTGGTCCACTTGAGATTTGGATTGTCATGGTAAAATATGATCCGACCACTTTCAAGGTCAGCTTCGGCTAATGAGCGTACCCATTAAAGTGGCTCCATCGACAAGGAGATCGGCCTGACCTTCAGTCTGCAAAACTAGCGACTCAAATGACCAAAGCAGGACTCCTGAGCCCTCTTAGAGCTCGGTCTGGATTAGCCTAGCTCCGATCGTCTCTGGTCGACTGGTAGAGCTCAACTTGGATTAACTCAACTTAGGTTATCCCCAGTCAAATGAAGAGGGGTCCATACCATCTCAAACAATGACGTCCCAACTAGAACTGTGTTGACCTACCTCCTTGGTTGAGTGAATGATTATCCTCGATTATGCATGATTCAAATAACTGCCAACTCCCACCACTTGCGCATAACCGTGCACCGCGTGATTTCAGGGTAACTGCCGACATTATTCATTTACACACATCTCGCATAATGGTTGAGATCGTGCCTAAGATTATGGGTCACCTTGCCTTGCGAATACTATAAATAAGGAACCCACATACATGAACAGGTACGCTGAATATCTCTCCCTAAACCCTTCAACACGATGAGACCCAGATTCCTAACTTGACTTTGGCATCGAAGGATCCTCTCCTCTAGCCAGGATGTCCTTTGTCTTCTCCCTGTGCAGGTGCTCAGAGGTCACAAGAGAGTGGTCCAGATTCTTACATCAACATAGATCTACCTCAATTTTTAGACAATGCCATATACTACTCCGAAAAAGAAAAAAAAAAAAAAACTGATGGATGGATTGGATATGTAACCTATACATTTAGGTGGGCCCCATGGTCTAGGAAATACTCGCTGATTTGTTATTCATAATTGTAATACCTTGGACAGCGTAGTTCAGTGCTGCGATGACATGGAAAAGTTGTGGGCCCCATCATGATGTATGCTTTATATTCACATTGTCCATCCATTTTTTTTCAAATCATTTTAAGGCATGAACTCAAAAATGAGGGAGATCCAAAGCTCAGGTAAACCACATGATAGAAAATGGCATGGATCAAATGCTTATCATTGAAAACTTCATAAGAGTAACAGAAGTTTTGAATTAAGATGATATTTGTGACCTTGTGAACCGGTTAGACATCAAATAAACACCGAGATGGGCCCAAGAAGGTTTCAATGTTGGGCGTAATTGTCCAGTTGCTTTCTGGTGCTGTCTCATTACCTTGACATGACATGACAAAACAAATGGATAGAATAGATATAATACATACAATATGGTGAAGCTGGCTGAACTTTTTGGTGTCAGATAGGTAATATTCTCTTTTCGAAATATTAATAGAGATATTTTCGTCAATAAGCATAATGAGAATTATAGGAAAATCACTTACCACATTTAGTAATAAGTGAAGTGATAATATGAGTATTCAAAATTTAATAAAATCAACATATCCTAATATATATAATATATATGTACAAATATTGGACATACCTTGAAAAATGTGAGACCTTAATACTAAGAATGAAGATATTGATGAAATTATTCCTAGCAATAAAGATCTTAAGCAAAGATACAATCAATCTTGCAGAAAATTTGGATATTAAATAGAATATGAACTCACTAGTATTGCTCAATGCAATTAAATTTAAAATTCTACTTGATAATTGCTTAGAGTTGAAAGTGGGACCAACAGTCATCTTATTGAGAAATTTAGATCAACCAAATAGACTATGTAATGTTACAAGACATATGATTGAAATTTTGAAAACAAAAAAGTAATTCAAGTCAAGATTATCACAAGAAGAGATGTTAGTAAGAGTATTTTTATTTCAAAAATCATATTATCTATATTGAAGTAGAATCCCCATTTATTTTGAAAAGAAAGTAATTTTAAATTTTACTAGCATTTGCAATGACATAATGGGGTGTTTAATTTTTGAATTTCCACCTATAAGTGGTGGTAAATAGGCAATTATGATAGCCTATTGATGTTTGGTAGAAAGTGAAATATCTGTTTGAAATACACCTCAAAAATGCCATTACATGTTAGAAATACATCTAGATTGCATACAAGTCATCTCTATGGGACTCACCATGATGTATGTGTTTGATCCATGCCATTAATCCATTATATTAGCTTGATTTAGGGAATGAGTCCAAAAATAAAGAAAATTTTAAACTCAAGTGGACCACAATAGGAAACAATGCCTAAAATGGCATCCATCATTGAATCACTTATATATGGGTTTTGAACCCAAGACATCTTGTTAAAACTCCTTAGAGTCTTCCACTTGGGTAAGAATTGGAACCTATGTCAACATCAACTTCAATATAGTTGCTACAATTACAAATGTAAATAATGATGATCTATTTACATGCATTTATACATTTACAATGTAATTGAGAAATCAAACACACCTATGAATAAAAGGTCAAATACTTAAATATGTTAGACTAAATTTACGATTAACATATGCCAAAAATTTCATCTACCACCAGGTTTTTATTTTTATTTCTATGACATTTACGGTTCAAGTGCAATTTAAAATCTTTTTTACCATCATTGATACATTTTCTTTTTTTTGGGTAGGTAGCTAGGGATTATATGCACGCCAGATAAAGGAATTGTACTTTGAATTTTATAAGTTTCGTAAGTATAATAAATGATCATTTATTGATAGTATTAAGTAATTTTTTTCACTGTTTTAGCTTTTAACTAAAATGGTCATTTACTTCTTTCACATTACAGCATATATGTATATTTTTTCACTTTGTCATCTTTGCAATTGCCTATTCTCACACTGTCAATGGGCCAGGCCGGGAGTTAGATTTGGCCTGGATTTTGAACTTTTCAAGCCTGGTCCATTCAAAATTTGATTTTGCCTGGCTGAACCAGTAAATCGATAACCGAGTGAATTAAATACAGCCTACATTGCCCTAGATGGTAAGGCTCTTACTATGGGGCTACCTTGATCTATGTATTCTATATATGTTGCTGTTCATTTATTTTATAATATTATTTTAAGGCATGACTACAAAATGAAATACCGTTGAGTGAATGTCATTGAGAAATTTTATGAGGCTTATTATTGTTATACCTATTTTTTTTTTTACTGTTATTGGAAAAATCAACTGGAAATATCATGTGTTATATCAAGGTAAATATATTGTATACTAAAGACTTTTAAAACTGCTTGAACTGCTTTTATTGAAATCACAACTGTAAGATGATAAGACAATAAATAATTGAAAGAAATTTAAAAGCAAACCAAGCAGGCACGACCAAATGACTTATAACCATTCAGGAGGTCAAATAAACAACTGATATCCATTCAGAAGGTTAATCAAGCAACCTATGGTTATCAAGAAGTTCAACCAGGCAATCGATGGTCATTCAAGAGGTTGATCAAGTGGTTTATAGTCATCCAAAATGTAAATGAAGTGATTGATGCTCATCCAAGAGCCTTATCAAGTGGCAAATGGTCATTTAAGAGCTCAACCAAGTCTTCGAACAAAATGAAGTCAAGTTAAAAAGGAAGCTGGAGTGATTATTAGAACAGGTAACAACGAAGTCTCCAAAAAGTTTAATGTTCAAAGGTTAGAATACAGCATTTTATAAAGGCAAATAAAGCTATAAATAGAAAAAAAAAAAAGCACTAATAAGATTTTGTAAGTCAATTTACATTCCAGCGTAATCCTTTACTTTTCCCAATGAAAAAAGAATTGCCATAGAATATTTACACGTCAACATGTGTCAATGTTTTACTTGTGTGAGAGATCTTATCCGTCCTTTAGGTGGAAGGCAAGTTATTTCTAGCTGTTAGTCTAAGAATCATCCTGGTCGTTCGTTGGGTGGACTACAAAGTACAAAACAAGTGAACGAGGCTAAAAACTTTAAACAACCGTCCAGATTCAACGTGGATATATTCCATGTTTGTTATTGGATTAATCTCATGATGGGATAAGATCATTTAAACGTTTAGTCCCACCTGATAGACGGATTAGATCCTGCATATATGATCCATGGTTGGGGATTTGGAGGCATGCATGGGTTGGACCTGCACAAGTGCGTGGGATTAATTACCCGAAAAGGACAATAGAAAAACTTTGATTTTCCGGCATAATGTGATAGTTAATACGCAGGTACTTATAATTTACTTAGAAATTTCATATATAGTATCCTAACCGTCCAAAATTTTTGTACTAGTTTTGATGTATGATGAACCAAAAAGTAATTTTATTAGATTTTCTGACCGTCCGATTAGAGAACATTTATGGACGGTTAAAATGAAAACTATCCAATGGTCATGCTTAAACGAGTGTAAACGAATCAGACGATAGGATTTTGCAACCACTATAATTTTTGGATTGTAACTTGGCAAAGTGGGTTCTACAATTTAGACGGTTTAATTGGATTCATGTGTGAGACGTGTATCATTTAGAGGTGCCTGCGTATAAGTGTCATGCGCAACCCGAGTATCAAATAACTCCCCGTGACAAGATGCCCATCAAGTTCTGTCGCAGCAATAAACTCCGTAGGTGAAATGTGTTCAGATCATCAATGGTGACCGTGCAATTTGTGGGCCCCACTTGGAATGGAGCGGTCTGGGTGCGTGTATTTGTTATGGATTGGCAATTATCACGAAATCGTTGTAGATCCGTACGCACCCACAATTGACACACGTGTGAATAATTATTAGATCTTCTATCAAAATAGACGGTTGATTTTTTCTGACCATTCATTGGTTTTCATGAGCTGTGGCCCACCTCAGGTGTGAAATGCCCTCAGGATCTGAACTGTCGAGCTCAGATGATGGAAAACTCAGAATCCATGCACGTGTCACATTGAGACACATGAGTGCATTTGGACGTGTGCGGTTCCCATACATACACACCCTATGATTGTCAGCCCAAAAGGATCATTGTGAAAAAATGCGTATGAAATTTACAAGCATGCAAACGTGGCACACGTCGGCTAGATCCAAGCCGCTCATCGGATCGGCCTTACAGTCTTTTATTCAATGGTCCAAAAATCTACTTCTCTTAATATGAAATGTGCATCATCATTTAATCTGTCAACCGTCCATGTTCTTTGTACAAGAATGGCCCACTTGATGAGCGGATTGGACTGACTTAAAAACGGTGGGATCCTACGGATGAGAAGTTCGGATTTTGCACGTGTGCCAATCACGTGTTAAACTCAGAGGCCCAAAAAGCAGGCTGTCAATGGGCCGGGCCTGGGGTATATAACGGGCCGGATTTCGTACTGTTTTCGGGTCGGGCCAGCTGTATTCAAAATTCTGATTCGAATGTCCCGAGCCGGGCCCGTTAACACTTCTACCCGAATGCTCCAACTCTTTATGGGGGAGTTATTTACACTCTGATGCGTGTGACGGTTGATACACTGGCACTCAGAACTTTTATGAGGTTCATACAATAACTCAAATTAAAACTTCTAAATTGTGAAGTTACTGTCAGCAAGTTACTCGGACAAAATCAGACTGTTCGAGTAATCCTATCCTCTGATTCGTGGACACTTATTTATTGAAATCCAACCGTTGGATGTTTTCAATTTCAGCCGTCCAATAAACGTCCACCAATTAGACAGTTAAATGATCAAATAAACGTAATTTTTAGTTCACAATACATCTATATACGCACCACAAATTGGACAGTTTAAATGAACTATTCATTTTTCAAGAATGCAATCTCTAGGTAATTTATAAATGCCTGCGTATCATCTGCAAACCTTTGCCAGAGTATCAAAGATTTTCCCTTTTGAATTTGACGCGCGACATTTTGATGTTTGACTGACGAAAAAGGACTGGACCCCTGCAAAAGGGCAATTCTGTCAGTAGAAAAACTAAAGGGCATTTAAGTCCTTTTTCCCTTTAAAGCCAACAGGACCTTTGGTGATCTGGCCTGTCCATACGGACGATTGAAGTGGCCCACCCTACTTATGTTTATCTGGAAGTGGACCAAAAGCTCGCTGCAAAAGCGTATTCTGTCAGTTACAAAGCGAAGGATACTTCCGTCATTTCACTCTCATCCAAGGGTATTTTAGTAATTGCACTGCCGCGGCAGTGGCTCAAAGCTACGCTGCAAAACGGCATTTTTGTCGGTTGAAGGATACGCTTGTTATTTCTTTCAAACCCAGGATCTTTTGCGTAGGCACGTGGTAGGCCTGACTTTCAACGGCTGATCGCCAAAGAGAACAATTATGCATTAGATCCAAACTGTCTATCATGTGAAAGACCATAATTTCACCATTGATAATAAAATTCAATCAAATCCAACTATTCTATATGACACACCGTACGGAAGTGTGAAAGATCATACATAAAAATCTAAATTCGAGTAATGTGGCCCATTTGAGTCTTGGAATGATATGATTATCAGAAAATCGGTTCATCTTAATCTTCCATGTCAGATGCATGGATTGGATGGTATATAAAAACTGCATGGAAGTTGGGCGATTTAAATGATGGGAGATCCCATTTCAACTTTTCCCACTGGTATGGCCCACCTGAGATTCACAGCCTACTAATTTTTGGGCCCCAGTCTAAACAAAGGGTAATGCACCTAATGGACGGAGTGGATTTCATCTACATGAAGTCGTTCCCTCCACGTCAGCGAAAGTAACTTTCCTTTCCGTACAAAACTCCAGCATCCGTTTTCGTGATTTTATTGCTCTCGCCTGCCTTATGCTCTTCGCAGCAGACGGCAGCGGGCGGGCGGGCGGGCGAGGATAACTTTCATACTCTGGCAGAGCGTGATAGTTGATACGCAGGTTCAAAGGAGTTATGTGCACGTGGAATAGATGTAAGTCAAATTGATCTGTCAAAATATTGAAACTAAACATAGATGAATCATAAATAAAAATAATTTAATTGATTTAATTACTTAGATTGCTGATTAGTGGACATTTTATTGGAAGGCTGAAATTAAAAGTATTCAACGGTCCTATTTCCTAAAGAGTGTTTAATAAATCAAAAGTTTTTAACTTTTTATATAATCCAATCATGTTATTCAAATCGATCAAAAAATTTTCCTACAATCTGGACGGTTTAACTTGAATTACTATCTAAACGTTCTCAATTTATGAGTGCCTGTGTATCAACAACCGTGCTCTGCCAGAGTATCTAATAACTCCCTCACCTAAAATTCAGTGCACGGCTTCTAGTGTTTATACAGTGGTATCAACCCTACAAGATGTTGATTGGTGTACTTTGACAGTGACTTCGAACCGTTCAGTCAGTGGACCATATTTAGATGAACGATGTGTAAGAAAAATGCACCGATTGGACGTTCTTAACCATCCGATTCCTCCTACTTTCTTCACGGTCAAGAAAAGCTCAGAGCACTGTTCCACATAAATGTCAGTCATTTGAAGACGAATTCAATCTCAAAGCTAGGTGGGCCCGTTGAAATGTTTGTGAGAAATGCACCTGGTGTATCCATTTTTTCAGTTCATATCAGAACACGTGCCAAAAAATGAGGTACATCCAAAACCCAAGTGGACCATAAAAAAAAGTGATAAGGGACCATTAAAACCATTATGCGGTCCAATCGTAATGTTCATATAGCATCTGAACCATTCATAAGATCATTGAATTGAAAAAATGAAAATATTAGCCTGATCAAAAACTTCTATGGCCCCACAAGTGTTTCAGCTATAGGCGTTTGATGTCTATTATTTCTTGTTGTGTGGTCCACTTTAGCTTTAGATCTTTATCATTTTGGGCTTATGTCCTAACATGAGCTATTAAAAATAAATGAACAAACTGAATTTCTCACAAACATTGCAGTGTGCCCCACCTATCTTCTCACAGCTGGACTGTAGCCCCGCTATGAAGGACTTCTGGTATTGGAAAAAGCTCACGAAGATAAAAGGTTAGAAGTCCGATTAGTTGTCCACATTCTCCAATCCACGGCTAATATCATCCGATTATTATGAACTGGGGTAATGGACCATCTATAGTAGGGTCGAATAGATGAGCCATCTCATCTTTTACATATGTACAAAGGTAGAACTATTCACGGCTAAAGATAGACCAGCACTGGATGGCTGAGCCTGTCACCTATCCCAATCCGGGCCCAGTTGGACTTCTCCTAGCTAGGCCATTGATTTAGGGTTGAACCTGAGTTTTTGGTCCAATAACTAATCTACGGTGGCCTGCGCATGAGTCTTCATCATGGCCCAACAACTTAACATATTAAATGGTTCGATCGTATCCTTATTGGACCCACTAGTGGCCTGAGCCCAGTTCTTTATCTCGTCGCGGGCGCTTAATTGGCCAAAAGATCATAGCTCGTGCATTGGTCTGGTCGTGCTTCGGCCGATCTGGGCCCAGTTACAAATCCAAAAAAAACTATAGAATTCATGGGCTTAGGCCCACATTCAAGACCCAATCATTAGAAATCCATAGACGATGATGGACATTTATCATCACCATCTAACAAATGATAATTGCGATCAGGCCCATTCTATACAAGAGGCCCATCTAAAAATACATGAGATTTAGGGTCCTCATCATGACCCGGGTAATGTGTTGCCGCTTGGATGTAATTGGCAAAACACATAGTACAACATTGCCTACGTCGTGACAACTGTTGAAATGCTATTTTTGGCTCGTTTTTATTTATTTTATCTTCTAACTCTTATTGCATTGGCATTTTTAGTGGTTGATTGGATGCCTGTAAATGATATAGGTGGTAAAGGGTTTACAAGTAAATAATTTATAGATGTAAATCATTTACAATCTATCCCGTTTGGCTATAATTATAAATGATTGGCTATGTTTGGATAGTGTGTAAATTGTTAAAGTCCCGCAAATGTAGAGCCAATTTTTGAAAATATAGTCGTTGGATTATAAATGAAGAGCCTATAAATGAAATCATAACTTTTTGCCTATAAATTAGATAGTGATGAAAGTTGTAAATGAATTACAGCTTGTAAACAGCATCCAAACACCAATTATAAATTATTTACCTACAAATCATTTACAATTAGCTCTATTTACAGGCATCCAAACGACCCCTTAGTATATTTGAATATAAACTTTCATCTCTTTTATGCCCCCAATTATTTCAGCCCTTGGTGTGGGGTTTGAATCATTGGATTAGTTGCATGGAGTTTGGAAGTTTCAAACTCAATCATGCCTACATCTGCTCTAGGGCATTGAAGATTCTTGATGAATAGGGATGTCAATGGGCTGGGTTTGGGGTCGGATTCGGCCTGAATTTTCAACTGGTAATTTTGATTTTCCCATCTGGGCCCCACCTATTGACAGACCTAGGAGCATCTTTTTGTTCACAGCCCTAAAACTTCTCGGTTTACTAGGCTGTCAAAGGGCTAAGTTAGGGCCAGGCCAAGCTCTGTCCAAAACCGGCCTGCATTGTTCAACATAAGCCCAAGCCCAACTTGAGCACCTTACATACCAGAGTAGTCCAACTCAAGCTCAGCCCAAAATGTTTATAGCGAAGCCTAAAGGTTGATCTAGTGAGAGAGAGAGAGGGAGAGGGAGAGAGATGGTTGCACTCAGGACGGACTGTTGGACTAATGTACCTTGTCCAAACACAGCCCATTTAATATATGGGCCTGAAGGCCCAAGATAGGCCCCGCTAGTCCCAAATGCCCAACATACCAGCTTGGCCCATTGACATCTCTAAAATTTATGCGTAGTGTATCCAAGCCACCAACCAGATTTATTTTTGGAATCCCCATCCCTCAGTTTTTTGTGGTATTGCCCAACTCCATCTTGAATAAACCTGATCATCAAATCCAGGTCCAATGAGTTAACACAACTAATGAACGGAGTAGATGTCATCCAGACGGTCTGTATCCTGTAAACCACCTATTCCTACACAACATGTAAATTACCCAAGTCTGCAGGGCTTTCCATCTTGTATGTATAAAATCCATTCTGTCTATCAGATTGTCATCAATGTTAGGTCCAATAGTAAAAAATCAGATAAACCCACTACTCACATGGGCCACACCACATGGAACAATGGAGATGGGATCCCAACCATAGGTTTCTGTATTGAACCGTAATGCTCCGTATCAATCTCCTATAACTCACAAGCATGAAGATAGAATACCATAATCAACCTGCTACAGAACTCGGGTGGGCCACACCATAACATTTTTACAATTTTCACATTGTTATGGACCATATAAGTTTTTAATCAGGCCTATATTCTCTATATACGGTCCAAACGATGGTTTTCACCCGATGGACGGATTGGATTTTATATATAAACATGGCGGACCCTACAAAGCTTGGATTGCAGACGATTCCAGTCCTCCAATAAATAAATAAATATATATATATATATATATATATATATATATATATATATATATATATATATATATATATATTGATATTGATCTAAGATTCCAGTGGGCCATAAAAAAGAGAAATTCAAATGAAGGGAAGAAGTTGTTTACATTTTTCATGGCTCACTGAAGTTTTGGATCATAGTAAAAAATTTGTACCAGAAGGTTTTACGAGGTTTTGCTTCATGTGAACCGTTCAAATTTTCAAAAATCATCATATATATGATGTATTTTCAAAAAAGTTCACACGTAGTATGAATGAGTTGGTTTGCATGTAAGCGTTTTCCCCCACGCGCGCGTGTATATATATATATATATATATATATATATATATATATATATATATATATATATATATGTGGGAAAAGGTATTATGCGCTAGAACTCACAATAAGCTTATCATGAGGTCGAGCTGTGTGGGCCCCACCGTGATGCATGTCGACCATCAACAAGTTTGAATAATGGGATATTTCAAAAATCAGCTGTATACGGAACTCAGGTGGGCCATACCATCTAAAATCATGTGAAGAAACCATTAAAACATATAAAAGCACTTGGTGGGTCCCACCTGAGTTTTGAATAATGCTTAACTTGGTTTGAACCCTCATACAAGTGGGAGACACATAATGGATGGTCTGAATTTTTAAACCACATCTTTTGTGGGCCCTAAAAAAGATTATGAACGTTTTAATGGTTGCACGACCCTTCTCCACTTCTGTATGTGGTGTGGCCCACAAAAGTCACGGATTGACTTGATTTTTGAGACCTATGTCCACAGTAGAATGGCACATCTGACTGATGGGGTAGATGTTTGAAACGCATCACAGTGGGGCCCCCACAGCTCGACCGTGTGGAACGGAGCCATGAGCTCGAGCGCATTGTACCTTTTCCATATATATTCTGTGGTATCTGCCCATCATCATCGTATGTATAAATTATTAGTCATATAAGACAACGGCCCAATCAGTATACCCAACCTAACCTCCCTTCCTCTTTCTTATCCATTTTAAAAGGGAAATCCCATGTGGTGGGCCACACGGATAGTTTGATCCCTTCATTGGCTTTTTGGCAACCCTTCCACACGTACCACGTGGTAAGCGTGTGGAACATCTTAGCAGTTCGTAAGGTGGTCTGCCAATATTGAAATTCAGGTTGGTCCACTCATTATGTGGGCTATCCCATTAAAAAAAGAGAATTAATGGTTTAAAACAACCTGTCAGTGATCTAATATCAAAGCATTTAGCCAGCTTGCCTGGGATTTTTATGGTCATTTTCTTGTGGGCCACGTATGCACGTGTAGATGTCCAGCTCACTTGCCAGGCTGGCAGGTTGTGCTGCACATAAAGATGTGTTTTCGAGGGGGATGCATGTGGGGTTTTGAAAATAGAATGGATGGGCTTTGTTGTAAGGCCACACGTCTCTCTCATGGTTAAAGGACTTGGTCACTCGGACTGACTCGGCTAATGTCGAGTTGACTCACTGTTTTTCCAAGTCTAAGCTGAATCAGTTTGACTTACCTGAGTCAGGGGTGAATTATTGAGGTCTGATTAGTTTTAGTAGACTGGGCCATCTTAAAACCATGTTTGTCTTTCTCGCGTCACACCAGCGACATTCAAAACTCAAGTAGCCACACCATAAGAAATGGGAGAGATGGAACACTGACTATCGAAACCTTCTTGGGACCACATAAGTTTTAGATCAAGTGAATTCCGTTCATATAGGTTGGAATCACCTTGTGAGTAATTTTGTGTGCATATAAACATCACGGTGGGCTCTAGAAAGGATTTTCAATCTATGTTAGGTATAAACCATCCAATCCATTGATTAGATGCATCTCCCTAAGACAAAGGGACACGCCAAAATCAGGCCAATCTGAAACTAGGGCTGCAATTTGGGTTTAGGTCAACCCAAACCTGATTTATTCGACTCAAATTCGGGTCATGCTGAGGTTGACAAGGTCCTTCGGATAAGTTCGGGTTGGAAAATGCCAACTTAATTTTAAAAATAGGCTAGATTTACGTTGAGTAAATTCCAGTCGGGTGAGGTCAAGTTCAGAATAAAAATATGTTTTTGGGTCAGATCAGGTTAGGTCAAAGTTGGGTTGCATCGTGTATAGAGGAATTGGGGTTGGGTTAAGAATATAAAATAAAAGTAAAAAAACAAGTTGGGTTGGGCTAAGTATAGAGGAATTGGGGTTGAGTTGAGTGAAAAAAACAAACAAACAAAAAAAAAAAGAAAAAAAAAAGAAGGTTGACTTGGGTTGGGTTGCGGATTCGGTCGTGTTAGATCAAGTCTAGCTAGGGTTTGATGGACTTGGAATGTTGAGTTAGACCATGGGCAGGTAGGCATATTGAGTTAGATCATGGATAGTCCATGGATCTTGAAGGTGTAGCTAGCACAGTAGGTAGGTCAACTTGATTTCTACCCCAGGCGATCTTCACAGTGCACCCCACCTTTTCCAGGGCTTGGATGTTATATACAGTTGAGATTTGTAAGGGAAATACCTGCATGTGTACATTTCTCCATTACCAACTAGTCTTATGGGGTCCACTGTGATGTATGTGTTTTATATCCATGCCTTCCATCCGTTATGCTAGATCATTTCAGGCCACCAGGACAAAAACAAAGTAGATCCAACCACAGGAAATAGCAAGGACAATGACACCGACCATTGAAACCTTCCTAAGGCCCACAGTAATGTTTACGTCGCATCTAACTTATTGATAAGATGACGCAGACCTAGATGAAGGGAAAACATAAATACCAACTTCATCCAAAACTTTCTTAGGCCCCAAAAGGTTTTAATTAGTTGGAGTTCAATCATCATTGTTGCTTATGGTGCGGTCTACTTGATCTTTTAATCTGCTTCAGTTTTCAGGCTTAGACCCTAAAATGAGCTGAAAAAACTGAATAGATGGCGTGGATTAAATGAACGTGGATTGTGTACTGATGTGATGTATGCATTTCATCCAGGCCGTCCATCCATTTTTCCAACTCATTCTAGGGCATGAGCCCAAAATTGAAGTATATCCAAAGCTCAAGTGGACCATACTACATGAAAAATAGGAGTTGAATGCCTACCCATGAAAATTTCTTGGATCAAAGTGTATTTTTCCCCTTATATCTATGTTCGTGTGACTTCATGAATGGTTCCTTACTCATGCCTGGTACTCTCGGGAGTTTCAACATGAGGTCATGAGTACGAGAACTCAATGTGGAGTGAGTGGGTGGGTGCCTTAAAACTAAAAAGGTCAAATGACAAATAAACATTAGTATGTACCTTATGAATGTTTCAACAATAATGTCATCGTCCATTAATCTATGTTTGTATTTTTCTTTTATTTATATTTGTGTGACTATATGAATAGAGGTCATGGGTACCAGAACCCATGGTGGTATGCGTGTGCATGGGGGTGCAAGTGTACTTTTAAAAAATGTGCATGGGTGTAAGTGTGTGTTAAAAAAATAGTCATATGACAAATAAATATTATTATCCGCCTTAAGAATGTTTCAACGGTAGATGTCATCATCCCTACCATTTCCTTTTACTCGCCACACACAGTCTGCTCTCATATAAAATATACCACGTGTGAACAGGCCAAAAAGTGTCATGGTCCATGATGTTTCAAGCACCATGGAAATCTTCAAATGCTTTATGTGCCACGTTAGTTTTTATTTTTAGAGGATTTGTGGTACTATATACGATCCCATTTTCAAGCCTTAAATTTAAGCCCTTCAATGCAAGTGCCAAACATTTTAAATATTATAGGTATGCCCACTTTTGGGTGGAGAAGAGAAACCTACCAACATAATTTACTTTTCCCTCCTACTCAAAAGGAGGGTTGCATCATAAATGTCACATAAAAGCTTAGTTCATGGGTTTGATTGAGAGATTATAAATGGAAAATGGAATTGGAAGTAAATGAGTGGGGAGTAAATGGCTTACTATCGGAGTAAATGAAATGCGTTTGAAATTCAAATATTGTGTTTGAATGTGAGTAAATAGGAAAAGTTAGAATTTTTCAATATATTCACACGAACATATATGATATTTCAAATCAACTTTAATATCTCAAATCAATGTACATACATGATATTTAATAAAGTGCTTATAATATGGCCGTTGAAATTTATACTGTTGAGGGCCTTGCACAAAACCTTAGGATCTAGCCTCCCGAAACAAATCAGAATTATGGGATAATAAAGCAATGAAATAAATCAAAGCATAAACCACGCCATATAAGAGATTTTTACGTGAAAAACTCTCAAAAAGGTAAAAATCACGGGACCTCGTCTAGATCAACAATCCACTATGAAGTAGAACGTTACGACCTTCTTTACTCACCCAGAAGTGAATAAATAATAAGAGAAACAAAGAAAACGGAGACATCTCACCGATTACAAAGACGTGGAAGCGCTGAGATGTGGTAGATCACTTATACGAGCATAGCCTCCCTTCTACAAGCTCTATCTCTCTTTCTCTCAATCTCTCTCTCACCTTTGATAGCCCTAAACCCTTTAGCAAACTTTTATAAAGCTTTAGGAAACTCTCTTGTATTACCTCTTGAATGCCCTAGAAAACCCTAGAGACCTCCTATTTATAGTTTAGGAAACTCTCTTTCGCACCCTTACGAAAGCCGCCTCAAAATTCTGAATCCTGCACAAAATCAGACTCAAATCTGCATAACCAGGACCAATCATGTAGGCTGCAGGAGAGCACTGTTCACTCGACTGGTCGAGCCAACCCTCGACTGGTCGAATACTATTCACAGAGCTCGCTGGACTTTGAGTCGAGTGACCTAGGACTGGTCGAGCATTGTTTACTCGATCGGTTGAGCGGGTTGCAGGACTGGTAAAGCAGTGCAGGGATTCCACTGTTTGTGGCATCTGAACCGCACCTTATCTTCTTTGACCTGAGGAAGAAAACTCTATCAAATCTCTCCATTTCCAACTCAGGAGGAATTCTCCTTCTCCAAGCCAGCCAGGTTTCTATAAACCTCAAACTTACCCTTAAGCAAAGCCTTAGTCATCATATTTAACCGATTATCGTCCATGTGGACCTTCTCAAGCAGTAACACCTTCTGTTCCAGAGTATCCCTGATCTAGTGATACTGAATCTCTAAATGCTTCAACTTAGAGTATTGACTTGGATTCTTGCTCAAGCGTTTAACACTTTGATTATCGCAATAGACCATGTGCTGCTCCTGCTTCAGGCTAAGTTTCTGTACGAACCTATTCATCCAAAGCATCTATTTACATGCCTCTGTGATTGTAATATACTTGGCCTCTGTCGTCGACAATGCTACCACCTTCTATAGCTTGCTTTGTCAAGAAATTGCTTCCCCTGCAAATGTGAACATGAACCCTGGTATAGACTTCCTAGAGTCTATGTCGTCTACCATATCTGCATCTGTGTAGCCCTTTAATAAAGTTTTTCGTCACCATAACATAGGCTCAACCTGGATGAGCCTCTTAGATACCGTAGTATCCACTTCACCATATCATAGGTGTGGTTTTAATGTAAGGATCTCATCTCCTCTTACATAGCTCTCAATCACTCCCTTTTATGCTCGTTGGCTAGGGCCTCAGAATAATCTTTTGGCTCCCCCATCAATCAGCATAATGTACTCATGCGGCGAGTACCTCTTGGACGGCTGTCTGTCCCTTTATGACCTTCTCACCTGGGGCTCAACAGGTGAATCAAGTCGAGGCTGCTCCCATAATTCATCTTCTAAAGGAACTCTCTCGTCCGCACCTTGCTGTACTCCTCCATTATCAGGCACCATGGGAGGAATAATCGGATCCATGTCCTTTACCTCCACTGAACTAGGCTGGTTCTTTTTTAGCTTACCAATGTCTTCAAAGAAAACCACATCTCTGCTCCTGATGAGCTTCTTCTCAGTCGAATCTCACAATCTATAACCGAACTATTCATCACTGTACCCCAAGAACACACACTGTCTGATCTTCATATCGAGCTTGAACCTCTCGTCCTTTGGTATGTGAACGGATGTCGTGCATGCAAACACCCAAAGATGACTGTACGATGGATCCTGTCCAGTCCATACCTTCTCAAGCACTTCTACATACAACGGGGCTGATGGAGACCTAATTTTCAAATACACTGCTATGTGCATTGCTTCTCCCTAGAACATCTCGGGAAATTTTAAATGAGATAACATGCATATGATTCTCTCTACAATGGTGTGGTTCATTCGCTCAGCCACACCATTATGCTGGGGGTCTTAGGAACTTTCTATTCATGCCGTATACCCAGAGACTTACAATATGATCATGAAATTCACTAATGTATTCACCACCATTGCCAGTACAGATGCACTTCAATGATCTACTTGTCTCTCTCTCGACTATAGCATGAAACAATTCAAACACACTAAAGACCTCATCCTTGGATTTCAAAGCATAAACCCAAACCCTCATAGATTCATCATCTATAAAAATGACAAAATACAATGCCCCACCCAAGGCTTTTATCCTCATAGGACCACAAACATCAAAATAAATCAAATCTAATGTATGCACTTTATTAACACGAGAAGCAGATTTAACAAATGAATTCTATATTATTTTCTTGATAAACAATCAATACAGGTTTTGAGAGGTATATCTGTCATGTCTGGAAGGAGCCGCTTCCTCGCTATTATCAGAAATCCTTTTTTACTCATGTGGTCTAGACACCTGTGTCATATGTCAATAATTGAATTTTTCACTGCGTTCAACCCACCCTTGCACACACTGACACTTGCCTTGTAAAGGGTGCAACACTTTTTTCCTCTAACTATGATCAACGAACCCTTGATAATCTTCCAGTGCCCACCAGCAAACCGGCTTTCATAGTTATCATCATCCAACCTTCCCGTCGACATCAAGTTAAGGCGAAGGTCTGGGATATGCCTCACATCCCTGAGAATCAATGTGCAACCTACATCGGTCTTCATACAAATATTACCGACCCCTACGATCTTCGATACGCAAGAATTTTTCATCTTCACGGTCCCAAAGTCACCTAACTTATAGCTTGTGAAGGAGTTCCTGCATGGAGTCGCATGAAATGAAGCTCCCGATTCTATCACCCAGTTGGTGTCCTAACTTGTAGTCGTGAGATATACATTGTGATCAGCTGAAAGAATAAATACAATGTCGCCATCTAAAGCGACTGCAGTGGAATCTTATTCATATTCCTTCTCATTTTTTTTTCCTTTCTTGTCGTTCTTCTTATCACGACATTCATGCTTGTAGTGGCCTTTTTTGCCACAATTCTAGCATTCAACATCCTTCCTGGTACCCGACTTGCCTCTTAATTTATCTCAAGCCTTCCCGCCCTTCCTGTTCTTTCCTCTCCCCATTCCTGTTCACAAGGACTTCTTGCTGAGTAGACCCCTAAGACTTCCTCCTTATCTCCTCATTGAAGAGAGTTAATTACCTTTTTTATGGATATCTTTCTGTCTAGAGCGGAGTTACTTAGAGACACCACCAATGTCTCCCAACTGTCAGGCAATGAACTAAGCAATAACAAAGCCTGCAATTCATCATCTAAGACCATCTTCATAGCGGAGAGCTGGTTCACTATATTGTTGACCTCATTCATGTGCTCGGCTATAAAACCACCATCTTTGAACTTAATATTCACAAGTTGCCTTATCAGAAAAATCTTATTATTGGCTGTCTTCCTTTCATACAACCCTTTCAATTTCAGTCATAGGCTAGCGGCTGAGGTCTCCATAGACACATGGTGGAATACGGAATCGTCGAACCATTGTCTAATAAATCTCATCACCTTCCGGTTCATCTTCTTCCAATCATCATTAGACAAATCCTTAGATTTTGCTGATATGCCTAAAATTAGATAATATAGGTCCTTACAATAAAACAAGTTCTCTATCTTAGCCTTCCATATGGTCCAATTAGAACCATTGAGGTTGATCATCCTTGATGAGTCACCTTCCATAATTCAAAAACAATCCTACCTGTTCGATGAACTTAGCTCTGATATCAATTTGTTGGGGGTCTTACACAAAACCTTAGACTCTAGCCTCCTGAAACAAACTAGAATTATGGAATAATAAAGTAATGAATTAAATTAAAGCGCAAACCATACCACACAAGAGAATTTTACATAAAAAACCCTCAAAGAGGTAAAAACCATGGGACCTCATCCAGATCAACAATCTACTATGAAGTAGAACGTTACAACCTTCTTCACTCACGCAGGAGTGAATAAACATAAGAGAAACAAAGAAAATGGAAAGATCTCACCAATTACGAGGACGTGGAAGCGCTGAGTTATGATAGATCACCTTTACGAGCATAACCTCCATTCCACAAGCTTCCTCTCTCTCTTTCGATCTCTCTCTCTCATCTTTGATAGCCCTAAACCCTTTAGCAAACTCTTACAAAGCTTTAGAAAACTCTCTTGCTTTACCTCTTGAATGCCCTAAAAAATCCTAAGGACCTTTTATTTATAGTTTAAGAAACTCTCTTTCGTACCCTTGTAAAAGCTGTGTCAAAATTCCGAATTTCGTACAAAATCGGACCAAAATCTACGTAACCAAGACTGGTCGTGCAGGCTGCAGGACTGGTTAAGCACTGTTCACTCGGCTGGTTGAGCCAACCCTCGACTGGTCAAGTACTATTCATAGAGTTCGCTAAACTTTGAATTGAGTGACCCAGGATTGTTTGAGCACTGTTCACTCGACTGGTTGAGTAGGCTGCAGGACTGGTCGAGCAGCGCGGGGATTCCACTGTTTATGGCATTCGAATTACACCTCATCTCCTTTGACCTAAGGAGGAAAACCCCATCATATACTTCAGTTAAATAAAATAATAACGATTGGGTCCAGTTCTATAAGAAGGCCCATCTGCAAATACATGAGATTTAGGGTCCTCATAGTGGCCCTGGTAATGCGTCACCACTTCCATGTAATTGGCAACACACATCGTCCAACACGGCCTATGTTATGACAATTTTATTGTGATAATCTTATCTTCTTACTCTTATTGCTTGGGCACTTTTTAGGAGTTGTCCGGATGCCACCAGTAAATGATTTAAGTGGCAAAGGGTTCATAAGTAAATATTTTATCGATGTAAATCATTTACAACCTCCTTTGTTTGGCTATATGATGTAAATGATTGTTTATGTTTGGATAGCCTATAAATTTTTTAAGTCATGTAAATATAGAGTCAATTTTAGAAAATATAGCCGTTGGGTTATAAATGAAAAGCCTATGCATATAATCACTACATCCCAACACCATTTGTAAATCATTTACTTATAAATCATTTACAATTAGCTACATTTATAAGCATCCAAACGACCCTTTAATAAATTTGAATACAAACCTTCATCTTGTTTATGCCCTAATTATTTCAGCCCTTGGTGTGAGGTTTGACTCATTGGATTAGCGACGCGGAGTTTGGAAGTTTCAAACTTTTTTTTTTTTTTTACACGCACACACACCCCCACACACTCATGCCACACGCACACACACCCCACACACGCACGCCATGGGATTTCACCACCGTGGGTACTCAAACCCTTGACCCGGTGTTGAAACTCCATGGAGTCTACCACCCGGGAGTTTGGAGTTTCAAACTTACCTTTGAAGCTTGATTTACTATTGCAATGGTGCTTACATCTGCTCTAGGGAATAGGAGATTCTTGATGAATAGGGGTGTCAATGGGCTGGGCGTGGGGTTGGATTCGGCCGGATTTTTCAACTGTTAAGACCGGATCTGATGGGCTGAGCCTATTTGATTTTTGCCCAGCTACGCGCTAGCCCATTGGCAGACCTATTGATGAAGGGGAGCATCTTTTTGTTGTGGTGTCAAAAGTATCTCTTTAGGCATTGAGCATTGATGGCCCTAAAACTTCTGGGTTTACTAGGGTGTTAATGGGCTACGTGAGGGCCAGGCGAAGCTCTGTCCAAAACCGGCCTGCCTTGTTCAACATAAGCCCAAGCCCAACTTGAGCACCTGACAAACCAAAGTAGTACAATTCAAGCTCAGCCCAAAATGTTTATACTGAAGCCTGAAGGTTGATCTGGTGAGAGAGAGAGAGAGAGAGAGAGAGAGAGAGAGAGAGAGAGATGGTTGCACTTAGGCCGGACTGTTGGACTACTGTACCTTGTCCAAACCCAGCCCATTTAATAAATGGGCCTAAATTTCAGGCCCAAGTTAGGCCCTGGATAGTCCCAAAAACCCAACATACCAGCTTGGCCCATTGACATCTCTAAAATTTATGTGCTGTAGCGTATCCAAGCCCCTAATCAGATTTATTTTTGGAATCCCCATCCCTCGGTTTCTTGTGGTATTTCCCAACTCCATTTTGTATCGGCCTGATCATTGAATCTAGGTCCAATGAGTTAACACAACTAATGGTCGGAGTAGATGTCATCCAGACGTTCTGTATCCGTAAATCACCTATTCCTACACAACATATAAATTACCCAAGTCTACAGGGATTTCTATGTTATATATCTAAAATCCATTCTGTCTATCAGATTGTGTCATCAATGTTAGGCCCTATTGTAGAAAAATAAGATAAACCCACTACTCACATGGGCCACACCACATGGAACAATGGAGATGGGATCCCAACCATAGGTTTATGTGTTGAGCCATAATGCTCCGTATCAATTACCTATAACTCACAAATATAAATATAGAATACAATAATCAACCTGCTACAGAAGCCAGGTGGGCCACACCATAACATTTTTACAATTTCCACATTGTTATGGACCATATAAGTTTTTAATCAGGCCTATATTCTCTATATACGGTCCAAAACAATGGTTTTCACCCGATGGACGGATTGGATTTTATATATAAACATGGCGGACCCTACGAAGCTTGGATTGCAGTCGATTCCAGTCCTCCATATATATATATATATATATATATATATATATATATATATATATATATATATATATATATATATATATATATATATATAGATTCTGTGGTATCTGTCCATCATCGTCACATAAATTATTAGTCACATGAGACAACGGCTCAATCATTACCCAACCTAACCTCCCTTCCTTTTTCTTATCCATTTTAAAAGGGAAATTCCATGTGGTGGGCCACACAGATAGTTTGATCCCTTCATTGGCTTTTTGGCAACCTTTCCACACGTAACACATGGCTGTGGAACATCGTAGCAGTGCATAAGGTGGTCCTCGAATATTGAAAATCAGGTTGGTCCACTCATCAAGTGGGCCATCCTAATGAAAGATAATTAATGGTTTAAAACAACCTGTCAGTGATCTAAATCCAATATCAAAGCATTTAGCCAGCTTGCCTGGGTTTTTTATGATCGTTTTCTTGTGGGCCACGTATGCACGTACAGATGTCCAGCTAACCTACCAGGCTGGCAGATTGTGCTGCACATAAGGATGTGTTGAGGAGAGGAATGCATGTAGGGTTTTGAAATTGGAATGGACTGGCTTTGTTACGGGCCACACGTTTCTTTCCCACGGTTAAAAGACTGGTGGCTCAGACCAACTCAGCTAATGTTGAGTTGACTCACTGTCTTTTCGTGTCTGAGCTGAATTGGCTCGATATGCCAGAGGCAGGGGTAAATTGTTGGAGTCTGACCTACTTTCGGTAGACTAGGCTATCTTAAAACCATGTTTTTCTCTCTCTCACTATATAAAATAAATCCAAAACTTAAGTAGGTCACACCACAAGAAATGGGAGAAATAGAACACCCACTATTGAAAAACCATCTTGGACCATTGCAGTTTCCAATCAAGTTCATATAGGTGAATTCCGTGGGTGGGAATCACCTTATGAGCATTTTTGTATGCATATAAACATCATTGTGGGCTCGAGTAAGGATTCAACGGTTCACTTTTTCAATCCATGTTAAGTATAAACCATCCCATCCATTGATTAGATGCATCTCCCTGAGACAAAGGGACACACCAAAATCAGGCCAGTCTGAAACTAGGGCTGCAACTTGGGTTTAGGTCAACCCAAACCTGATTTATTCGGCTCAAATTCAGGTCATGTTGAGTTTGACGAGGTCCTTCGGATAGGTTTGGGTTGGAAAATGCCAACTTAATTTTAAAAATAGGCTGGATTTAAGTTGAGTAAATTCTGGTTAGGTCAAAGTTGAATAAAAATATGTATTTGAATCGGATGAGGTTAGGTCAAAGTTGGATTAAGTACTGAGGAATTGGGGTTGGGTCAAGAACAAAAATTAAAAATTAAAAATCAAGTTGGGTTGGGTTAAGTATAGAGGAATTGGGGTTGAGTTGAGAAAAAAAAAAAAAAACATAGGCTGAGTTAGGTTAGGGCTGTGGATTGGGTCGTCATTAGATCAAGTCCAGCCAGGATTTAATCGGATATGGAATGTTGAGTTAGACCATGGGCAGGTAGGCATATTGAGTTAGATCATGGGTAGTCCATGAATCTTGAAGGTGTAGCTAGCAAAGTAGTTAGGCCAACTTAATTTCTGCCCCAGGCGATCTTCACAGTGCACCCCACCTTTTCCAGGGCTTGGATGTTATATACAGTTGAGATTTGTAAGGGAAATACCTGCATGTGTACATTTCTCCAATACTACCCAGCCTTATGGGGTCCACTGTGATGTATGTGTTCTATATCCATGCCGTCCATCCGTTGTGCTAGATCATTTTATGGCAGAAGGACCAAAAAAAAAAGTAGATCCAAAGCTCATATGCACCACACCACAGGAAATAGTAAGGGCAATGACACCGACCATTGAAACCATCCTAAGGCCCAAGGTAATGTTTACGTCCCATCTAACTTATTGATAAGGTCACATAGACCTAGATGAAGGGAAAACACAAATACCAACTTCATCCAAAACTTTTGTAGCCCCTCGCCAGTTTTTAATTAGTCAGAGTTCAATCATTACTGTTGCTTATGGTGTGATCCACATGAGCTTTTGATCTGCTTCATATTTTAGGCTCGTATCCTAAAATGAGCTGAAAAAATGAATAGACGGCATGGATTAAATGAGAGTGGATTGTGTACTGTTGCAATGCCGTCCATCCATTTTTCCAACACATTCTAAGGCATGAGTCCAAAATTGACGTATGTCCAGAGCTCAAGTGGACCATGTATGTTACATGAAAAATAGGAATTAAATGCCTATCCTTCAAAATTTCTTGAATCAAAGTGTTTTTTTTTTTTCCCTTTATCTATGTTTGTGTGACTTCTTGCACAGATCCTTACCCATGCCTCAGCGGTATACTATTAAGAGTTTCAACATGAGGTGATGAGTAAAGAACTCAACGAAGAGTGAGTGTATATGGGTGCCATCAAAAAAGGTCAAATGACAAATAAACATTACTATATGCCCTATGAATGTTTCAACATTAATGTCATCATCCCTTTATCCATGTCTGTATTTACCTTTTATTTATATTTGTGTGACCATATGAACAATAGTCATGGGTATGAGAACCCATTGTTAAAAAAAGTCGCATGACATATAAATATTATTACGGGCTTTAGGAATATTTCAACGGTGGATGTCATCATTCCTATCATTTCCTTTTAGTCCGTGCATAATCTGCTCTCATATAAAATATACCACGTTTGAACATGACAAAAGTGTCATGGTCCATAAGCACCGTGAAAATCTTTCAAGTGCTTTATGTGCCACATTAGTTTTTATTTTTAAAGGATTTGTGGTACCATATATCATCCCGTTTCAAGCCTTAAATTTAAGCCCTTCAATCTAAGTGCCGAACATTTTCAAATATTATAGGTATGCCAAATTTTTAGGTGGAGAAGAGAAACCTACTAACATAATTTACTTTTCCCTCCTATTCAAAATGAGGGTTGCATCATGAATGTCACATAAAAGCCTAGATCATGGGCTCAATAATTGGGAGCTTGTAAATGCAGGTAAATGGAAAATAGAATTGGAGATAAATGAATGGGCAGTAAATAGCTTATTATAACAGTAAATGAAATGTATTTGGAATCCAAATATTGTGGTTGAGCGTGAATAAAGAAGAGAAGTTTGAATTTTTCAATATATTCACATGAACACAATATTGTCAATCAACTTTAATATCTTAAATCAGTGTATATATGTAATATTTAATAAAGTGCTTATAATATGGCCATTGAAATTTATACTTTAGTAAGATAAACTTTTTTAAAAAAAATAAAAAAAAAAAAGAAGAGAAAATTTTGTTTAAGCGTTTAACTATCGCAAGAGCTTAGGAAGGCATTTCTACCTCCATTTGCTTCCAAATCCTCTTTTGTTAAGAGGATTTCATTTCCTTTTTATGTAGAGGTGCACACAAGTTGAATCGAGTCGAGCTTGGCTCAGCCACTAGCTGACCCTAGCTTGAACTTGGCTCGACTCAGTCCTTGAGCCTGACTGGCCAGCTCAGCTTAGTTCGGTCAATAGCTCGAGCCAGTTCGAGCCGAGTTCGCCCGTGCAGCATTTTCACAAACACATGGACTACACCTTCAAATTCTCACTGTATATAAAACAACAGCAGTTTTACAGATTTTTCATCAAACACCTTGTAGGTAATATCAACATTAAGAAAAAAAAAGGTATTTATTTCATATACATACCTTACTTGCCACTAGTTGATACTTCGTAGAATCATTTCATCAAACATTCGGTGAGCAACATCAATATCATAGTAACCAAGTCACCGAACTGGTTCGATCCAAGTTTGATTCGAGTTGAGTTGAGCTCGGGCAAGCTTGAACTCGGCTCGAAATTTTTTCGAGCTAGAAATCAGCTCGACTCGGCGCAAACTCAGTTTCGAATCGAGTCGAATCAAGGTTTTTTGGATTGAGCCGAGCGAGCTAACTGAGATAACATGTATTTACTTTCATCTAAACACATTTTAAATGTAATGGCAAGTGCACTTTGAGTTAGATCATGATGGTGTAGCTTGATAGTTACCTCAACCATCTTCACATTCCGGATATGATGTAAGTGCAAGTGGTAGGTCCCATCCTGATGTGTCATCCAATCTGACCATCGAGTGCGCCTCTCCCTCATTTAGGGAAGAGATCAAAATCAGGTGATCCATAACTCAAGTCAGCCACGGAAGCAAGAATACTTGAGAAGGGAATGTTCACCATGATGTATGTGTTTTAGCCAGGTTGCCCACTTCTATTTTCCCAGCTCATTTTAGGGTAAGAGCAGTTAAAGGTACAGCACACCAGAGGAAACATTAGTGATTGAATTAAAAATTTCTTAGGCACGTAAGTTTTGGATAAGCTGATATGTTTTCCCTTTATCCAAGTCTTCATGTCTTTTGACCCTAGGAAGTTTTTAATGGCAGACGTTCAAACACCATTATTTCCTATGATGGTCCACCTAAGATTTAGAGATGAAAACGGACGGCCGACCGCATCATAAAACATGGACGTGGATCTTCCTACGCTTGGATGCAAGGTAGGGTCCACCATGTTATTCATGGGAAATCTAATCTGTCTATCGATTTGTCAAGCTCATTTTATGACATGCGACTAAAATTTTCTAGGGTCCAAAACTGGGCCATACAAGGTGAAACAGTGGGGAAAGAAATTCCTACCGTTGAAACCTTCCTGGGCTCCACCTTCTTGATGTTTATATGCCATACAAACCGTTTATAAGGTCATTTTCATGGGGATGAAACCAAAAAATCAAAAAATTAGACCAATAAAAAACTTTTGTGGCTATATAAATATATCAACGGTGGTCACTAAATCCCCACTATTTCCCCTCGCAGTGGACCCCATCCATCAACGGTGGTCCATTTGAGATTTGGATACACCTTTTTTTTGGTCGTATGTCCTAGGGTGTACTCAAAAAACCGATGGATGGGTTGGATTTCTCACAAACATCGCAGTGGACCCCACCCAGAATCCAAGAAATTCATGGGAAAGGCTTTGGCAGGAATCGCGTACATTCTGGAAACGTGTTTTGTGGCCCAACCATGATGTATGTGTTCCATCCATTCCATTCATCCATTTTTAAAGATAATTTTAATGTTTGATCTCAAAAATGAGAGGCATATAAATCTCAGGTGGACCACACTGCAGGAAAATAACAGTGATTAGATATCCACCATTAAAATCCTCCTAAGGCCATTGATTAAGTCATACAAGACCCAAATGAAGGGAAAAAACAAAGATCAGCTTAATCCAAAACTTTTGAGGGTAGTTTGATTTTCCGTGATGCAGGTAGCTCCATGATGTACTCACCTAGAAAATGGGTCCAGAAATGTTGACTTAAATCCGTGGGCTCCAGTAATGTATATAATATATCCCTGTGGTTCATCGGTTTTATTAGAATATTTTATAGGATGGGCTGAAAAATGATGCAAATTCAATGCTAAGTTGAAATCGGATTGCGTATTAAGTTGCCTTAGTTGAGCCCACTGTGAATGTATATGGTTTATCCACACCGTCCATTCATTTTTCCTATACTATGCCACAGGAAGCAGTAGGGAATAATGATTTCCACCATTGAAACCTTCTTAGGGTCCACAGTAATATTTATTTGTCATCCAACTAATTCATAAAATCACAAAGACATGGATGAAGAGAAAGAACAAACATCAGCTTGATCCGAAACTTCTGTGGTCTCTAAGAATTTTTCAATGGTAGAGGTTCAGTTACATTGTTTCCTGTGGTGAGATCCACTTAACCTTTGGATATGCTTACATTTTGGTCTCAAGCTCTAAAATTATCTATTAACATGTATAAATGAAGTGGATAAAAGAAATAAATAATGGTAGACCTCACAAAGTTTACTAAGTAGGCTAAGGGCATATTTAGGCGCGTGACTTACGGTGTATTGAGAGGCATGGAATTACCGCCGCGAGGGCAGTTATTTCCGTCAGTGGATGGTTGGGCGCTTTGGAGGTACACGCCAATCCCATTCGCCGCACATCTTCTGTTTGGGTGGTGTGGATTGCAAGCAGCCCACTGCCAGCGCCTGTTTGGGTAACCGACGGATTGCAACCATCCCACCGCGAGTACCCATGTGGCTATCCTATTTTCAGAGATAAGAGAGACCCACAGGCATGGCTAGACGAGATGTTTCTGTTGTCCAAAAGGTAAGAGAGGCTATGACATTCGAAGGAGGGTTAGAGAATTTCCCCGCTGAACTGGGGAAAAGCTCCTGCAAAGCTTAAGGAATCCAAAGATCAGAGTCATTCATGTAAAGGGATATGAAGGTGTTGTGAGACAAGGATCGTGGGATATGTAGCTCAAAAGTTGAAGGGATCTGATCTCTTCGATGTGTAGATAATGGTGAAGCTACCGAAAGAGGGTTGGAGTACTCGGAACGTGCAGAGGGAAATTGTGCACTGCTTGGGGATGAGGGAAGGTGTCGAAGGCGAGGACGACGAAGACAAGAATGATGGTGAAACAGATGTACAGATGAAAGTCTCGCTTAAAATCTATGAATCATTGATTGGGCGGAGGTTCTTGCTAATACTAGGAGATGCCGATGACAACATTGATTCAGATGCAATGGGTGTTCCAAATATTAAAAAGGTATTCTCGTATGATTCAAAGGTTGTATATGTTGTTGGATAATATGTTGAATTAAATAAACTATAAAATCGAGAACTAAAAAAAGAAAAATAAATTTAGAGAAAGAAAAATTTATTGAATTGAGTCGAGGCGTGACTGAATCACTCGGCTTGAAATCGAATTTGCTCCCCTTGGACAGCGTCCCAAGTGCAACAGGTTTCCAGAGCAATCGACCTCCAGGATACAACGACTATGACCCGGTCCCAGCGGTGCACTCACTGTACACGAGCTCGAACCACTTGCAGTTTAATTCGAAAGTGCTGAGTTAACTCAGCAATGAACTCAGTAACAATGGTAAAACCGTATCAGAGAGAGTTTTATAAGACAGTATTTTCATATTTTGAAACTGAAATCGGAAGTCTTTATATAGACTCCGAAATGGTGCATAACCACCCTTTACAAAAGGTTAGGTCCGTCGGGTTTATACCCAACAGGGACGATGTAAGACCCGTATCTTGGTCCGTACCTTTCCGTACACTTCCGCGGTCTTACCGGTCGAATTCCGGCAACTTTCGACCCTTAAACAATACCGACGCGCGACCTGGATTCATGTACCGACAACCCGAGTCGACTCAACCCGAGACCTATACCATAGCGACCGCACCGTCGCCGCGGTTTCGATACCGCGACTCGCGCGCCAAGGCGATACCCTGATCAAGAGATATGGGCCAACGTTCGGTGCGAGAAAACGCCGCGCGTTGCGAAAACCAAGAGAATCTCAACGATGTGTCACATCAATCACATCAATCCCATCAATCAATCACCCATCAATCCATCACATGTCAAGTACACATCACTTCCATCCCTTTTCCCAAGCAACCACAAAAGTCTCCCAAACCCATACCTCTCTTACACAAAAAGCCATAAAAGTCTTCATTTCCCATACTTCTCTTACACAAAAGCCACAAAAGTTAAATTTCTCTTACACCACCATCACTCACCCATCCATCCATCACTCTCTCTCTCTCCCTTTACATCACTCTCTCTTTCTCTCTTTCTCATTTCAAGATTTTCAAGCAACTCCAAGAGCCCATACGTATAGAAATCTCCAACCTTCCTAAGCTCTAAGTGGCCCACCTTCCTACCCCAAAGATCTCCCATCTCAACCCTTCATTCTTCATCTTAGCCATTGAAGTTGAAGACAAGGAGCTAAGGAACCCCTAAGAGCGAGAAGATCGGACGGTGGGTGCTTCTATAGGGTAGATTTTCTTGTTTTTATGGTGGACCAAGTGAGGCCCACCGATCAATGGTGTGGATCTCACTTGGGACCCTTATTTGTGGTCGATGGACCACTTGGATCATTATGATCATTCCATGATGGGGCCATTCTCCATGGACCCCATCATGATGTTTATTTCTTTAAGAAAGGTCATCTAGACCGTCCATTTTGGTGGAGAGAGGATCTCCACCGTTGATTCTCGATCTTGATGGTCCCATGTGTTGAGGGACTCTTTTTTTTTGTATCATTTGCTTTTAAAGGAGGGCCCATAATGTCGGGGTCCCTCCATCACAAGCCGTGTCCCACTCTCCATGACTCTCTCTCTCTTTTATTTATTTTATTTTATTTTATTCTATTTTATTTTATTTTTTGTGCAAAAGGATTGTGTGGCCCACTTGAATGGATCCCACCTTGGCATTATGTACTTTTGATCTATTCAAGTGGGGCCCACCATAGGCGTTGTACACCTATCTATGGTGGCCCACTTCATCAAGGCCCACTACAAAAAAAAAAAAGAGAGAAGAAAAGAAAAAAAAAACCGTCCAGCGTCAGAGACGCTGGACGTTTCAACCAAAACACAAAAAAAAAAAAAAGAACCTTTTTGGTGGCCCACTTGCATAGGCCCCACCCTGATGTTTATGTTAAATCCACGCCATCCACCACTTTTCCTGGGATATTTTAGGCGTTGAGCCAAGGAATGATCTGAATCCAATGATCAGGCGGGCCGTACCAGAGACAATGATACTTTTAAACTTCCAAGCCTGCTAATACCCATTTTGCGGTTTCTACACTCTAAATCAGTGCTAGAGATGAGGTTTGTGTGGCCTATTTGGGGCCTAGGATAAAGTGGGCGGAGCGGATCTCTCATCAGTGGGCCCCAACTGTGTTTTTTTTCAACCACACAAAAAAAAAAAAAAACAAAACAAAAAAAAAGGCAGCAGCACTGCCACCTTTGAAGGCAGCAGGCGCTGCCTGTGCGTGCAGGCGGGCGGTGACGTCCAGAGAGGGACCCACGGCCCCAGCCGTGGGCCCCACCTTGATGTATGTATGCTCTCCAAGCCGTCCATTGGGTGGGTCCCCATCTCAGGTGGGCCCCCTTCGAATTTCAGGTTGGTCCAAAACTCATGTGGCCCACACCGTAAGAAACAGTGTGAATGAATACCCACCATTGAAACCCTTCCTGGGGTCCACAGAAGTGTTGGATCAAGCTGAGATTTTGTGTTTTCCCTTCATCCAGGATGAGTGACCTTATGAATGGGTTGGATGGAAAAATTAACATTCTGAGTGGGCCCCGCATGGGACCCACATTGATGTATTTGTTGTAGCCCACCGTCCAGGCGGACGGTGGCACCCACCTGACGGTTGGACTGCCTCCACCGTCCACGGACGGTGGGGCCCTGTGTGTTGGATGTGTTATATCCGCACTGTCCACTGGACAGTGGGACCCACCATGATGTATGTGGTGCATCTAGACCGTCTATCCGCCTAGTGAGATCATTTTAAAATATAGGTTGTTGGTTGGGTGGACCATTCACCTATGGGATTGGGCCCATTTGAATTTCAAAAGGGCTATGGGCTAGGCTCATTTGGCTTATGAAATGCTCATGGGCTAGGCCCATTAGATCCACTTAAGGCCTAGGACCCTAGGCCCATGTAATGTACTTCAAGGCCCATGTAATTGACCCTTTTTGTTGAAATTTTAAAGCCCATAGAAGTAGGCCATTTGATATATTATAAGGCCCATGGGACTAAACCCATTTGATTATAAAAGGGTCCATGGGATTAGGCCCACTTTGATATGCATGCAAGCTCATGGACTAGGCCCATTAGAATTGTTTAAGGCCTAGGAGTTTAGGCCCATTCGACTCATATAAGGCCTCTGGGTTGAGGCCTAGTTGATATACATTTGGGGCCCCAATTGTGTGGCCCATTTGATACATATTAGACTCATATGGTTAGGTCCAATTGATGCAATCCAAGGCCCACGGGTTTTGACCCATTGCAATGCACTTAAGACCCATTGGTGTGGCCCATTTATATGGCCCATCTGATGAATAAATGGCCCATAAGATATGGCCCATCTGATGAATAAAAAGGCCCATAAGATATGGCCCATTTGACATATATGTAAGGCCCAATGGGAGGAACCTAAGGTCCATTGCAATGTGTAAACCCAATACAGATTATGTAGCGATGTTTAAGAAGATCGTACCTGGAGTGCAATGATGGTTTGACGTCCACATTGCGAGTGTAATGTTAGTTGGATGTCCACATTACGACTCTACTTAGGGCCCATTACTAGTCGTACTTGCCGTGTATAGGCCATCCAGGCCCATCTGCATCGTAAGATAATTCATTTTATTATAACATGTTTAGTATAGTTTCATGACCCATGGTCATACGCATCATATGTATGCTTGATATGAGGACTGACTGATCATAGCATTTACCTTCGGGCAGGTTGTTTATGGGCTCCCGGTTAGGCGGTGCTGCCCTACATGAGCGCACGGTATGCGCAGGATTGGTTGCATGACTGGATAGCGTGATTCATGCATTCCGCATTTGTGTGACATGGTTATTGTACGCCCTAGTGACATCAGGGCCGTAGCCTCCACAGACGCATCGTGGTTGGCAGGATTGGATACCGGAAATCTTGTTCTACATGGGGTACTATAGATATCCCTGAGTGAAAGTCTCTAAACCCTTATGGTACCAAGAGGTTGCTCCAACGTCTAGACCGAGTGGGTAGATGAGCGTTGAGTGCCGATTACCAGACGGTTACGCTCTCCACTGTGTCGTGGTCGGTTGGAAGGGGGTACGGCCTTACCCGCCCGAGTGTAGGGGGCAATGCTAGGCTGAGTTTGACCAGCTCGAGGAATGGGTCCGCTATCGACGAGTCGCGCCCGATATTGGCAGACGGATAGTGAGGTCTCTTCCACTTACCTTATTGCGCGCGATGTGGCGGCAATCTGGTTTAGAGTGTACTAGACCCCGGTGATATTCCATACTTTGAGCTGTATTGACGTGTGGACATTAATGAGTATCTGTATGCTTGAGTTGCATTGTACATTGCATGGCCTTGGGATGACCGATACCATTCATGTCTTGCATTGCATAGCCTTGGTACGGCTCATGACGTTTTGGTTCCATCTGCATATTCCGCATTACTCTGACATTGCATTCATATTACTACCTTGCGCACACACTTTCACCACCCTCTAAGCTTTCTGTAAGCTTATGCACGACCGTTGCGTGCAGGTGACGTTGGACTGCAGCAGCGCTGAGGCAGGAGCACGTTGCTGATCATTTTGGAGTTTTTGTTATTTGCCATTGTATTTCCCTTTATGCTCATTGTACTTGTAAAATTTTTTATCATAGTGAAAATGTAATGGAGTGCTTGGTTGTTGTTTGTGGGTTATGCCTTTGGTTATGCTTATTACGTATCAGACTGATGTTAAAAATCCTCCTCGTAGCATCCCAGGATCGGAACCTGGCGAATGGGAGCTAGGAGTCGAGAATGGGGTTCTACGGAGGCTGTCGGCACCGGATTCGGCGATCGGGAATTTTGTGAGCCCGGTTTCCGAGTTTGGGACGTGACAGACGACCAACCGGAAGGAAAGCATCTCTCTGGTTTAAAATGAAAAGGCGCAAGTGCGAGTACACTCTCGCACATACAGTCCTGCGAGTACCCATACACACACACCCACGCGAGTACACTTACACCGCACCCGCACCCGCGCCCAGCCCAGCCCGTCCCGTCGCGTCGCGCACGCGGACGCGAACACGGACTCGAACTCGGCTCGGCGCGCGCGCGCATGGTCAATGGCATAGATTAGAGCTATTGGCATAGCTCCCCCACAGGACCAAATTCACATGGTCCTTGAAAGGGGCTCAAGCCCTAGGCAAAAAGTCTATCATATAAATAAGAGAATTTCTCTTGTCAAATCCGATGTGGGACAAAATCAACACCTCAAAAACACCAAAATTTAAATGTGGAGGAAAAACACCAAAATTTAAAAATTCAAATTTTTAATATTATTTTAAAACAAATACAACAATCCCTCACATGTTTTAAAATAAAATACTTTCGGATTAAAGCGAAATAGTTGTGCAATGGTGCCAGTGTCACCATAGACTTGAACCGACATTAGAGTAAGCAAGACAGGTCTACAGGAATCATGTGATACCATAGTCTTGAACCTGAATCCTTTTAATGTAGATCGCAAGTACATGCCACTCACACAACTCTTCCTCTGCAAGTGATTCTATGGTTCGGTGCGTTTCGGCCATACACCATTACTTGGATTTCATGAGTGCTCTAGAGAATTCGCCTAGATTCTCATAGGAACCGACCTCCACTTCCACACCCATATAGGTGAATTCTATCAAGTGTATGCAGCAACTGTATACACCACCAAATATATGGCTATGGATCCATTAAGAGTTCTAAAAACTCATCCTTCTGCGTTGCTGCTCGCACTGTACACCATAGAAGGGGCTCATATAACTCAGTGCAATCGTCTACCTCGTGTCTTGTTGTTTACCCATTAAACCTATCTCATGGGATCTCCACTTGTATAGGTTGGGTTACCGACACTGGCAGCTCATATATTAGGCTCAGCCTCATTCCCTTCGATGTATCATTGACTAACTTTTTAGATAGTCCTTTGGTCAGAGGATCTGCTAGATTCTTTTCTGACCTCACAAAGTCAATAGATATGACTCCATCATGCAACATATGTTTTACTATGTTGTGTTTGAGTCTAATATGCCTGCTTTTTCCATTATATATTTTACTTTTTGCTTTCGCTATAGCTGCTTGACAGTCATAATGAATAGACACGGCCGATACAGGCTTTGGCCACAATGGTATATCAGCTAAGAGATTTCTAAGCCACTCAGCTTCTGATCCAGCCTTTTCTAAGGCAATAAACTCGGATTCCATAGTCGACCGAGCAATACATGTCTGCTTGGTGGACTTTCAAGAGACTGCTCCTCCACCCAAAGTGAAGACATATCCACTAGTGGATTTTGTCTCATCTGAATCACTGATCCAGTTAGCATCACTATATCCTTCTAATACAGTAAGATAACCATTATAATGTAAACCATATGCCATATTGCCTTTTAGGTATCGTAAAATTCTAGACAATGCATTCTAATGCTCTTTTCCAGGGTTATGTGTATATCTACTTAGCGTTCCTATGTCAGGTCTAGTGCAGTTTGTTAGATACATGAGGCTACCAATTATTCTGAAATATTTCAATTGAGACACTATTTTCTGTATTCTTCATGAGAGTCACACTATAATTATAAGGAATACTGACAGATAAACAGTCAAAATGGTTAAACTTTCTCAATATCTTCTCAATGTAATGAGATTGTGATAATATAATAACACCATTTTTCCTGGTTACTTCAATACCCAAGATTACACTTGCCTCTCTTAAGTGTTTCATGTCAAACTTAGATGAAAAGAATTTCTTAGTTGCATTAACTAATTTAATATTAGTTCCAAAAATAAGCATGTCATAAACATAAAGGCATATAATAACATAATCATTTCCAGAAATTTTACTATATACACATCTATTTACATCATTTATATGATAACCATTTGATTTTAAAACACCATCAAATTTTTCATGTCATTGTTTAGGAGCCTGTTTTAAACCATATAGTGATTTAATTAGTCTACATACTTTATTTTCTTTACCTAATATCTTATAACCCTCAGGTTGCTCCATATATATTTCTTTTTCTAAGTCTCCATTTAGGAAAGCCGTCTTAACATCCATCTGATGTACCACTAGTTTATATATGGAGGCTATCACTATTAAGACTCTAATAGTTGTAATCGTAGTTACAGGGGAATATGTATCAAAGTAATCTATTCCTTCCTTTTGTTTAAAGCCTTTCACTACCAATCTAGCCTTAAACTTATCGATAGTTCCATCTGGTTTTAGTTTCTTTCTAAACACTCATTTATAGCCTATTGGTTTGTTACCAGGTGGTAGGTCTACAAGTTTTCAAGTATTATTAGATATAATAGATTCTAACTTATCATTTATTGCTTCCTTCCAAAAGGTTGCATCTGGAGAGTTAATAGCTTCTATATAAGTTGTAGGATCATCTTCTACTAAGAATGTGAAAAAACCATCTCATAGGTTAGTTTCTCTTCTAACTCTAATATTTTTTCTTAGTTGTATCTCTTTTACTACTTTCTCGTAAGCATTTTTACTAGTAGGCGCAATATCTAATTCATTAACTTTTTCTATTCCTATAGATTTAGATTTCATAGGGAATACGTTCTCAAAGAACTCTGCATCCCTAGCTTCTATAATTGTATTAGGAATGAGAATATTATCATTAGTTTTTAAAACTAGAAACCTATAGGCCGCACCGTTTTGTGCATACCCTATAAATACACAGTCGGTCGTTTTAGGACCTAATTTTCTTTTCTTAGTTTCAGGCAATCCTACTTTAGCAAGACACTCCCACACTTTAATATATTTATAACTAGGAATATGATTCTTCCAAAGTTCATATGGTGTTTGTTCAGAAGATTTAGATGGAATCCTGTTTAGGATATAACAAGCAGATAGAATTGCTTCTCCCCACATATTTGAGGGTAAGCCTGAACTATTTAACATGGCATTCATCATTTCTTTTAGAGTTCTGTTCTTACGTTTTGCTATTCCATTTTGTTCTGGTGTATAAGGAGCTGTAGTTTCGTGAATTATTCCATTCTTTTCAAATAATTCTCTAAATTGAGAAGATTCATATTCACCTCCTCTATCTGTTCTAAGTCTTTTAATTTTTGTATTTAATTGATTTTCAACTTCAATTTTGTATTTATAAAAAGCATCTAAAGCTTCATCTTTGTTCCTTAATAGATATACTCTAGTGAACCTAGAGTAGTCATCTACAAAAGTTATATAATATCTTTTTCCACCTCTAGACATGTGATTTCTAAAATCACGTAAATCACTGTGTATCAAATCTAATAGAACAGATGATCTTTCTATTTGTTTAAAGGGTTTTCTAATAAATTTTGATTATACACATGTTTCACATTTTTCAAACTCTTCATTAGATATATTAGGTAATAAACCTAATCTTTTCATTTTCTTTAAAGATGCCACATTCACATGACCTAATCTATTATGCCATTGATAAAAAGGTTCAACGATATAAATAGAACTAGATGTTTTCTTATTATCATTGGATACATTTACAATGAATAAACCATCGCTACATTACCCCTTACCAACAAAGGTTCCATTTTTAGTCATTACAAGCTTATCTGAATCAAATCCTAATTTGACACCAGCCTTATTGAGGAGCGAACCAGAGACCAAGTTTCTTCTAATGTCAGACACATGTAGGACATCATTTAACATTAGAGTCTTTCCAGAAGTGAGTTTCAGAAGTACTTTCCCTTTCCCTACAACTGGAGACGTTCTATCATTTCCCATGAACACCTGTTCATCATCTCCTGATACTTGGTAGGAGGTAAACATGCTACGATCCTTGCACACATGTCTAGTTGCACTAGTATCTAGCACCCACTCCAAATTGTTTATAAGGAAGACTTCTGACACCACAGCCACTACTTTGTCAGACTCATTGTCTGTTTCTGTAAGATTAGCTTGCGGCTTATCTTTATTTTTCTTAAGCCTGCAGGTTTTAACATGATGCCCAGGCTTTCCACAGTTGTAGCAGTTTCTCTTTTTCTTGAATTGATTGTTTACATTCTTCTTTTTGAGCCTGCATTCATTTGCATAATGTCCAGGTTTTCCACAGTTATGACAGTTACCCTTTTTCTTATTATTTGTCCGACTTGATTCCACAAGATTCGCTTTTGAATCTATCTCATTTTTATTTACTTTTTGGTCCCTGATTCTATTGGCCTCCTCTATTCGTATGTGTACGATATTGGTTTCCAAAGAAACACCGTTCTTCTTATGTTTCATTCTATTTTTATATTCTTTTCAGGAGGGCGGTAACTTTTCAATTAACGCTCCTGACAGAAACACCTCATCCAACTTAATTCCTTCTGTCGATAGTTCGTGAATTATACTTTGAAAGTCGTGAATCTGATTTGTGACAGATTTATCGTCTGTCATTTCATATTGAAGGAAATTAGCAATTGCATATTTCTTAGCGCTTGCATCTTCTAATATGTATTTCTTTTCTAAAGCAATCCATATGTCTTTAACAGAGGCGTAAGAAGCATACACATCATATAATTCGTTGGATAAAGAGTTTAGAATATAATTTTTGTAATTATTTTCATCTGTTACTTCATTTTGATTTGCTGGATCTATAATAAATGATTCAGATAAAATGTATGAAACTTTTCGTTTGGTAAGAGCGAACATCAATTTCTGTTTCCACCGTTTAAAGGATTGTCCAGCGAACGGTTCAATTTTGGCTAACTTAGTAGAAGCATTTACTGTTACTGTAGCCATAGTCTATGTAATTTAACACAATTTCGATTTCAAGATTGTTGGATAATATGTTGAATTAAATAGACTATAAAATCGAGAACCAAAAAAAGGAAAATAAATTTAGAGAAAGAAAAACTTATTGAATTGAGTCGAGGCGTGACTGAGTCACTCGGCTTGAAATCGAATTTGCTCCCCTTGGACAGCGTCCCAAGTGCAACAGGTTTCCAGAGCAATCGACCTCCAGGATACAACGACTATGACCCGGTCCCAGGTGTGCACTCACTGTACACGGGCTCGAACCGCTTGCAGTTTAATTCGATAGTGCTGAGTTGACTCAGCAATGAACTCAGTAACAATGGTAAAACCGTATCAGAGAGAGTTTTATAAGACAGTATTTTCAAATTTTGAAACTGGAATCGGAAGTCTTTATATAGACTCCGAAATGGTCCATAAGTACCCTTTACAAAAGGTTAGGTCCGTTGGGTTTAAACCCAATAGGGGCGACCAACCAGAAGGAAAGCATCTCTCTAGTTTAAAATGAAAAGGCACAAGTGCGAGTACACTCTCGCACATACAGTCCTGCGAGTACCCATACACACACACCCACGCGAGTACACTTACACCGCACCCGCACCCGCACCCGCACCCGCTCCCAGCCCAGCCCGTCCCGTCCCGTCCCATCCCGTCGCGTCGCGCACGCGGATGCGGACACGGACTCGGACTCGGCTCGGCGCGCGCGCGCGCATGTAGTCAATGGCATTGATTAGAGCTATTGGCATAGCCCCCCCATAGGACTAAATTCACATGCCCCCTGAAAGGGGCTCAAGCCCTAGGCAAAAAGTCTATCATATAAATAAGAGAATTTCTCTTGTCAAATCCGATGTGGGACAAAACCAACACCTCAAAAATACCAAAATTTAAATGTAGAGGGAAAACACCGAAATTTGAAAATTCAAATTTTTAATATTATTTTAAAACAAATACAACATATGTTAGCAGCAATATTAGTTTAGTATCCGAGGAGAGCATTGAATGAATATGAAGACTTGTCCATAGATGTGTTACAGGAGGAGGCTATCGCTGTCGCTTCTTCTCCCACCATCGCTGCCTATTTCACTCCCCATATTGTCCTTGACTGCTTCTTCCACCTCCTGTTATTTTCAGTAAGTTTCACGACGGCTTTTAAAAGGGGATTGCCGACAAGGTATTAGATTGCAGAGGGAATTATGGTTATCAAAGATGGAATTGAAGAAGAAGAGAATTTGATCATATTTGAAAAGAAGGTAGATGCTCTGCTTATAGGGTGTGAGGGTGGGCTCGATACAGTATGAGAGAGCAGGCGAAGATTCCAAGGAGGGATTTCGCAATCCCTCCATATCTCCGTTGAATCCATTAAAGGACGGAAGACGCCGCCCAAAAAGGAAGAGGGGTAGGGTAGGCGAGATTTGATAATCTTATCCTTCCTAATCGCTTCTAAGACACCATATGTCATGTGTCCAAATAGGCCCTAAGGGTACTGAGTTACTTAGTATGCAATCCGCTTCCTGTTCAGTTGGCCCAAATGAAAGGAAATAATAAACTTAATTTGTCATCCTTGAAAGTTAGTTCTTTTACTGGCCCCACATTAAAGTTTATTCACCATCTAACCTGTCCATTGGATCACGTAGACATGGATAAGTGAAAAACATAAATATATGCCTGATCTAAAACTTTTAAAGGCCCAAAAATTTTTTTAGTATAGGCATTCAATTCTCACTATTTCATATGGTGTGGTCCACTTGAGCTTTGAATCTGAATAATTTTTATCCTCATGCCCTAAATTCAATTAGTATAATGAATGGGCGGTGTGAATAAGCCACACATATTATGGTGGCCCCATATTTATTTTACAAACTTCTCAATCTAAGTGTTTAAAAAATAACCGGTTAAGCTACCATTGGGAAAGATGCACTAATTACCTTAAATAATAATTACTTATTTATAAGTATAACCCTCTAAAATGTTCATTCAACACTGTTCGTGTAATGTGGTCCACTTGAGATTGGGATATGGACGCGCATTAGATACTGAGAGGTTGAGCAGCGAATCGCTACTGAAGTGATGTCACCAGCTTCTGTGGGTGCCACCATGATGATGTTTTGTATCCACACCATCCATCCATTTGGAGAAATCATATTAGGACATAATCCAAAGAATGAGTAAGATTAAAAGCTTTAGTGGACCCCACTACAAAAACAGTAAAGAGAGTGTACAAAAAACAGAGGGAGAGTGACGCTCCCTATTAAAAAGTTCTTGGGCGCCACAAAAGTTTTCGATCAAGTTGGTATTTGTGTTTTCCCTTCTTTCTTGTCTTCTTTTACACATAAACAGTCATGTCTTCTTTAACACATGAACAGGTTAAATTTCAAATAAACATCACGGTGGACCTCCGGAAGGTTTTAACAGCGCACGTTACTTTCTCCACTGTTCTGTGGTGGGGTCCACTCCAGCGTTAGATCTGCCTCATTCTTTGTATCATGCCCTGTGGAGGGGTCCACTGCAGCCTTGGATCTGCTTCATTCTTTGTATCATATCCTAAAATGATCTCTCACAATGTATGGACGGCGTGGATACAAAACATACATAATATCGGGCCCACGTCACTTGCGTAGCAAGCCTCGCTACTCAACGTGTCCGCGTCCTTGGGATGCAGCTCATTTTATTTTTATTTTTATTTATCTCGTACGGCATGGATGAAACGCATGCATCATTTTTTTCACCACATACGGCAGCGGGAGTAGCCAATCCATTTCCACTGATTTTTTTAGGTATGCTATCATATTGGGGCACGTGCTTCACGTGATGGCGATCCCTTCGCCGAAGGGTACGCATACCTTCCCCGGTATTCCTATGGGTCACCGGAATTACGGATGTCTGCTTGATTTTTGGGCACATGACCAAAAGAGATAGGACTCCCAGCGGATGTCATCAACAGGTAGATGTTTCAGATAAAGCCATATGATGGTAGTGGGTCTCAATACAAATCAACGGTGGGCATCCCCTCCCAACCATTCCTGCTTGTGTGGCCCACCAGTGTTATGGCTCGCCACCATTGTTGGACCACTGACTAAACAATGGAGGACGTGCAAGATTATTGGAATGGATGTCATCAACAGATCACAGTGGGCCCTACAGAACTCCTTTTGCATCAACATACACAACTGAAACATTGAATAGAAACACTCGCATGTGTGCCTTTCTTTAACAAAAGATATCTACAAACCTTTCCAAAACTTTTACACTTCAATATCATTCTTTCATTCATCAAAAATAAAAAGAAAAATAACTACTCTTTACAGAAAAAATCAAAGAACTAGAACTAAAATATGCCAGAGGGGGGGTGAACTCCTTATCCTACACCCTACTGGCTGAGCTCTGCCAAACCTCCACAGCTTGCTGGTCTTTCCTAGCCAAGACCATCCTATTCCCACCAAAACCCATGTGTGTTATCCTACACCCACCCATATCCTTCACTCTCCCCATCACATTCCTCCTAAACACCTTCCCATCATCCTTACTGAACCTTGGGGTGGGCCCCATCAACACCTCTGACCACATCTCCAAATCCCCACCCTTGGTGCAGAACACCTGGGTCCCATTGCTTCCTATTCTACACCCAGTCCCCTCTTTCTTACCAACCCCACCTCCTACTTTCCTCACATCCCCAAGACAAATCCATGGATCCTCACTACTCAGTTTCCTCAAATCAGCCATGAAAACCTCTCCTGAATTCACACCCACTTTGAAGATTGAATTCAGGTCGTTGGATACAGTCACATCAGAGAAACAATCAATCCTCTCCTTCAATTCCCATGCCACATTGGTTGATCTGATATCCCATAATCTGATATTGCCCACCAGCCCAGATGGCCCACCATGGGACCCAGATGCCATAAGGAGGTTGTAGCCTGGGACCCACTCCAATTTCGTGGCTGGGATTGCTGTATCCAGCTCGGCACCGTATATCTCCCCCCGGCCGATCTCGGCGATGGGCTGGAAGGAGGAACCACTGCTGAGGTCGAACACCATGATTGAATTCGAATTCCGACGGCCCGATTCGAAGCTTGTGAATAAGAATTCAGGGGAAGCGCCGATTGCCTGGACGGTCGAGCTCGATCGGGTCTGATTCTCCCAGCTCAGCGTCTCCTTCACGAATCCCCTTTCAAGGTCAAGTATCTGGAGGCCAGAGAAATCGGTCGCACCAGCGGCAGCGATTGACGGCGAGATTGCAAGGAGGGAGTCGACTGCGGCGAATTGGGTGAGGATTGTGGATTTCCGGCGCAGCGACCAGTCGAAAGATGTGATCTTGCTGCCGTGGGCGACATGGACGGAACCATAAGGGGTGGTGGCGACCGCCGAGGGTGAATCCCTGCCATTGAGGTGCAGGATTGCCGATTTCTCGAGGTTGAAGGCGTCAAATTGGGACGGGTTTGAGAGGGATGAGATCAAGAGGGGCTGGACATTGTAGAAATTGGCCTCTGAAATTAGATCCTGGATATCAAAGGTCTTGGCTTTGGAAGGCAGATTGCCTGTCCTAAGCAGAGAGAGGAGGATTGAGAAAAGGTCAGGGTCCCTATCAATGAAGGGGATGCAGATATCCTCTGAAGGGTATGAAGGGGTGTTTGAGAGGGAAGAAAGAAGGGATTTTGGCCCAGCTAAAGCTAGGGTTTGTGGGGTGGTTTGGAAGAGATGACCCCCCACATTGATTGTTATGATGTTGGAATCTGATTTCTTGGGGGAGAAGCCATGAGAAGGAGGGGAAGGACCTGCATATGGAGGCATTGAAAACCCTAGATTTTCCTTATATTGACAGAAACTGGCCTTAAAAACAGACCCAAAAAGGTAAAATTACAAATTGGGGTATCCTAAAAACAGGTTCTGAATGGGAAAATCAGATTCAATGGAGGAAAATAGAGGGTTTTGGTGATGGTTTCCCTAAAAAAGAGATTGGCCTTGAATGGTCCGAATGGTAGTCCTCTCTTTTTGCAGAAAGCCTAAAATCTGGATTTTGAGAGAGAGGCTTTTGAGGAAGGAAAGAAGGGGCGAGAAGCTATTTAAAGGGAAGTGGGCTTTGAAAATAATACGGTAGGACTGGAAGAAAGGTAGTATGATACATCTCTCTCTCTAGAGCACACATTAAAATTTTATATGTCAATCAGAACCTTCCATCTAGTGGGCCATACTATGGATGGATGATAGTAAAATATATAAATATATCAGATGATAAGATCCTTCTGATGAATGCACTCAATATCAACGGTTTAAAGTAGAATGGTTGATGGTATACATAAACTACCATAAAGTAACAAGGATCTTATAGATGAACGTTGTGTGATTGATGTGATTTTCCAAAATTAGACCATTGATGCTTGGACTGACTAATTGAACGGCTCCGATTGGCACATCAACTGCCACGTGTGCTCAAAAAAGATGGCGCAATGGTTCTTCCTCCGATTCCGTCATTCTCCAGAAGGTCATATATTGACTGGTCAAACATGGAGGGAGCGGAGAGGCCAGCTTAGCCCACACGCACTATTTGAAACTCTACACACTCTTGCACGTGCCGTTGTGGAACTTTTGTTGAACATCTGGTCCGTTCATCATATCTTCCCCATGGATCATATCAAAATTCAATGAGTTTAGTCCGTTAGGTGGGGATAACATATCTGAAAACACTGGACGGTGTAGATTTGATTACCAAACCATCCACACTGCATGAAAATCATGGCCCTCATGAAGAATTTAAACGGCCTGAATTTGGGGACCACATGATTCACGGCACCAATATCCCACAGCCATGATAGCACGTGTATCCGCGTGTAGAAGTAAGTTCGTAACGTGGATCCGCGTGTAGAAGTAAGTTCGACGAGCTGCGTTCGAGTTGCACAAAACTTGTGGGGATTGACTGGCGGATAGTCGTTATACGGGAGAAGCAGGGAGATTTGCACGAGAAGATTAAAGAGGTCAACAGCTTCATACATGCCAAATTATTATACATTTGATGTATCAGATCCATTCATAATTTTGGAAAGAGCCTAAAGAACAGTTTATTTCAATGAAGAAGAATTTAAATTTATAAATCAGACGGTTCGAAAATAGACGATTAAGAGTCTACCAACATTCGATTTTCCAGAAAATTATAATTTTATGTCCTTATTTTTGTCTCAGTAAATAATAATAGTAAAATTCATGTTATAGACGGTCTAGATTTCTCTCATGTATTTTAAAATAGAAATTATGGTGCGAATCGTTTTAAACATATATCCTCGCGCGAATCTCGTTGAACTTTCCTGGAAGCAGCGACGTTATTCCTGGGGAGCTAAAGCCGCCTTATTTGGACCGCAGAAGGAAGAGCCTTCTTCGTGTCTTTCTAATGTGAGTGGATTACGTGCGGCCCCGGCCCTACCCAAGATGGTACAGCCCTGATCGTGGGACTCATATTAATTTATATATTTTATATCCACGCGGTCCATCCATTTTTTCAGCTCATTTTATTACAGTAATTAAAATCCAACTATACATAGACCACGCCATGTAAAAACGTGGTTATTGACCATTAAAACCTTTTTGGGACAAAAAATGTATGGATCAAGCTTATATTTATATTTTTGCTTCATTCATGTCTTTGTGACCTTTTCAACCGTTTGGATGGAAAATAAACATTACGGTGTGCCCCAGGAAGTCTTTAATGATAAGCGTTCAACTGATGGACGGCGAGGATATACGATAAATACAACAAGGGAGGCCAATGCTTAGCGCCGTACTGTATGGGTTACGGCCGGGGCCGCACCTAATCCGCTTCCCCTTCGGTTTCCTGTCCGTACGGAAACACATAGTAGCTACTGGCACAAGGTAACAAGTTTCCAAGATAAGCAAACGTGTGAGCCATCAGAGCTGTTGATCAAGAAATTTTCACTGTATTTTCTCTGAATCAAATGGGAACAATCAGATTATCCAAGTAGGCCATATCTGAACAATGAAAGCAGCCGGTAGTCAGGATTTCTATCTATTTCTTTCTATATAGATGGGAACTTATGGATTCAATCTTCAAATATAGTGTTAAGGAGTCACAAACTGCTGATGAACGGTTCTGATCTTTTGTAAGTACTCTCCGTTGGCATCTGTGGCACTAGAAGTGATATGAGTGTATAAGTGGGAAACTTCACAGTTCGTTCCTTTTTTATCGTATCGGGAGAGGGTAAATTCTCGCGAAAGGCCTAAAACTCCCTGCACGCTGCGGAGCTACATCTGTTAAGTAATCTGCGGGACTACCTTAACTTATAGTTCGTGGATACTCTACCTTGCTACGAGGATACTTGCCTTAGTAATCGGGACCATTAGTCTTTAGGACCCTAATATGGGAAAAACCTCAGTTGAATCCAATTATCCTAACCGTCCAATTAATGGGCCATCTTATGTATTTTCTGATAATGCGTCTGATTTGTACTTGCACTGAAGTCCATGCCCGATCATTTCTCTTGCACTTGCCCAGGGCTACTTATGTGTTTCCGTGTTAACTGTCCAATGGTGGACCACAACCTTTCGGATTGTATTGAAGGGTGGATTTGGGACACACATATATGATGAATGACTCTAATTATGGAAGCATTTCTATTGGATGATGAAAGTCTGTGGAAAGTGCTAATTTGAAATTTCCCTACCTTTACAGGTTGGAAAGATGAGAGACGTAAGCCTGTTTGTTTTATTAAACCAAAACATGGAATGTAAAGCTTCCATGAAACGTAAGACATGGAAACAAGCTATCAATAAGAGAGAAAAAAATTAGAAAAAGTAAAAATAAAAATAAAAAATAAAAATATTTGAAAAGAAAATTCTTCTTTGTTGTTTGTTTTGTATGTAATTTTCAGAGGGTAAGTAAAAGATAAACAGTCAAAAGTCAAGAGTTGAGAGGTGTCCTTATAGAAATTTACATTTCATAGTTATTATTATTTTTTGTAACTTATCTTTTTCTTACAAATGCATGATGGAAAATTCTTCTTAAGAGACTTATAACTACTTTCACTAACTACTTGCACCTGTTTGGATTTTTTTACTTTGACATTTATTCTTTACTTTAACATTTAGAGCATTGAGCAAAAATCATATTGAATTTCCCCTTTTCATATTTATTCGATGTCTGAAGAAGGCCCTTGAGAGCCAAGCAAGCATGTGCGGGAGCGGCTTGAGCAGTTCATTGATAGTTGATGAATATATGATTGGACATGTGCCGGCTTAATGCCTGAAAAAGAAAATTGATTACTTTCTTTTCTTAAATATTGAAAAAACACTTTCATGTTAGAAGAATTTATATTCTTTCGTATGGTTTTTTAGAATTTTTCTCTCATAATAAATGGACATACAATTAAAGGTTGAACACATGCAAATGTATCAAATGTGTCATATGTGAAACATGTGCATGTGTCACAACTATTATTGCTCATATTTAAACACGCTACATAAGTCACCTTACATTTTCGAGCACTACATATTTAGCAAATATGCTAAGTTTTGAATATGTATGTACACCTCATTTACTAAGTAATATTGTGTTTAACAAATAAAATAAAAATAACTAGTTTAGGACAATATAACCATTGACTCAGCTAAATAACATAATCATTAACTAATTAGGACCTAAATATATAAGCTGTCCAAACTTTACTTTTGTTGATACCAACCCAGCTTTAAAATGATAAAGAGAGCACAATCTAATTAGATGATAAACAAAATTGAAGGGGCATTTATATGGAGAACTTTTCGAAGCACAACAATTGAGAAAATGCAAATAAAACAACACATGCCATTGTGACAAACAAACACAAAATCCAAGCCATCCATCATAAAGCTACCACCATATAGGTTTCCTATCCTAATCATCACTTCGTTCACTAGTCAAGGTAGTAATATTTAACTGAATAAATACATGATTGTGAAAAAAATAAACAGCCAATATTTTCTAACCTTCCATTGATTTCTAATCCCATTATGGCACACCTACTAAGTGGACCACCTTAATATTTCTACACTATAAAAAAATTTATTTAAATTCTAGAAGCCACCAAAAGGTTAACTATCCATCTCTTTTCACAAATTCTCCAAAGTAGGATATGCACGATGAGGTCCACATGATGGATAGGTGGGACATCACACGTCTCCCATGCTGGCCACTTCTACATACGTGTGGTCTTAGCAAAGTTCTACAATGGTATTGGACCACATCTTTCTTCCACTGGGATGTATTGCAATTTTGAGGAAAGAGGAAAATCTTTTCTGCCCAATGCCAAACATGCATAGTTCCAATTTTCCTGGTAATGTGGAAATTCGGTATTCCAAACATGCAACAAATAGCTTAGCTAAGCATGCAGTTATGGTGCATTAATGTTTACGTAGATGCTCACACGTGTGTGTCAGCATGCCGTGATAGGTCTGAGATCAAATCCGTCCATCAGAACAGCAATATTTCATTAACTCAAAAAATCAGGTTGATCCACTTTTCAGGTAAACCATGGTTAGAACAATAAATGTATGACTCTGAAACACTTGGATCCAGCTGTTTTGAATATTGTGGGCCACATGTTGAGTAGACTGGATTTATTTTTTGAAAAAGATTAAAAGGTCCGACGAACCTGATGGATGGATTGGATGTTGCACACATGTGCTGTTCAGGCACGTGTGTGGGATGTACGTGAGCTTTATTGCACACGCATGTGACTAAAAAAGCTAACCTAAAGTCTATTAAATCAGTTCGGTGTTTGGCCCAAAAAGGTTTAGAAGTTTGTTACGTGTGAATTCAATTGGAAGTGAGGCCCAGCCTTGTAGTCCTACATTGGGTCCGTATTCTGCTGGTTAGGCCAATCCAATGGTTGATCTGAACTGTTCAAGGGATAGGATCCAACGTGATTTAGCCATGGGTGGAGTTTCCAAGAATGATCTTGTTTATACCAAAATTTTGGCACAGTACTTATGCGGGCCAATGAAATACCGTCGACGCATGTTGGCACTATGCGTTAGACTATATGTTATATGGGGTTTTATTGCATACGTATGTGCATACAAAAGCTGACCTATAGCAGTAGTATATTCTAGTTGTGTAACTACTCTTACACTATTTTCTTTCAAATTGATATTTGGATTAAATGAGATTTTTGTCTCTTTGTTTTTCAAGTGACTAAAGAGCTTGTTGAATATTTTCTTAATATAATGAGGCTGACATAATGTATAACCCTCACTATATTTTTTAAACTTTAATACCTAATATAATATCCACCTGTCTAAAATTCTTTATTTAGAAAATTAAAAAGAAAAATTTCTTTATTACAGTTATACTTTCCATTTTGTTATTGATTATTAACATATTATCTACATATAAGCATATTATTACGATATAATTGCTACAAGCTTTTGAGTATTTGTATTTATTAACAATGTTATGTGCAAAACTATATATAAGACATAATTTTAGAATCAAATTTATCATGTCATTGACCGTTTTCAATTACACATAAAGCTCTAACTAATTTCAGCCCATCATGCTTAGGCTCATACTAGACCACTCGCACCACAATCGCATCATTTCACGGCGGTTTATATAAGGTCGTAAGGGAACGACACAATGCGCATGTGCGAAGTGCGCTAACTACCGCAACTATAACCACACTGCTCACGCCTATGCCTATGCCCAAGCACGCGCGTACGTTCCAGTACATAACTCGAGTATCACAATCTCCAAAGCTCTAAGTAAGAATATTACATAAACATCCTCATATAAACCATGATTTTATTCTTTTCATTTTCGATATGGGACAAAATCACACACTATACTTTTTGATTTGAAATTCCTAAAAAACGTTTTAACAGAAAATTTCAAAATTTTAAATATTTGATTTTTTTTCTTCATAAAATCACAAATCTCAACATCAATTGCATCACTATAATTGCTTTAACACGATAATCAACGTCATCCAAACATTGTCCATGTAAATCAACGGTAATTAAAAATCATTATCTAGTCACTCAGATATGATCTTGTGCTTGTAACTGATTTGAGACTTGAAATTTCATCATTTTCAAGCAAAGTACATATTTCAGTAGGCTTATTATAACTATTGTGTCAAATATTACACAATTCAGTAATTAGATATATTAAAGTTTATTTAGTAATTAAATTTAAACTCGTATAAATATACCATGCATAACTAATTTTGCATTAAAGTTGATTCTATACATTGAGAGCACCAAGCACAATAAGTGAATTTCAAATCCAAGGGGTTCCGAATCTACACTCCCAAATGAGCCCTAATGTTAGAAAATATATTAATAGATACATCAAAAAATTAAAATAACATAAAATATGAATTTATTTTTCACCAGGCTGAATCACATAAACTAATATGTTGTCCTCCTTAAAGTGTGCCTAATGGATTCAAACAATGGTGTCAACATGTGATTCATCTGGCCCGCTCATTAAATAGTGATGAGACAGCTTAGATTTAAAAAACATCATCGTCATCCAAAACTTTCGTGGCCTCTAATAGCGTTTGGGAATTAAAAAGCCTTTTGCTTCCTATGCCGTGGCTTCCTTGATTTATTGGATCTCATTGTGTTTTTCTTTTTCTGATTCGCCTACGCCAAACCTTCGCGAGGAAACATGAGGCTGCTCTTGTAAAATATCGTGAGAAACAGCGAATATTTAAAATGGCGAGAAAACGGTCTCCGAGAGCCCGAGTCCCCAGCTCCAACTTCCACGCTTTTACACTCGTCATTGATGAGGGCAAACCCGTGCGTGTACGCTTGGGACTATAGCCGTTGGATCTGGGGCCACCGTTTAGTGATCTAAGCCGTTTATACGCTTCGGATGGGGAATAAAAAAAAATAAAACTCTCTGGGTAGACTCATTCAACCGTTTGATCATTTTTCCTTTTTCCTTTGAATATGAACCGTCCTTTAGAATCGCTATGTGGCACATCATATAAGCGGTTTGGATCATCCAACGGCTAGATTCTGGACGTGTAAAAGAAAAGTACTACTTGGGATATAACTTTTCTATTTTTGACCTCCAGATATGTGGTAAGAAAGGGATCTGCAACAATGGTCCACATTCAACTGAAATCAATTCCCTGGACGGGAAGACCGGATCTGCCAATCTTGGAGATTTTTGCAACACGGTCTACCACAGAGGGAGGCACTAGACCAATGGTCTGGATTTCGAATCATGCGGTCCACAAGGTAGAATTGAAACCCACGTACAGTGTGAAAGAGCCGCGTTTTCTTATTATTCAAGAAATGGCACGTGAATCATGCGGTATTAGGGGTCATTTTCTTTTATTTTCTTTTCTTCGCACCTGATGCATGCATTAACCACAGGCACCCATCTTCCACCCACCTATGCACGCAATACACGTGTCAAACTGACACACGTGTGAGATGGGCGTGGATTAGATACTGACAAAGTCAGTAGCCAAATCGCTACTGAAGTGAAGTCACCAAGCTATGTGGACCCCTCCATGATGCATGTGTTGTATCCATACCGTCCATCCATTTGTTGAGATCGTTTTATGGTATGAGAAAATTAATGAGATTGATCTAAAGTTCAAGTGGACCCCACAATAGAAAACAGTGGGGATAGTGACATCCACCGTTCAAAACTTCCTAGGGGCCACGGAAGTTTCCAATCGAGCTTACATTTTTGTTTTCACTTCATCTATCTCTATGTTAACTTATGAATAGCTTAGATCTAAAAAATACATCATGGTGGGCCCTATAAATGTTTCAATGGTGGGTGTGACTGATCCCACGGTTTTCTGTGGTGGGTCCACTTGAACCTTAGATTTATTTCATTCTTTTTCTCATCCCATAAAACGATCTCTCCAAATGGATGGACGGTATGGATACAATACACGCATCATGGCAGGTCCACAAAGCTTGGTGACGCCACTTCAGTAGCCATTTGGCACCCTTGAGTATCTAGTCCACGCCCATATTAGGCAGGCATAAGATAACCCTCCGGTGGTAGTGTGTGCGTGTGTAAAAAGAAAGAGAGATGACTGAGAAAGCTTTGATGCGAGAATCAAGCGGATTAGGATTGGTTACTGCCCCTGCCTGAATCTACCTATGTGTAGGCCCCGCTTGGTAGAATTTGATTGAATGTCAATAGACTGTCAGAGATTAGGCCCACCGTGATGTATGCATCTTATGTATCCACACTACCCATCTATTTTGACAGCTCATTTTAGAGCATGATGAAGCGTATCCTTAATCTTAGGTGGATCTATTTTATTTTTTGGATCATATCCTAAAATGAGCTATCAAAACAGATGTGCAGTATGGATTTAAGCACATACATCAAGGTGGGCCCCACATTCAGGTATCCAACCACCTTGGGGATCCACGGAAGCCACGCCGGTTTGACAGTTGTTTGGTACACTGTGGAAGAGGATTATCTGGTGTACCACACACTACTTCTGTGGTCCCACGATGAGGTATGTGTTATATCAAAGCTGTCCATCCGTTTGGCAGCTCATTGTAAGGCTAGAGCACAAAAATAAGGCAGATCTAAAAATCAAGTTGACCACACTGAAGAAAGCAGTTAAAGATTAAACATATGCCATTGAAACTTTCTTGGGTAAATGAAGTTTTGGATTAATATGATATTTATTTTTTTTCTCTTCATCAGGTCTGTGTAACCTTATGAACAGATTAAATAAAAAATAAATAGTGGGCGTTATGAATGTTTTAATGGTGGTAATCTTCGTCCCACGGCTATTTATGGTGCAGTCCACTTAAGATTTTGAAATGACTCATTTTTTTTTTGGATCATGCACTAGAATGATCTCGCCAAATGAATGGCTCTATGTGGATATAATAAATACATCATTGTGGGGCCACATAACCTTGGCCTCCTTTCAACCTTTGTAACCCGATCGCGACTCGAGGAGCCAACGCACCACGTACACACATTAGCCAGATCGGTGGTGCGCCGTACACCAGCTAATCCGAGTGGGGGATCACGTATGTGTTATATCCACACGGTCCATCAATTTTTTTGAGATCATTTTAGAGCATGAGAAAAATAACGAGGCAGAGGAAGATTCAAATCCACACCTTAAAAAGCACTATGGACAAAGAAGCCTACCCTTGAAAATTTCTTAATATTTGTATTTCCCTTCATCTTTGTCATCAAGGTGGACGTAGGAAGGTTTTAACTATGGGTATTATTGTTTTTTTTTTTTTTTTTCATGCACTCACACGCCCCACACATGTTCGCACACTCACATCACATAGTGTGCTCCAACCCAAGACCTCATGTTGAAACTCTTGTTCCCACTACTCCATGTGGTGTGGTTCACTTGAGCTTTGAATCTGCCTCAGTTTTGGATTCAAGCCTTAAAATGGTCTCGTGCTGTAGAGTGAAATGGATGGACAGTGTGGATACAACACAGACGCTGTATTGTGTCTTACAGCAGTTTTCCACCTCAACATGAGGGAAGTGGTGATGTATAGGTAGGGCTAAAAGCCGGTTGGGTTCAACCCGACATTGGATTGAGCTCAGGCAGCATGTATAAAACTTGAGCTTGGGCTATATAAACGGCAACCAACTTGGGCTATATAAGTACCATCTCAATAAATTTTTGTTTTCTTTACACATGCACCTGCTACACACCCACGCACGCCATAGCGGGATTTCACCACCTATGTGTTTCGAACCCAAGACCTTGTGTTGAAACTCCTTAGAGTCTACCGCTTGGGCAAGGATTCAAACCTCCAACCCAATAAAACTTGGGTCAAGCTTGGGTCAAAGTCTTGAGTTGCTTTGCCTAACTCAAACCTGGTCAATATATAAGTTCATTATATATTATAATTGAGTGCTAATCTTCTGTGTTGAAGGCATACAAAATTCCAGTGCTGTTAAGTCTCATTGGTCCACACCATTTCTAATGACTCAAGCTAACAAGATATGCCAGATTTCTCTCTCTCAAATAGATTATGTGCTACACAACATGACTTTTAAAGAAGTAGTTGTCTTATATTTTAGCTTGTATATTTAGAAAAAATGAAGGTCTTTATGATAAATAATTATATATATAATTAATAAAATCATGTGTACAAAAAGTAAGCCATGTATTGAAATATAATAGACTAATGTAATAAGAAAAATATTACCATGTATCTGCCCAACCAACCCTACCAAGCTTGCTGGGTTTGGGCTTTGGTTGGGTTAGGGTTGAGGTATAGGAACATTGGGTTAGGCTAGGGTTGAACACCAACCCGGCCTGTCCCGACCCAACCCGCTGGACTTTCAGCCAACACACCAATCTGCGTCCAGTAGGCCCCATTTTATATAGCAACCTCTGATATAAAAATCAATTAATGCCATGTCACAACTATGCATGATCTGAATATTTGTAGGGGCAGTACTTAATTTGAGTCCGAATCATGCTAGTCCACTCATTAGGTTGGGCCTATGTGTGGACATCAATTATGCCACGTCTCGATGGTTCATACTTATGTGGACATCAATTACTTTTAACTTTGGATTGCAGGAATCTCCTGTAACCACTAATACAGATTAATGAAAATGCAAGTTATGTGTACATCTTGTGGTGGGCCCTGCAATTAACTTTACAGATACCTATTACCTCTAATATGGATTAATGAAAATGCACCTTATATGCGCATTTTGTGGTGGGGCCCACAATTAATGTTACCAGGTACCTTTCTTATTATTGGTTCACTATATAACTCACGAAACACATTTTTACTGGTCCTCATCAGAGTCACAAGGAATTTCTGCATGTTACACACATATGTAAACAATTATACTGACGTGAATTTCCAACAAGCCTTAGGACTCGTTTCACATAGGTTGATTTGAAATACTTGAGTTTGGAATTCTCTAGTTGTGTTTGGCGCCCTGAATTCAGAATTTTCACTAATCCAAAAGTAGTTATGCATAGTATATTCATAGAGGTTTGAATTTAATTTCTAAATCAACTTTAATATCCCTAATTAGTATAAGTTATGTCATGTTTGATATAGTGATTGTAATTAACCTGTCGACATATATATTTTAACAAAAAATGATGAAATTCTAAGTCTCGAATGGGCCACAAGTATAGGATCACATCCAAGTGACTAACCAATGATTTTTAAATGTTGATTTACATGGACATTGTTTGGATTGCACAAGCTATCCCATTGAAGTAATTTAATTAATCATGCACTTGATAATTTAATTGTTTTGAGATATCATCAGTGGGCCACGTTCCCAATAGATTAGTAATCTAATGACACACATATTACCCATATAACTCATGGGAGGATTATAAGATGTAATCCTAGCTTCCACATTGGATTTCAAACCTTTTTTTAAAAAAAATAAAAAATTATTACACACGCACACACACCCCCACACACTCATGCCGGTGGGATTTCACCACCTATGGGTACTCGAACCCTTAACCGGGTGTTGAAACTCCTAGAGAGTATACCACCCGAGCGAGAGTAAGGATCCCATTGGATTTCAAACCTAGAAGATGATTCGAAATCCCCAGTTACTTTATGGTGCCAAACAAACAAGGTACTTGAAATCCCCTCCTACCCTCTTAAATCTATGGTACCAAACAACCTCGTTACTACTGGAAGCCCATGTAAAATTTAGATGGTCCCACAAAACTGTAACAGGGTTGCACGAAATCTGCACCCAATTAAACAGTTTGCATGTAACCCATGAGGGGCGAGAATTGGATTGTATACTGCTGCCACCGTGATGCATGGATTCAATCCATGCCGTTCATCTATTTCTTCATATCATTTTAGAGTATGAGCCCAAAAAGTAAAACAAATCCAAGGCTTAAGTGGACCACACTACAAGAAAACTTTCTTAGGCCCACCTTGATGTGTATTTGCCATCCAACTGGTTTATATGGTCACAAAGATCTAGATATATCCAAACGTTTGTCGTCCTTAAGAAGTTTTTAATGGTAAGCATTTAATCCCATGTGGTCCACTTGAGCCTTGGATTTGCCTACTCATACCCAGGGTGTGTTTGGTCCATGTAATTGAATGGTATTGAATTGTATTAGATGAGATTATCATCATTATTGCTCAATGATTGCATGTGTGGAAATACCATAGTATTATAGCCATCTAATCCCATGTTTGGGATAAAAATTTTACTATGGGAAAACATTAGATTAAGCAAAATCATGTTTTGCAGACCATGGAATTGTAATCAATGGACCAAATTCACAATAGATGTCATTCACTTCTCTCTCTCTCTCTCTCTCTCTGTCTGTATGTATATATATATATATATATATGTATATATATATATATATATATATATATATATATATATATATATATATAATCAAAATGTCAATGTAAACAATGTATATGGATGGAGGGCATGGATAAACACATTATCAATGTGGGACTGGGTATAGTGGATTTCAAATGGGACCAAATGCACTTTAGGATTAAATGCAATTCCATCCCACCTAATCCCAACCTTTCCCATCATCTCCAAATGCTAGATGGAATTGGTAAGGACCAAATGCAATTCTATCCCTTCTAATCTCATCTAACACCCTGTGCCAAATGCCCTAAACTAATGTGGAAAAAGGGATGAAAGGTGTAGGTAAAACCATACATCATGGTGGACCCACAGAGTCCCTGTCTGGAACAATTTCGTCCAGGCGGGACAAGACGCAATCCGCTTCCTGTGAGGCCATATGCTATGTTTTACTTTGAATTATGTAGACTGCCGGCGTGTGAATCCGTTTTTTCCCTTTCTTGGAACCTTCCACTACTCCGAACGGAAGTCAGAAATTTTGAGAAGCTTCTACAAGACTTGGACCTGCTGTGGTCTTCCATTTCTTCAGCATGCTGAAAGCGACATACTACAATAATCCGGCAGGGTATGATAGATGATACGCAGGCTGTTAGAAATTTGCAGAAGAACTGTATACTTTGCATACAAGTAATTCAAACTAGAGAGTTGAAATTATATGTACCAGTTTAGAGGTATTAAGAACTTAAAAATACTTTTATTTGGTAATTTAAGAATCAGATAAATGGACATTTATTGGAAGGTTAAAACTGAAAAAGAAAACGAAAAATCCAATGGTTTTATGTCAGAAATTGATATATGAAGTGGTTCTAAAATCTAGAACTAAGTTTAATGAGTTAATAAATGCCAAGTGCTATTTTTAAGTGCCTGCATATCAAGCGTCATCCACAGCCCGAGTATCGGATGAAACAGTAGAAAGATTTTATATCCCAAAGGTGGACTGACTGACATGGAATGGAAGTGGATATTCCTTGTGATGGGTGGTGGGATTTCATTTGGCCACGTGTGCTGTCGCATGGGGAAAATTGCCGAGCATCTGCCTACAAAAATTTCCTTAGTCATATATTCCCATAAGAAATCCACTTGGTACATCAGTTTTTCAAACTAGCAATGGGACGAAAGTCAGAAAAATTATGTAAATCCAAAAGTCGGATGGACCGTTATTTGGGCCACAGGTGTTTTCTCTTCATTGAGGTTGATGTGACTTTATTAATAGTTTGGATGGCAATTAAAAATCATTGAGTCTTAAGAAAGTACCAATGATGGACATTATTATCACCACTGCTTACTATGGTGTGGTCCACTTGAGTATTTGATATGCTTCAATTTTGGTCCTATATCTAAAATGATATGAAGAAATAGAAGGATGGTGTGGATAAAAATCAGCAATCACAGTGGCTGCTTAAAGCCCCATGTCTGTTCCAAGCTCAGACTGATACTTGGTATATATGTAATCTACATCACACCCATCATTGAAAATTTGGTGGGACCACATAATTTTTGGATCAAGATGATATTTGTGTGTACAGTTTATCCCAATGGTAATAATCTCCCAAACGGTTTGAATGGCATATAAACATTATCATGGGGTTCAAGAAGATTCCATGTGTGTAAGTTTCCATTCTCCTTAATTCTTATCCTGCGGCCCACACGAATGTAAGGGCCTGTGTGGTAGCATGGATTTGGAGCCCCTTGGATTCGGAACCTCCTGTATTTGGAATTTTTCCATTGTATTTTGCATCTTAGATTCAGTCTCCCTTAATTCAAAAGTAGCTATGCATAGTATATTTATAGGGTTTGAGTTTAACTGTTAAATCAACTTTAATATATCTAATTAGTATACCTATGTAATGTTTGACATAATGGTTATAATAAGCCCGTTGAAATATATACTTTGCTTGAAAATGATTAAATTCCAAATCTTAGATGGACCATAAGTATAGGATCACATCCAAGTGACTAACTAACAATTTTTAACCGTTGATTTACATGGATAATGTTTGGACTACGCAGATTATCTTATTAAAGCAGTTATAGTAATGCAGTTGATAAATTAATTGTTTTGGGATATCATAAGTGAGCCATGTGCCCAATAATTTAGTAGCACAATGACACACATGTTACACGTGTAACTCTTGGAAGGATTTTAGACAACTTGAGATGAGCCAGGAAGACAAGGGTCACAAGACTAATCTAATGCGTACTCATGACTGAGGGCAACATCTCAACAACTTGGAAACATGCTTCACGATGCATTTATTTTTAATAGCGCTCTTTCAATCCTGAAAGTTACAGGAAGTCTCGAATCCACGTAACACACACACCCCTCTCAATCCATTCTTTTCTTTTTTTCATTTTTTCTAAAACACACATAAGATTTAAATCCATGTTCTCCACAAATGGACCCGTCTTTAATGGGCCCACAAAACATTGTCACGGAAATGAAATCATATGCACCATCTGACTAACAAGATCCATGTGCGCCTCTGTGTATGGGCTAAGTGATTCAACTCAGCCCAGCTAATATGACCTACATATCACACTAAAGATCACACTAATCTGTGATCCACACAATCTAAGGGGCAGCTTAAGCAAAGGGAGTCAACTGACAAAAGGGCAACATAATCAGGATTTCACAGTAGGCCTGATGAATAATTCAATGAAGTAGCAGGTCCATAGGTTTAAAAAAACAAGCCCATCTAATTATCTCACCCCATCTGATGTTGATTTTATTGGACAGAATTTTTCTTTTTTTCTTGTTCATCTGATCTTTATGGTGGATGCATACACTGGACGGGTGAGTTGGATGTCACTGAGCCATGGCGATGGGTGCATGGACAACCATATATGCGATACATGAAGGGATGATCCATGTTGATTATAATGGAAGAAATGTGCATGGTGTGATGAGAGGGCGTGCATGGTAGAATTACATGTCTTGTAATTCCACTTTATTTGTATTTTTTTTAATGCACCCATGATGTAGAGCATGTCGCGGACAATTTCATGGCCGAGATGGATCAGAGAAGGCACGGTCGGCGATAGAAGTGATCCGGACCATCAAACCTTAGATCGGGCGTATCTCGCAATCCGGAATGAGTTATCCGACGCAGAATATGTGATTTTGGGATAGAACGAGCTACTTTAGCCAACCAACCCGCTATGCCGGATTGCGCAGCCCGGATTTGTGAGAAACCCCCCTGATCGATGGTCATTTTCCCGTTTTAATTTCGTTTTTACTAGTTATGGTAAGTTTTAATTTGCTTATAGCTCTTCATCCGTTGGGCTTTAGGAGTTGTGTCCAACATGAAAAGTGCTTAGGTTAATTAGGAGAACGGTTTGGTGAAGCCAAATAGGACACTTACTATTTTTGGCCGAAAACCTTGCACACTAGTAGACATCACGGCCGTCTATAAATAGTAAGTTTACTATTTATAGTAAGTTGTGGATTCTAGGAGTTTTAGTTGTAGTTTGAGTCTGATTTCTTTTCTATTGCTTGGTTCCCTTATTTAAAGGGGTGTAAACTCGTTTTTAGTCATTTATCAATTAATTTCAAATTTTATTAGAATTTATTCCTATTTTCCTGCTTTCTTTCCTCGTGGATTCGAGAAGTCTCTGTGAGGAGTCCAGAGAAGCTCCGTGGATTCGGAGTAATTATCCTTGAGGAAGACAGTAATTGACCTCATCATGTTCATCCCTGCGTCAACCCACACACGATGTAGTGGGATTTCACCATCTATGGGTATTTCTTATTATTCAAGGAATGACACATGAATCATACTGGAATTGTTTGATCTTCTTTTTTTTAGCCCTCACACCTGATGCACGCATTAACCTTGGGAACAAATCTTCCACCCCCCTAAACACACAACACACGTGTCAACCTGGCATGTGTGGAAGATATTAGGTGGGCATAAAATAAGTCTACAGTTGAGATGACATTGATGCAAGAACCACGCGGACTTAGATTGGGTACCAAGCTTGGCACAGACATGATACGAATTTAATTGGATAACAGATTTGTTGATGCAAAAATCTGGTTCATCCTCTTTAGACCTTTGAATCCTGCACAGGAAGAAGACAAAGGAGACCCTGGCTAGAGCAGGGGACCCTCCGATGCCAAAGTCAGGCTAGGAATCTGGGTCTTATAGTATTGAAGGGTTCTTGGAGAGAGTTTTTGCATACCTTTGTTCCCTGAAGAGCCCTCTTTTTATACGCGTGAAGGGCCCCGGTGTAAGGGGATTCTCTCTCTGATTTTTGGAGGATTTGATTTAGTTGCTAATTGTTTATGGATACTTCCCGATCCCGAGATTTCCGGGGTCGGGAATACTCTTACAAGATTTTCGGAACGGTGTTTAAGATTACACCGTCTTTCCTTTGCTTGGTTCGATTTTGCCTGTTGACTCGGACTTACCTGTTGCCTCGGTCTTGCCTATTGCCTCAGACTTGCCTATTCCCTCGGTTTTGCCTCTTGCCTCAGTCTTGCCTCTTGCCTCTTGACTCGGTCTTGCCTCTTGACTCGGTTTTGCCTTTTGACTCGGTCTTGCCTCTTGCCTCGGTCTTGCCTATTGCCTCGGTCTTGCCTCTTGCCTTAGGTGAGTTTAGCGGGGTTGTTCTATTATATGACCGAGTCCCTGGACTTTTCATTTTTTTTCCCCCAACAAGATCTATTAAAAATGAGTTCATGCAAAGCATGTTTTAAAGTTGTTATGTATTTTATTTCTGACATCAGCTTGCCTTTCTGTCAAAACTGGCCTCCTTGTGCCTATGCTAAGCAAGGTAGTACTCAATCTGAGTTTGAATCAAGCTGGTCTAGTCATTAGGTTGGGCTTATGTGTACAATGAATACTAATATTAAGAAGTTTTATTAAGATACATATACGAAGGTTGGTATGTGTGTGGAGACAAAATGCTTTTAACTTAGGTTTGTAGGAGTCTCCTCTAACTTCTAAGGTGGACTAATGAAAATGCACCGTATTTGCACATCTTATTGTGGGCTAGCAATTCATGTTAGCAGGTTCCATTGGTGAAATAACGGTTTCCCTTTTTCATTATTGACTGGTCCTAATCAGGGTTACAGACAATTTTGAGTTATAGGCACTTCACATCCTATGTGTTTGCCTAATAGTTGTATGTTGGACACATATGTAGACAATTATATAGATATGAAGGTCCTGCCACCCTTTTTACTGGTAGCCATGTAACCAAATGCTCTACAAGGCTCGTTTTGATGCTCATATTAGCATGTGGACCCAATTAAAAGGCAGATCCAAAATTTAAGTGGACCACACCGCAAGAACAACAAGAATTAAAATGTTCATAATCGAAACTACCGTGCAAGATGGATTTTTTTTATTTTCACACACACTCGTACCCATGTACTCACACCATGGTAGGATTTCACCACAATGGGTACTTCACTCCAATCCATGACCTACATCTTGTTGAAATTCTTGTGAGTCTACCATTGAGCTATAAGTAAAAACCCACCATAACACAGATTTAAGTTGATCAGATGGATGAGGACCATTGATCAATTTTGACCATCCATTTGGTGATATATGAATTTTATCCAGGTTGTTCATCTATTTTTCCATATCATTTTAAAATATGAGGTAGCCTCAAAATGAAATAGGTCCAAGGATCAAGTTGGACCATACCTTAGGAAGTAGTAGTGATAATAGCCCACCCGATACCTTCCTAGGGTACACCGTGATGTTTAGTTGGCATCCCACCTGTTCGTCTGGTCACATAGACCTGGGAAAAACACAATGTTGTCTTGTAGCCTTTTGGAAGTTTTTAATGGTGGGTGTTCAATATATATACTGTGTGGTCCACTTGGGCCTTAGATCTGTCTCATTTTTGAGCTAATACCTAAACTCATGATATGGAAAAATAAAATAAAATAATAATAATAATAAATAAAATAAAAAAAGAACAAAAGATGTGGATAAGAACCATTTTTGAACCCTACATGAGTGCTTGCGTGTGAATGTGAAATTTTCTTTCTTAAAACCTTCCACTAACCCAAATAGAAGTCAGTAGCTTTAAGAAACCTTCCATTAACACAACTTCGGCATGCTGAAAGGGACATACTATAATACTCTGGCAGTGTTCGATAGACGATACACACGCGGTTAAGAATTTGCTGAGGAACTGTATACTTAGCATACAAGTAATTTAAACTAAAAGAGCCAAAATTATATCTACCAGTTTAGAGACATCATGAACCAAAAATTGCTCTTATTTTCTAATCTAAATATTAGATAAATGGACATTCATTGAACGGTTAAAAATGAAAAATAAAATAAAATCCAATGGTCTTATTTCATAAATTGATATATGGAATGTTAATGGGCTCTAGAACTAAGTTTAATCTGAGTTAATAAATGACAGGTGTACTTATTTCCAAGTGCCTGCATATCAAGCATCATTTGCATCCCGAGTATCAAATAAAATAGAAGATATTACAGTGCAAGATAGATTGAATGCATCATTTGCAGCCCGAGTATCAAATAAAATAGAAGATTTTACAGTGCAAGATAGATAGAGAGGTGGACTGTGTGGCATGGAAGTGGACATTTCTGTGATGGGTAGTGGGATTTGAGTTGGCCACGTGCGCTATTGAGGCAAATTGCTTGCACCGCCGCCCACAAAAAAGTTCCTGTATCATATGTTCCGTGAGAAATCCACTTATAGTTCACCACTATCTGGATGTAGGGCAAAAGTCAGAAAACTTGCAAATTCAAAACTTAGATGAGCCACAAACAGTAGAATCTGAACATCCACCACTATTGAAAATTTTGTGGTGGCCTCATGTAGACCGGATCGTGGACAGTTTTATGGCTAAGATGGATCAGAAGAGGCCCAATCACAAGCAGAAGTGATCTGGACCGTCAAAACTTTAAATTGGGCGCATCTCACAATCTAAAATGAGTTATTCGGTGTACTATATGATTTTGGGGTAGGACGAGCTACTTTAGCTACCCAATCTGGCTATACTGGGCTATAGCTGGGTTGCGCACGCCAAATTTGTGAAATACTATCAGATGGACAGTCGAATTCCCGTTTTATTTTTGTTTTTACTATTTGTAGTAAGTTTTAGTTCAAGTATAACTCTTCATCCATAGTTCTTTAGGAGTTGGGCACGGCATGAAAACTGCTTAGAATAATTAAGAAAACGTCATGATTCATCCAAATAGAACACTTACTATTTTTTGGCCGAAAACCATGCGCACTAGTAGACATCACAACCGTGTATAAATGGTAAGTTTACTATTTATAGTAAGTCGAGAATTCTAAGAATTTTAGTTGTAGTTTGATTCCAAAACTTCCCCGCTAGCTTAGTATCCTTATTTAAAGGGTTGTGAACTTGTTTATTTAAATCATCAATCAAATTATGAATTTTATAAAATTTATTTTATTATTATTATTTTTTTTTTGCTTTTTTCCTTATAGATTCAAAAAGTCTATGTGAAGAGTCTAGAAAATCTCCATGGATTAGGAGTAGTTATCCTTGAGGAAGACGATGATCGGCCTCAATACATTCATCCCTGCATCATGGCCACACAAGTTTTATATCAAAATGATATTTGTGTGTACTGTTGATCCCAATTGCAGTAACTTATGAAATGGTTTGGATGGCATATAAGCATTTCATCTGTGCAAGTTTTCTTCTCACTGATTTCTATCCGGTGGCCCACTTGATTGTTGGATCATCCGAATTTGAGACATTGTCCTCCCATGAGCTTGAGAACGTCCGGGAATCTCGGTGGCCTCGTGTAGCAATGGGCCCGGGATACAGGCCTGATTTGTTACAGACTCAATTGAAGACATCAGAACAACTTTAAAACATATTCCATGTGGACTCATTTCTAATCGTTATAGGTGGTCCAATCAAATCCCACCATGTTATATCACCACACCAGACAATCTACTCTAGGTGGTATGTGACAATATGGTGTGGTTACATACCCACACTAACTATAGAAATTCCATGGTAATAAACCATGGTAATTCGTTTCATCAGGTCAGCCATACCCATGCGAAGAAAACAGGCCGATAAAAAAACGTCGTGTTGGACATAATCCCATGAGGCCTACTTGTGGTTAATCATTAGTGCATGAGTCTCATAAGGTTTATCTTCTTTTTTTATTATTTATTTTTTTTTGAAATTAATATTTGTTCAACTAGCTTTTTCCTTAAATGATATAAGCCATGAATCGTAATCCAAGGCTCTATACAGTAGAACCAGACTAGGATAATTACACTCAACTACTCCAAATTTGGTTAGGTGAACCGCTAGACCTAAATCGTTCATCCTCAACTTTATATAAGTCCCGTATCATGTAAATCATCTGATTTTGAGAGCTCACTCTTCCACATAGACTTTCATCCCATTTGTGGGATATCTATCCATGCAGAAGGTGGCCACACTACCTACCACAAAAGTGAGGTTGATCCACCTATTAGGTGGGCCACGCCAGTGCACTAAGTCATACCAACGGCTGTCCATTAATATTGAAGATGTGTCCTGCTGTATGCGTGCGTGGATTTGATTTTCATATCAGATGCTCATCATGGTGTGGCCCACCGTTTGTTTCAAGTAGATATTCAACATATGTGATCTATTGGCCAGCAAATATGGCTATAATATGTGTATCAGAACATTTCCCCATCTAACATACAAGTGTAGTCCAGGGAAAAAAAAAAAACAAAAAGACAAGCCTGGCAGGGTTTCAGAACAGAGCATGTTCACGTGGTGGTCCACCTAGTACATGGCTCTGATTCTGCCACCTTGACATGATTCAAGCTGTGTCACTTGCCTGGGCTTGCCCGAATTGTTGTGATACTTGACTACAGCTCCTTTGAACATCCTTTTAATTTCAATGTATCCCGGTTGAATTTCGAGTCAATATCTTTTTATGCCAAGCTTAGGTTTTTGAACTATGGTATTTCCATGGATCATAATATATACCATTTTTTATTTTATTTTCTTTCATTTGGGTCATACCTTCAATGCACCATGCTTAGAAAATCTACTCAATAGGACGACCCTAAGAAGGATGGTTCATCATGGTGGGACCCATTAGGCCAATGGTCTCCATCAATGAACCATTTATCACTACTCATGAGGACCGTTAATAATTTCCCTGATCAGGTGAAACCAATGACATGCTCACCTAATGATGGATAACATTCCCAGGGACTCCATTCTACAATCCAGCAACTCCACCTTCCAATCCTAGAAGCCAATCTTCCAATCCTGAAAGATCCATCTTTAATTCGAGTGACACATGCCTCCCAAACAAATTTTTTTTTTCTAGTAGACACAAAGAATTAAATCCAAGTTCTCCACAAATGGACCGTGATTTAACGGGCCCACAAAACATTGCACAGAAAATGGACCATATCCGCCATCCAACGAACAACATTCCATGTATGCATGTCTGTCCATGAGCACACATGATACCCCATGGCCCAAAGATGGTGTGTGATGGTACACAACCAGAAGGGATTTCATAGTAGGCCTGATGAATGGTTCAATGAAGTAGCAGGTCCATAGGTTTAAAAATCAAGCCTATCTAATTAGCTCACAACAGCTGATGTTGATTTGATTGGACAGATTTTTGGTTAGTCTGATCATTATGGTGGACACATGTTGGACGGCTTGAATGTCAAACGCACATGTGGGTCGCAGTTTAAGGAACAAATAAATGAAGGCATTTTAGTAATTTCTTCTTATGAAAATAAGTTCTTATTTTTTAAATAGGCTGTTTAGGAAAGTTCTAATTTTAACATGGGTCTTGCTAACGATCAACACTTGAGGTCTTGGTATCGATCCCTAGCAAGGGTGGCTAACATGGAGTGTGTGTACTGACATGGGTGTGTACTAACAAGCTAAAAAAAAAAAAAAAAAAGAACAAAAGAGTAATTTCTTCTTATAAAAATAATTCCTCCATGCACATTTAAACCCACATTGATGGGCGCACACACAACCATATATGTTGTAATCTGTTAGGAGTGTCACGTTGACATTATGGGGCTGTTTAGCATCAATATTAATAAGAGCTTATTTGCTTATTCTTTAAAAAAATAAGTTTTTATTTTTTAAATAGGCTGTTTAGGAAAGTTCTAATTTTAGAGTTTATTTAAAATTTAAATTTTAAAAAAAGTTAAACAGAAGTTTTTTTTTGTAGAGTTTATTTGGTTTAAGCGACTAAACATTTTTAATTAATTTTTGGACAATTTTATCATTGACATTTTTAAGTAATTCTCATCTTACCCACATCCCTTCTCTTTGCAATCTCTTTAAGGTGGGCCCACAATGAGCAACCCATATTAAAGGTGGGAGCCATATGATGAATGGTCCACATCAAGGTGGGCTCACATGATGCATGATCACATTAAGGGTGGGCCCTACATTAAAGTGTGGACCCATAAGATGGACAACCCACATCAAAGGTGGGACCCACATGATGGATGGTGGATAGTGAAGGTGGGACCATATAATAGAAGGTTAACATCAAAGGTGAGCCCACATGATGAACGACCCATATTTTAGGTTGGGCTCCACATGATGGCGGTCCACAAGCCCACATCAAAATGTGTTCCCACATGATGGACTATCCGCATCAAAAGGGCCCCACATAATGATGGTCCTTAGAAAAGGTGAGCCCCATGTGATGGATGGTGGACATCAAAAGTAGGCCTACATAATAAACGACCTATATTGAAGGTGCCCCACATGATGAATGGTCTACATCAAGGTGGGCCCACATAATGCATGATTCACATCAAAGGTGGTCCCCACATGATGGATTGCCCACATCATAGGGTGGCCTATCATGGACCATCCACTTTAAGTGGGTCCCACTTGATGGACGGTCCACATCAAAGGTTGAACCCACATAATGGATGGTGGACATTAAAGGTAGGTCCACGTGATGGAGGGTTGACATCAAAGGTGGATCCACATGATGAACGATCCATATTGATGGGGGACCCACGTAATGAATGGTCCACATTAAGGTGGCCCACGTAATGGACGGAGTGGGTCATACATGATGGATGACCCACATCAAAGTGTGGCCCCTCATGATAGAGGGTCCACATTAAGTGGGCCCTACCTAATGGACTGTCCACATCCAAGGTCTCACATGATAGATGAACCATATCTAAGGTAGCCCAACATGATGGATGATTCACATAAAAGGTGCACCCCACACGATGGAGGTGGGACATCAAAAGTGGGCTCACATGATAGACAAACCACTTCAAAGGTAGGGCTCACATGATGCACACATCAAATTTTGATCTCAAGATGTGGGCAGTGGATAGAGTTGTTGTCTTTGAAAACTACATCAACTACTCTTAGAAAAACTCTTATTTGTATGTTTTATCAAACATGCTTATTACCTATAAGAAATTTTTTCAAAAAAAAAAATTTGAAAAAATAATTTTATGAAAAGAGCTTATTTAAAAATGCAAAATGAGCCTGAAGGCTATAGCCATCATGAAACGATGATCCATATTTATTAATATAAAAAAGGTACACTCATTACCACCTAACATGTGAAATAAAACTTTGATGATTCATCCTTCTTAAATGTCACTTTAATGAGATGAGCTGACCATCCAAAAAATAGTTAGGAAAATGAGTGAATTTATTTTTATTTGTATTTTTTCTCTAATAAATTAATAATAATATGAAGAATAAAATCATCTCCATTATTCCATAATTTCACAAGATATTAGAGAGTTGATTGGGTGCTGTTAATTGTTACCATTTGTTAAATAATTTTACATGATTTCTGTACTCTTTATAATGATTTGACAAGCCTTATTTGCGATTGTTGACAAGCAAATCAACGTCCAATAGATATTAGAATTCAATTAGAATATACTTCTTAGTCCAATCATCATTTTCTCTTCAAACACACCACACCATTGACGACCATCCAACTGCAAATTTGAGCACTATTTTTGTTGCCCACTCAGTTCATAATACCATTTCATCGGTCTTATTTTTCAAGGCTGACCGAAGCACCGCCCCATTCATCACGAATAGCCACAATGAATAGGAAATTAAATTCACTAGGTATGGACAATGAAATGATAAAAAGAGAATTTTCAAGAAATATAAATGAAACGAAAATAACATTTTAATATTTTTTTATAAAAGCAAACATAAAAATAATATTTTCGTAAATTGGCATTTAGAGAATCACAATGATATTTCAAATATACTTAAAAATTCTACGACTCTACTAAACATCTTTTTGTTTGATACATGTTTAACAATAACACAAATGATGTGTAACATGCATGCAAGGAAAAGCCAATGTTATTAAACTATACCAAGCGCAAAAATCAAGACAGTCCACTCTTTTTGCCAACATAATGAATGACCCAAATCCCACAACTTCTTGCCATAATGGGACATGCATCGCATATTGCTTCTTTAGTATGCTTTGGTTACCTTGAACAGTATGATGGTTTCATAAGCATGCATTCATAAATTTTATAGCAGGTAAATGTGTAACTCAGATCTAATCCTTAAATTTGTAGAGCACTCACGAGATTGATTATAAATGACAAATTCAACTAAGATGATGACATCTAATTATAATAGAAAAAAAATCTAAGTATTCAATTTCAAGAATGAAATTACCATAATCAAATTTGAATTTTGATTCTCCAGATATTTAATTCTAGAAATTTTATTTTGGCATTATCGAGAAAATGATGATGTTCTAATTATAAAATGAGTCGCATGCAAATCTAGATGGTCCAAATTGTTATCCCAACTGTGAACAGTAACACAAATATTAGAGAAAGAATATTTCCTAACCATCTTATTTTTTATTTTTCTTATGTAATTCTCTTCTCGGCTTATTTTATTACATGCGATTTGTGTGAATTGAATTCCCTTCTCTTAATTAGTACCTCTGATTCTTTTATTTCCCTTCTTTTTTTGAAATCTTTTTCTGTTTCTTGATGAATTAGAGGATGGTTTTCTATTCTTCTTCTTTCTTTCTTTGAAATCTTTCATTGTTTCGTGATAGAGGATGGTTTAAGAATCTGTGGAAGTTTTCCCACTGCAAATGTACTTTTAGACATGCATTTGCAGCCTGGAAATCAGGTGGATGGGTTTTCTGATGGAGATCTTTTATCAAGAATATGCCTTACATGGAGGGGCCCGCATATGAACTGTCTGGATCACCATAAAACTGGTTTGAGAGAAAACCTCATGTAATTCATGGAGTTGTAGAATAGGGTGAAATTCTTGTTAATGCATTTCTTCTCTTTCTTCATTCTATCTTACTTTCTTATGCAAATCTAGATGGTCCAAATTGTTAAGATTGCTTAATTGGAGCTCTTTTGAAGAGTTGTTTCATCCACAATGTTACCACATAATTTATGTTCTCTAAAATATGAGTATCACAACAGATGATAGGAACTTACCATTCATTTGAGATTCTTGAATGACTTGTAAAACATTAGAATTCTGAAGGTCCTCCAATCTGACAAGTAAACATTCTATTAATAAAATAATGACTCCTAGTGTCATAAAAGATACTTATTTAAAAAATAAACATCTTATTACATAAGACGTTTTGTTGCATTTTCATTTATATAACTAAATTACCTACAAATATTCAATAAATTTTTATTTTTGGATTTAAATTATTAAGAGGATTTCTCTCATGTCACTTAAAATAAATTGTAGAAAAATCTAATTAATATTATTTTGGTCATAAAAGTATTTAAAAAATGAGTTATTTAAATTTTCATATATATATATATATATATATATATATATAATCTTTAGTTATCACTAATTGCATCTTGTACCTAAGCTTTGTGATTGATAATTAGCAAAAGATGGATGTTTTAGAATGGTAATTGATCATTTATGACACCGGTACTACAATACTTACACCATATCATCTTTTCTGCGATGTGCAGCTTGGACAGAACATCCAGACGTCAGTACCCTGAAATGTAACCCACCATAAAGACATTATACACAAAAAATTAAACTATTTTTTATGAGGTGAGTTGATAGTTTTACTCAACATATAAGTGTGGCAACGGATCAACCTGATTTTTAAGAATAATAATCTTCTAGAGTAGCTTACCTTTTTCATGGTATTGGTGTCATACACAAGTGACATGTTGGATAAATTTGATGTGATACTAAGTTGAATATTAGTGATTATTTCTCTTTTAGGAATTTAATTAAAAAAACGATCTCAGCACATAAAATGAAAAGAAAGGTAGCTATATAGATAATTTCATTATAGATTATCAATTGAAAAATATTTAACAAATGAACTAAATACTTACATGTTATGTGTGTCATGTTTACTCAAATGTTTCACTTTGTTGCTTGTAAAATGCTACACATTCATTTGATAAAAAAAATATAATTAAAATAAAAATAAATTATATTGTCTTAAACTTCTTATTTGATTCTAACAATAACTAAATCAACTAAACTATCAACCATCATTAAAAGCATCCATAATATGAATAAGATGATTGATTGTGATCATGTAGAGCGGCCCGTCGAGTGCATAAGAAAAAGATGTACCACATTATAATATGCTTATATTTATATTACAAAATTTCAAATTAGCATTCTAAAATATATTAAAATATATTTATATTTTAGTAATCTTTAATAAATTGTCAATAGAGAAAATGCTAAAGCAGAAATATCATATAATCACTTATGGCATGAGCACTACAACTTGTGGTATATATCATCCAATATTTTTGGCTGTGAGACGTCTAGGCATATGTACTAATGTACTACGAAGCAGAAGGTAACCACACACATAAAAATTAAACTAATTCATTATACGAGACAACAATCTATCTAAACACGTAGGTATGGCCAACCTATTTATAGAATTAACCTAATTTTTAAAAAGATCAATATCCTAGGGTAGCCTAAACTTCAAGGCATCATAAGTGAAATATTAGCAAGTAGGATATGATGCCAAGTTGACTATAGGTAATTTAATTGAAAAAACATCTAAGCAAAAAATGAAAATAAAATAGGCATATTAATAATTTCTTGACAAATGTCAAATTTAAAACATTTAACAAAAAACAAATGCTTACGCATTCTTTGTATCAATTTTCCTCCAATGTCTCACCTTTCTACTTATGAAATACTTCAAATATATTTTTTGAAATAAACAATTATGATAAATAAAAATGTACTTAATTAATCCAACAACATTTTTTAAAAAATGTAGCATATAAGATTTAAGAAACGTTTGGATCTCTGAATCATCTCAAAACACAGGAAAATCTATACTTAAATATACCATCAATTATAGAGAGGGTAACAAATGAAAACTAGCTCAACAATCATAAGAAAAGCATGTTTTCGCATAAAATTTCTTTTGTGTGTGATAATTAGGGTGGCTAGCTAGCAAGTTGTGTGAATTGGCAACGAAGCATTTGATACTCTGGCCGCGTATGATATGCAGGAGGTTAGAAAACGTGCAGTGTCAGAAATTAACTCAAATTAAATCCACCGTCGATTAGTCACGATCCAAAAATTAATGTGATTGCTTATCACCCATCACACTTTGTCAGAGTATCAAAGACCTTCTCTTCCACCAACATGTCAATTACGTACCATCTATAGGGATCCCCATGATCTGAATGGTTAGGATTGAGTTACGTGTGTGCAATGGACCGTGTTTCCATGCATGAGTATGGATCACCATGATCTATGTTGATGCATGCAAGTAATTAATAAATAGAATACCTGTACGTTGATCAGAACCATCCAAATTGAGGGCATCATTTTAGATGGGTCATACGCCAAAAAAAAAAAAAACACGGCCAGAATAATGAAATTTCTTTGTTTGGGCAACGTAAATGATGCTGCTTGACAACAGCTAATCTTCTTACTTATGTACATGATATTGCAATATAATCATCATGTGGGGCCCACATGATGAAAGGACTATATTATCTGCAGGCGTGCTACGTGTGAACGTGAGGGACGTGGATTGCTTGGAGACCTGGTCTCCGGTTATATCCCTGATGATCCGACTCTGTGGGGTCCACCCTTCATCCTTTCAACGGTGGGTATTATTATTATTGGTATCCCCCCTATTTCCTGTCGTGTGGTTCACTTGAACTTTGGAATTGGTATCCCCCTATTTATTTCCTGTGGTTTGGTCCACTTGAACTTTGGAACTGCCTCGTTTTTGGGCTCATGCCCTAAAAATGATCGGGCAAGAGGGATGGATGGGATGGATAAAATACATACTTCTCAGTGGTTCCCCAATGTCAGGTCATCAGGGATATCTTTAGAGAGACCCACATCTGAAATCCGCATCTGAACATGAATGAGTTCATTGGCAACTCCCACTCAGTCGGACGCAGATTGCGTCCTACCCCCACCCGGACGGTTATCCGCCCGGGCAGGGCTATGTAGGGCCTACAGTGATGTAAGTGTTTTATCGACGCCGTTAATCGCTTTTATCAGACCATTTTATGGTGTGCTTCTAAAAATGAGGTAGGCCCAAAGCTCCAGCAGACCACATCAAAGGAAGCTGCAGTGATAATGACAACCACCGTTGAAACCTTTCTAAGGGCCACTGTGATGTTTTTTTACCATCCAACCTATCAATAATGACATGTAGACGTGGATGAAGTGAAATCGTAAATATAAGCTTGATCCGAAACTTCTCCAGCTCCCAAGAACTTTTTAATGGTGGAAGTTCAATCCCCACTTGTGGTTCAATTAAGACTTGAACCTGCCAAATTTTTTGGATCATAGTTTAAAATGATCTGAGAAAAACGATGAACGGCGTGGATAAAACACTTACATCACAGTGGGCCCCACAGAGCGATGTGCATTTGAATTACCGCAGGAATACTGCCCTTTGGGTATATGTCTTAAATCCAACCGATTGGACTATAAGTGAATAACTACCAACCTATCATATAAGTGAGAAATCCAACCCTTCCGAAGTTCGGACTAGTTAACCTCACCATGAGGACAGGCCGTGTGCCAAAAAATGAGCCCCTTCCACTAAGGTGATCCACACCAAAGAAAACAATTGCTGGCCATTGATAGATTACAACTGTGGTCCACTCGATGAGTGGATGTTGCTATTTTTTTCACAATGTGATTATAATAATGAGACCAACCTATTGGACCGCTTGGATGCCACATTCACACGAAAGGTTGAAAGTTATCCGTTGGATGGACGATACTGTGTCATCCAACCGGTTGGACTCAGACCTCTTATTTATTTGTTGATACAATAAGTGTGGCTTATAAGTGGGTGTCAAGGATCATTAATAAGCTATACGTTACCAATTCTTATAAGTGGGTCCCACCAGACAGATCACCAACCTCAGCACTAGAAAAGCTCTGTTGGTCCCACCATGATGTGTGTTTTATCCACGCTGTCCATTCATTCTGCAAGCTCATTTAATAGCAAGAGCCTAAAAATAAAGCAAATCTAAGCTGGAATGGACCACACCACGGTAAACAATGAGGATTGAATGCAGTGTTCATCAACACTCATCAGGCACATGTGGACTGAAGTGGCCTATGGTTGGAAAAATATTAATACCCTGAAGAGTATGATAGTCTCCTAATCATACACCTCTTCTCCTAAGCGAAGCATCTACTCTTAAATGTTGTAGGTGAAAAACATATAATTTAGATCTAACCTTCCAATTCAGATCTGTTTTGGGAGGACCTCACATGGGGCCCACCAATGTATGTGTTTTAGTCATTCTATCCATTCATTTTTCAAGCTCATTTTAGGGCCTGAGCCCCAAGACGAGGCAGACCCAAAGTTCAAGTGGATCACACCACAGGAAATAGTGGTGATAAGGATGCTTACCATTGAAACCTTCCTACGGCCCACCATGATGTGTATTCTCCATCCAACCTATCCATAAGGGCCCATCATGATGTTTATTCGCCATCCAACCTACCCATAAGGGCCCACCGTGATGTTTATTTGCCATCCAACCTATCCATTAGGACCCACCATGATTTTTATTCCATCCAACCTACCCATAAGGGCCCATCCATTAGGACCCACCATGATTTTTATTCCATCCAACCTACCCATAAGGGCCCAACATGATATTTATTCGCCATCCAACCTATCCATAAGGTCACGCAGTTGTGGATGAAAGAAAAACACAAATATCAGCTTGATCCAAAACTTGTGGCCCACAAGAATGTTTCAACGGTAGGAATTCGATCCCCACCGTTTCTGCAGTGTGGTCCACTTGAGCTTTGGATCTGCCTCATTTTTTGCTGCATGCCCTAAAATGAGCTGGCAAAACGAATAATGGCATGGATAAAACACATACAAGAGGTGGGTCCCACAGAGTCAGGTTGGGTCACCCAGCAATCCCATCCCTACAAGAGGTGCGACCTGCTTCAATCGGACCTCCCAACCCACGCAGTAGAAGATTGTGGGACCTGGTTCAAGAGAACCTACACACAATCAGCTTCCGTACACGATCACAAGCTGGTGTTATTTGATATAATCACTGGCAGAATGCACTCCCAGCCGTTGTACATTTACGAGTAATAAATCCATACCGTTCAGTTGGTGGGACCCACTATTTGCAATTTTGTTCAGAAATCCTGAGCTCTGGTTGGTTGAAGCTGTTTGTACCATCTGACTGTTGACAGTTTTTCATTTCAACCATCATTACAGCATCCGTGGGGTCCATGACCACTATCGGAAAATCATCTAAAATGCTCCCGTCCCTTGAAAAGACAACTTAGAATATTTAAAGAACATGATAAGACATTTTAAAGGAAGTTGAGGTTTGCTCCTGTTGTTTAGATTTCACCTGCAAAAACCCTACAACGGCTTAGATTTTCCTGCATCTTTTCCTCCTTTGATGTGAGTAGACAAGCCATGATCTTTGCTGCACTAAACCAAATTAATACTCTGGCAGAGCAGGAGCAACAATACACCTGCAAACAGCCACCTTGCAAACATTCCCAAACTGCCCAATTTATTGGATCCACTGTAGACGAGGCGGATGCAAAAAATCACATTGAAAGGATGGTACCTATTTGATTGTGCCCCATCAAATGGAGGGCTGATTTGAAAAAAGAGAAGTACCAAAACTTAATGACCCGAATTCAATAAATAAATGTCCAGGGAGATTAGAATAGACAAATCAAAGTGAATTTGGGGGATCTGCACCATTTGCAGTGGGGCATTGATTTGGACCGTTTGGATTGAGGTACACAGTTAACAAATGAACGGTGGCTATGGCATGTGGATCATCACACTGCCAAGGCATCATTTTTATCTTTGATGCTACCTAGAATATGCCAGGATTTTCATCAGTGCCATCGTTTATGAATTGATTACCGAATGCTTTATTACTAAATAAAAGAAGAAAAAGAAAAGACTGACTAATCCAACATTAATACAAGGGGGCCCCTTCTATGAGAACTTACAGTGGTGTTGTACAAAAATAATCTCCGTGAGGATTCCAGAAGTTACGATGGTCTAAATTCACGTGGAAGATCAAAACAAGTGGACCAAAAGCTCATTGGCTGATCAACCTTTCGCTTACTCAATTTCACCGCTCACCTCTCACCTCTCGCTCTCTCGCTTCTCAAATGCAGTTGCTCCAACTGAAATTTCATTAGTAGCTGTCACATATTTAGATGATTTTAATGGGATATATATAATGCGCGCGCACAGACAAAAAAAAAAAAAAAAACACTTGCATTTAGATATTTATGCATCATATAAGACATACAGATTGCCAGGGTTCTTAGTTTGTAAAGTGGGACCCCATGGTTTAGTGATCCAAAATACTGATATGATGGATCCACCATCAATGGCCCCATGCACCAAGAATCTCCCAGATGGAAAAATCTGAACTCTTCAATTGGTGGTAGCAAATAGATGGTCAGAATACTAGCAATGGTTCGCATTCAACCAATAAAAGGCCAGAGGATCAGATGGCTGGGGTATTCTAATCTGGGATATTTTGGCTGCATGATGCATTGGTGACAGGGCCTTTCATATAGCAGTTTGAAACATTGAACCATCGGCCCACTAATAGAAACTGAAAACGCAAGCAAACTGTAAATACTCAGAGCTCGAGCATATGGATTTTCGATGCTGACAAGTGGGGCTGATGGATCAGTAATCCAGACCGTTGGATCAAAACAGGACAATCTTAACCTTTAGATCAATTGCCCGCAGATCAAAACATTGGCTGCACTGGAGCAAGATACTAACCCAAAAGTATGAATGGATGAAAGTGGTAGGAAGAATCCAAACCTTGAAGCGGTTCTTCAAATGAAGGTAATGCCTCTGCTTTCTGTTCAGCTGCAATTACCGTTGGCTGTTCTACAGTTATGGGTGCCTCCGCTTTCTGTTCAACTGCAATTACCGCTGGCTGCTCTTCGGTTGTGGGTGCCTCCGCTTTCTGTTCAGCTGCAATTACCACTGGCTGCTCTTCAGTTGTGGGTGCCTCCGCTTTCTGTTCAGCTGCAATTACTGCTGGCTGCTCTTCGGTTGTGGGTGCCTCCGCTTTCTGTTCAGCTGCAATTCCTGTTGGCTGCTCTTCAGTTGTGGGTGCCTCCACTTGCTGTGTTTCTATGGATGCTGTCAACTGCTCTTCAGGTGAACCTGTTACCTCTGCTTGCTGTTCAGCAACAGGCACCGTAGGTATCTCTTCTGTGGCTTTCAGTGCCTCTTCACTGGAAGACAAGCTGTTTGTGGGTGGGGTCCCATCTGCATAGTGTCACTCACCTTTTATTTTGATGCAAAATGAGATTTATAAGGAAGAAGCAAAACCGTACAAAAAAGAAAACGAACGAACAGTTCCAAATAATGCAATTGCAAAGGAGAGAAACATGATAAGAGGAAATGTGAAGCTCGTTGTCTGGTGTCTTCGAAATATTTTCTAGTTAGTAATGATAGCAGACACTAGAATATTAGTCAAGTACATCTCATTGTGAATAAAAGATCCATGCGGGTGTAGTTCCAACCTATAAGTTCATTGAGGGATGTTGGCATTTTGTTAAGAGGATGGACGTGCCACTAAATGCAATTAACCCATTCAGAAATTGAGCCGGGCCCCAGTCAGCCATTTTGTACCCAATAAAAAAACAGGTATGGTTGGGTTCAGGTTATGTCCACCATCTTGGACCCTGATAAAATCAGGTCCGGTTGGGTCTAGGTCAGTTCCAATTAAATTTAGAAGTAATATTAGATATTAATTAAATATAGAATTATCACAATTATTTAGAGTCAGCTACATGAATCCTGTACCACCAGCCATACCTACGGTTAGACCACAGGTCATCAAGTCTTTTCTTACTACATCCAGTTAGACTATATATATCCCAATTGATATATATTTAACATGAGAAATGCACCAGTGGTCTCAGAGTGCTATAACTTATAGTGCTCCTAGTTGCATAAGAGTAACTTGGACAGTTCAATAGGTGGATCTAAACTGTCCATTGAGTCTAGAACACATTTCAAGGACTACCATGCATCCTAGATCGGCCTTATTTTCTTTAGCCATCAATTTTTCCAACCCATGGATGGAATGGCTAGGATTGCCTAACGGAAGTGATTCTTTAGAATGATAACAATCCGTGATGGGAACTATCAAATAGATGGATTGAACAATCGGTTAGACCTACTTTTGTACATGATTTTGACAATCCATATTAGAGACCATTGTTGGATGGTTAATATCATTAGATCAGTGTGATATTTGGAATGTGCCCATTTAAATTGTTGGATCGTACAGTTTGAAAATATAATTTGGGTTATAGTTTGGTTGCAAACAGTGACCTAGACAAACTTACCTTAGTGGTTTTTTTTTTTTTTCCATATCCTGAAGCCATTAAAAGGTCTTTTAGACCTAAAAACTATTTTATTTTGTAAAGATTGGAAAAGAATGTGGAGAATAATTTGAATTGTACATGGACATTCCTATTCTAGCACATGCAACAGTAGGCGTAAGCTGTTATTGATGGGTTAATATGAATGGTCGCTGAGAGCTGAAGTCACAATCGACGGTCGATATATACACTCCCTTCCACATGCCCCTCCACATCTCGCTCTTCAAATCTCCTGGCTTCTCTCCTCTCCCTCTCACTTTTCAGATCTCCCCTCCTTCGCATGTAGATCAATTTGATTCCTTGGTTGCCAATACAAAGCAGCAATTTTTCACAAGGAACCGATCTACCCAAGGCAGCAATGGCATGAACCTAGGGTTTTGCGGGAAAAAGGGGCCGGATCGGACAATCATCCTGCTCAGATGGCTTGGGATGGAGCAGTGGCATCAGATGACCTATGCTGATTTGTGTAGTTCAAGGGGGAGCCGTGGCATTTTTTGTTCCAGTGAGGGATCCTGATCAGAGGTTTTGACCTTTTTGGGCCCAATTTGTAATCGAATGGCCCAAACTGCATTCAAATTAACTGGTGGCCCCCACTTGTGATCACACGTCATGTGTGGTAAAGAAGAAAAGTCAACTGCAGACCCCTAAAGGCCATATAGAAGAATTCAGATATCCGTTTATTTTTCTTTATCTATTTAATTGCTTCTTTATTTGCAACAGACAGCTAGCAGTCGGATTAGCTAGGTCTTTTTATTAGTTTCCTTCTGTTATTAAAAGTCCTAATTGGAGTATATGCATACCTCTTCCTAATTAAAAGTCCGAATTCAACCATCTGGGAGAGCTTTGGGTCATGGTCTAACAGTTTGGGACTTTTTAGATGAAGGCTGTCATCTCTTTCTAAATAACATCACGAGGAACTTCTGCAAGACACCTTGATCCATAGCTCAAGTGGTAGACTGAGTGAAAGATACCTCGTTTCAACACTAAGGTCTTGGCATCGATCCCTAGTGGGGGTGGCTAACAGTGAAGTGTGATCTGACAGTAGGGTGTACTAACAAGCCAACAAAAAAAAAAAAAGGAACTTCTGCAAGGACATGCTAAGAAACATGATTCTGCACTTAAAACACAGATGACTCAACATTTATGGAAGCATTGTGGGGACTTCCAAAATATAACACCCAAAACAAAGTGAAATGAAATGCCTTCTCAAAAGTCACATTATTTCACACTGATGATTGAAAAAACCCTTCAATTTCATAAAGTTAGCTATTTGAAAATTTAAAATTCTAAAAAATAAATAAATAATTTATTTTAAAAAAAAAAAAATAAATAACAACAACAACAACTTACTTGGGTCAACCTTGGCCGGTGGCTTCTCAGTCGGGGATGAGGATGTGGAGTTAACAGTACTCTTTATTGAAGTTGCAACCTCATCAAGACCAATCTCCCGCTCCAGTGTGCTTTTAAAATCCCTGGATACTTCCTGCAGCAAAAGAAACACACATAACAATCGCCATCAAGAAACAAGTTCAGTCTACACACAGACAAATGCCTCTACACAGCCAAATGTGACACGGACAGAACATCTGTGATATCTGACCCACTGATAATTTGGGCCCCACCATTTAACGATCTCGCCCAATACTTAGGCAGGTCCACTCATTAGGCAGGATACGGATGTATATTAAATGTTCACTTGAATGTCGGGCCCACCTGATGAGTTCCCTGGCTTATTATTTGGGGAGGTCCCCAACATATTGAGGCACACCTAATCGACAGCTTGGATGTTGCACACATGCCAGGTACCACACAGGTGGGAAAATGGAAAGGTGTGGGGAGTGATGCATGCGTGCATAGCAAAACTCTTAAAAGAATCATATAAAAAGTATCATAACCGCCAACTGAGTTAATATTAAGGTTAACCTATCATTTCTCTGAAAGAACACAAATGCCCTATCAACAACTCTCTGACAATTTTAATTGAAACCTATTAATCTGACTTCCACGCACCTGAAGCTCTCGAATTGTGGGTTGAAAAGCACGGAGAGTCTGCCCCAAATTCCGAGCTACCTGCATTTTGGATTACTTAATTGAGAGATTGCAAATATCAATCCAATCTTAAAAACATCAGAGCTGTTGCATTTGCTTAAACATGGAAAACAAATAATTCATGTGCATACTTCCTGAATGTTTGCTTCTTTCTTTTCTTTTTGGTGTTGAGGTAGCTAATATGGAGCAGCATTTATCACAGGTCATATTCTTCTGAAATGATATGATATTTTTGTCATAGAATCTAGAATTTCTTTTCACTTTATTTTGTTTAACGTATCAATTAATCATTTTCGTACACATGGAAAACATGTACGGGAACCAAACCCAATCATCAAGTGGGCCCTACCTTGATGAGATGCATCCCAAGATTCACACCGATTGGATAATCCTGATCCTTGGATTGGAAGGTCATAGGAACTTTTTTGACTTTTTAAAAAATAAAAAATAAAATTTATTAACACTTCCTTACTTCCCACACAAGTACTCCAATAGGGTGGTTAGGATTTCATATCGGTGCGTTTTTTGGGGCATGAATATAGCATACCTGATGATTGGTTTGGATGTCCTACGTGTTTGCCACCAGTGCAAGTTTAGGGAAAGAAAGTGACTAACATCAGTGTAGCCCATATTTTTAATCATTTGTTAACAGGAGAAAATAGAATATTTGGTTGATACATTTATCAACAGTCACAAGAGACAACGAGGTTTTCCATGAGTCAAGGTGTCCCGTATCGGTATCGGTTGGCATAATGGTGCCCTCCGAAACCGATACGGATACAGGGGCGTAACGGCCCATAACGGGGCAAAAAAAATTTTTTGCCAAAAAAATATGAAAAAATATGGATTAAATCCAGAATATTCTAAGCATTCCAAATATGCATTCATTTATAAATTGGAACAAGTTTAAGGTGGTGTAACGGTCCACTCTTTGGTCAGAAGTTGTATCGAACTGTCTGATGAATTTATGAACCAGATAACTTGAATTTGACTACAAAATTCATATATTTAATTTTCTAACTATCTACTATCAATGATAGATATATTAGAATGAATGTAATATGAAAATATCTTACATTTAGGTGTTTGCAATTATTTTTGAGGGCCAAAATTCATGCGTAAATAGAAAAAAATATTAAAAAAAAATAAAATAAAATGGCACCCCAAATATGTAAAATGCACATTAACATGTTCTACTATGATTAACACATCACATGGCATCATTAAAACAGTAAAAGAATCATTAAAAAATGATTTTTCGAATTTTCAAAAAAAGGGCCAAAATAAATGCGTAAATAGAAAAAAAATATAAAATGGCACCCGAAATCTGTAAAATGCAAATTAACATGTTCTACTATGATTAACACATCATATGACATCATTAAAACAGCAAAAGAATCATTAAAAAATGATTTTTTGAATTTTTAAAAAAGGGCCAAAATAAATGCGTAAATAGAAAAAAATATTAAAAAATATATAAAATCGCACCCCAAATCTATAAAATGCACATTAACATGTTCTACTATGATTAACACATCATATGGCATGATTAAAACAACAAAACAACTATTAAAAATTGCTTTTTCGAATTTTAAAAAAAGGGGCCAAATTTCATGCATAAATAGAAAAAAATATAAAACGGCACTCCAAATCTGTAAAATACACATTAACATGTTCTACTATGATTAACACATCATATGGCATCATTAAAACAGCAAAAGAATCATTAAAAAATGATTTTTCAAATTTTCAAAAAAAGGGCCAAAATAAATGCGTAAATAGAAAAAAATATAAAAATATATATAAAATGGCACCCAAAATCTGTAAAATGCACATTAACATGTTCTACTATGGTTAACACATCAAATGGCATGATTAAAACAGTAATACAACCATTAAAAATTGATTTTTCGAATTTAAAAAAAGGGGCCAAAATCATGCGCAAATAGAAAAAAATATAAAATGGCATCCCAAATCTGTAAAATGCACATTAACATATTTTACTATGATTAACATATCATATGGTATGATTAAAACGACAAAACATATTAAAAAAAAGTATAAATACCTATTTTTGACGAATTTTTGAAAAATGGCCCACCGAGCTTTGATTCAAGAAAATCCATAATATAATGTATTTTTATCTCAAATATTCAACCAAAGTTGGTCGAAATTAGTAGTAGAAGGAATGAGAAACAGTTTGGAAGCAAGAAATTTCAAAAAAACAGCGAAAACAAAGCTTAAAATGGAAAAAGGTCGATACGGGCCTGTTACGGGCCTATAATGGCCCGTAACGGCCGATACGCCCCGTAACGGCCGTATCGGCCTCGTATCGGCCGATACGGTGCAAAAAAACGAATCGCCCGATACGGGGCTGAATCGCGTAACGGTTGCCTCCGTTACCGTTACGTATCGGCCGATACGTAACCGATTTGGAGTACCTAATTCCTTCACATATGCCATCTAGATGTGTGCATGAAGATGGTCCAGCCAAAAAATCAGGTCGGCAAAACCATTAGGTATACGAAAACAATGTGCAGTGTAGAAACTTCAACTTTTGAGTACCATACATTATTTTCTTAAATTTCTGGCCTACCTTACTGTTGGTCATCTAATTTCTGCATCCCACCTGATACATGGCTTGGATTTTCTACACACATGCAAGCTTGGCTAACATGGCTGCATGTCAAGGTACATTTCGGGCCAGCAAACCTCTATAAACTAAACCTGCAAATTGATGAAAATCTTCCACTAGAACTAGTGCCCTTGTGGACGAGATCCATGATGTTTTTTTATTTTATTTTATTTTATTTTTTTTGAACGGTGAAGATCCATGATGTTTTTGTCAACCTTACCAGAACATTCACCGTCCAAAAGTTATGTTAGTCCATTCATGAGGTTTTGTCAAAATCTATGGAACTCATCCAGCCAAACACAAGATTTTTGAAGCCAAGCTCCTCCAACCACAAATCTAATCTTTGAACTTAAAAGGAGAACCACTACAAATGGTCCAACGAAATAGCTTTGTCCCATGCCATTAAAACAACATCATAAAGTGTTCCTACCAATCAATCGGAATCAAATGCAAAATAAAATTAACAGCAGTTGTGGTAGGAGTCTTGAGTCTTCATATTGCTAAAATCTCTTTATTATTATTAGCAATGTTGTCCAATCACATAACTGATCCTGTGCAACTGGGGGAGGCTGTGCACTATGTGATTGAATAATTGCATAAGCAATCACAGTTAACAGAAATATTATTAGAGGCCTATAGCCGAAGCAAAGCAGGAAAAGAATACAAGGGGAAAAGGAGAAAAAAAGAACCCTCCCAACAGGCACCCAACAGACCAATCAACACACAAAAAACAACCCAATCCGAGACAGCTAACAAGAGGGAAACGTCAATCGCCTCTAGAGATTTAGAAATGTTCCAGAAGAGTCTTCGGTTTTTTTCACCCCATAAAGCCCACCACACTACCATCTACGTCATCAGCCACCTCTCTCTCCCAAACTTTCCACCGTGCCTTGCACACACACACACTAAAAATAATTAAAAATCAGGAAATTTAAAATAAATAAAAAATGTGAAAAAAGGTATATGTACTACAAGTGTCCCTCACTCTGGAGAGGTTGAGGCTTCGTTGGTGGGTGGGAAGATGCATGCAAGACAGGTGTCCAAACCCATTTATAAGGAGAGTCGGCCACACTAATGTCAGGGTGTCTTGAGGTGATATGCGTCCTGCCTGTTTTGGCGGTGGACCACTGTTAGGCATTGGATGGGACTTGGGAGCAGGAGCCAGCCTAGCGGTAGTGAGAGAGAAGCTCTCAGCAGACCAACTAGCAGGACATCATCAGTGATATTGTCAGGTGGACAAGTGTCAATGGAAACCCTTTTTTTTTTTTTTTTTTTTCGGTGGTGGGGGGGGGGGGGGGGGGGGAGGGATAGAAGAGAATTACCTTTCAAAAAAAAAAAAAAAATAACAAAGAAAGAAGAAAATTACCATTTGAAAAAAAAAATTAAAAACAATAGAAGAAAAATAAAAAAGAAAACATAAATTCCAGAGAGGAGCATGCTCTCATACCAGAAATATTGATGGAGATAAAGGCTAAAAATCAATCCAGCTTCAATCCCAATCCAACAATACCACAAGGAACACATTTTCCAAATTTCAGTAGCTTGACTAGATTATTAAATCACCCATATGGGCATGCTCATTTTTCTGCAGGGCATTTGAAATGAAAACAATATTTATTCATAGATCCACCCAAAAAAATAGAAAGAAAAAGAAAAAAAAAAATCCACAGAAATCTGCTTTCCATCGTTTGCAAAGAAAAGGGCATTGAGTCCACTTTCCATTCCAAGCATATCTGCAAAAGGTGTGGATATTGATGTCGCCCTAAAAAGGTGTTAAATCTATTTTGAGGTCGGCGACCATACAACCATTGACATTTTTGCACTTCCACATGAATCCATGGAACATTGCACTATAACCCATATGAGAATTTATGGAATCCACTATTTCCCATTTCCTAGAGATTCCATGCTCATTTTCCATATCTGCATTTTGCATTTAACAAAAACAAACGCAACCTTGAAGTTCTTCAAATTCCACTAAATCACTCATAGGAAGCATATTGCAATAAAGAAAATAGGGCATAGAAGATAGGAGCTTTGCTACACTCACACACGTGTACAAGCCTTAGCTAATGCATATGCCACCACATGTGCCAGCATGGCAGACAGGTGCAATATCCAAGCCATCCACCAGAAGGATACCACTATGTGCGTGCGTGTTTTCGTGTGTGTAATACCTATTATTATTATTATCAACATCATCATCATTATAAATAATATATATATATATATATATATATTGAAAGATAACAAAATTATTATTAAGAAAGAGTGCCAAAAGCTGGCACAAAACTACAACCCGAAAGCCGGCACAAAACTACAACCCAAACAAAATATACAACATGCACAAGACTTCAAGCATGAGGCCCATCCCAAAACCTCGAGCTTAATCCTCCTCTTTTCTTTTTTCATTATTTTCTTCTTACTTCTTTCTTTCTTTTTTCTTTTCTTTTTTTTGGAGGGATAAAAGCTCAGCCCTCGTCATAACCTACAACATCGAGCTGCTTTTATTTCAAAGACAATGACTACCCCTTTCCTCCGAAACATCCCATAGAACTGCCATTAAGACCAACCACCATACTATCCCACCTTGTTTCCAACACCACCATGCCAAGCCATGAGGAGCTCTTCAATTGTCCTGGGCATTACTACTATATAGATTTCCTATGCCGTGAATCAGATCAGTATAATAGTCATCTGGGCCACAATTAACTGAACAAGTGGTGGTGGTGAAAAAACAAAAATAAAAATCGGCTGGTTTTCTAACTCGTCCACTTATTTCTAATACTGTGGCACACCAACCAAGTGGACCACCTTTATCTTTCAGCAGTAGCAACTGTGAGGTGAAGTCCACATGATGGATGGTTTGGATATTTCACCTGTGTGCCACCTGGAAGATGTGGGGACATACACAGCTCACTAGTACATGCGCGTAGGCTTAAACAGCTCCAAAAGATAGATAAAGTGTTAAATAAGGAAAGGAGGATAGTTTTTTTTTTTTTTTTTTTTTTTTTGAAGACACAGGGTGTCCCCACCTCTTTTTTTTAAGTGTTAAATAGGGAAAGGGGGATAGTTTGTGGAGTGACACTGCATGAAGAAGAAAATAGTGTTACCCTTACAAAGTCTCGCCTCGAGAGGATTTTTCCAATCTCAGGAAATTAAAAGGAAATAATTTTTATTCAATTATGGGCCTTAGAAGCATATAGTTTTTCATGGGCTTAATTCCACACATGTGGGGCCCACCTGTTAATCTAAAATGCTGTTTGGGACCTCCGGTTGCAAACGTGGGGCCCAAAGTGATTGAAACTGTCTGATCAGGCCCCTTGGACAGATGTGATGGCGTGGTCTGTCCACTGGGTAGGTTCAGGGTCCACTTGGGCCCTATTTTAGTGATTGTGCATGGTCCTACATTGAATTCCCAAATCGAAGCAAGAGAAATAAGTCTAAAAATCACATAAAATTGCCTTCATATCTGCCAAAAAAGAAAAAGAAAAAGAAGAAGAAAAACTTTAGCTTTTTACTTTCACATGACCAACAGCTCACCTCAGCAAGACCTTTGGGACCAAAGACCAACAAAGCCACCACTCCTATAACCAGAACCTCTGGAGCTCCAACACCAAACAAAGAAGCATAAACAACCCTACCTCTACACCTTCCCTTCTCTGCAAAACGGCAAAATTGCAAATGCATTAGACATCAAAAGAAGTTATTGTTTCATAACATACGAAATAACATCAGAAGAGGAGAAGTAACACCAAAAACTAAAGAAAATAAACTAACAGAACCTAACATATGTGATATATCCATGACATTTTCAACCCAGCAAAAATAACAACAAAAGTAAAGTACATTAAAAACAAAATGACCCAAATGGTAAAAAGCAGCGCCTGTTTTCACTGATTTTTTCTCAACTGACACACAAATTCCTACAACCATTCCATGGCAAGAAAAAATCAAGGCCCAACAAGGTAATCGGTGTGAAATGATCAGACTATATGACCGATAAAATTGAAGAATAGAAGACAAAACAAGGAGCAGAAAGAGGTCTATATTTTCACACCCATAAATGGACCAAAAATATAGAGGAATAGTATCCACAATCCAACGAATGCATATTATCCCTGGTTTTGAGGTTGTAGAATTGGGGGCAATGGTTGTGAACATGGTCAAAAGACCCATATTGGAGATCAAAACCATCAAACAATTGTCCTCTTTTTCGTTGAATAAGGACCATTGTGGCATTCCATTGTTAGTCCTTCATTTGCAAACTGTAAATTGAGAAGAATTTAAGGACATGTCCATGTTGGGGACAACCATTTCGACAGTCTGGATCAGCAAACCATGGGCTCCATTGGTGTTGACAGGTAAAAAATATCCAAGAACCCTCAAGCCCAATGTTTTCAATCATGGTAATGGTGGCCATAATGGCCAGCCTTATAACCATTACGGCACAGCCTGTAACGTCTGTTACAGGCCCTATAACAGTCAATTTTTCTTTTAAGGATGAAAACGTATCTGCCTCCTATCAGAAAGTAATGACCATCAGGGCCATTGCAGGCCATCTTTTTCAAAACAGGCATCTCAGTCCCTAATTGCACAACAGCACCCATCATTTTTTTAAGAGAGATACAACAGCACCCGTCCTCACCATTACATAATGGCCATTTTTTTTCTGAAAGTTAACGGAAATTTTATTAAAAGCTGCAAAAAGTGAAAAAAGAATGTACAAGACAGCAAAGGAAAAGAACTAAAAGCCCAACAGGGCGATAGTGACAAAAGGATCCAAATCCTTCAAACCAAGGCCCAGTCTGCTGTCCAAGACAAAGCTTTCCGAAAGGTACCCTCTGCGGAATCCATCTTGTTTTCAAAACACCTCCTGTTTATCTCTACCCAAATAGCCCACAAGGTAGCCATGGCCGAAGTGCCAAACCGACTTGCCTTCTTTATCAAAGCCTCCTTCGTCCCATGAGGCTAGAAAGGTGGGGATGGAAGCTGGCGTAACCAAACTGATCTTCGGAGTTGATAAGACCCATATATACCCTGCGAAAGGACAATGAATAAAAGGTGGTCCACGGATTTTGCATCCCTCATACATAGGAGACATATATTTGGCAGCACCATGCCTCTCCTGCGAAGATTGTCCACGGTAAGGATCTTGTTCTTTCCTACCAACCAGACAAAGGCAGACACTTCTGGGGGAGCACTGTACTTCCAAACCTGGTAGGTAAAAGAAAGGGCCAAGATAGAAGTAGCTAACTTCTTGAAAAAGATCAAACAGAAAAACAACCTGATTTCTGGTCTCTCCAAATCAGCAAATCCTCCTCTTCAACTAGCACAGCTGTTTTCAACCTGCCCAAAAGCCTGATGAACGTCTCAACTTCCTCATCACTCAAACCTCTACGACATGGTGGTGCCCACTCCCCACTCAGATCTAGAAAAACAATCTGCAATACTCACGTTCTTGTCAAGAGTCAGAGCATCCAGACTTGGGAAAGCATCTTTAAGGAGACAGTCACCCAGCCAATGATCTTCCCAAAATCGAATCCGGGAGCCATTGCCCACCAAATAGAGGACTTCTTCCTTGAATCTTGGGGCTATCGCGAACACAGCTTTCAAGATGCCCAAAGCTTTGTATCTCAAAGAGCCCTTTAACCACCACCCTCCATGGCTTGGGACATATTTACTGGATATCGCCTCTTTCCACAAGCTTTCTTCTTCCGTAGCGAATCGCCATAACCATTTACCCAGAAAAAACATTGTTCATAATGTCCAAAACTCTCAAACCAGCTCCACCCTCTTGGATCAGCTTACAAACATCCTCCCATTTTACGAGATGGAATTTCTTCATAGGGTCTTTACCCCTTCATAGGAAGTTACACTTAACTTCTCCAATTTATCAAGCATCGTTTTTGGGCACTTGAAAAGTGAGATGGAGTAAATAGGCACATTAGAGAAAGCTGCTTTGATCAAGGTCAAACGGCCCCCTAGGACAAATGCCTACTCTTCCAAGAAGAGAGCTTTCTTTCCATTCTCTTGATCACAGGGTCCCACAAGTGCCTAGCCAGCTTTCCAATAAATGGAGGGAGACCAAGATACATGGACGAAAAGCTACCTAGCCCACAACCAAAAATCTCCGCATACCTTCTAATCTCTTCCTCTGTCATGTGCACTCCAAGCAGCTCACATTTGAGATCATTCACTTTCAGCCTTGACACAACATCAAAGCAAGCAATATTATTTCACAAGTTATCAACCATAGCAACCTCCACTTCATAAAATAAAGTAGTGTTGTCCACAAACTGAAGATGGTTAACTGAAGGCCATGTTCTCGCCACCTTGAACCCACGGATAAGGCCTGAGTCTTGCCATTTTTGGAGCATTTTGCCTAGTACTTCTACAACAATCAAAAAAAGAAAAGGAGACACAGGGTCCCCCTGCTGAAGACCTCCAAAAGCCTTAAAGAAGCCTTTCAGAGAACCATTCACTAATATCTACAACAATCAAAAAAAGAAAAGGAGACACGGGGTCCCCCTGCTGAAGACCTCCAAAAGCCTTAAAGAAGCCTTTCAGAGAACCATTCACTAATATCGAGAGGGAGGCTAAACCCACACACTCCAACATCCATCTTCTCCACAATAGACCAAAGCCAAGCCCCCCCTACATTTGGGTCATGAAGCCCCAATCGACGTGATCGTAAGCCTTTTCGATGTCCAGCTTGCATACTACACCTGGTTTGCCTTCGTTGTATTTGGAGTCATTGCACTCGTGCGCAAGCAAAGCACAATCCAAAGTTGACGTACGCCTGGTTCCCTGAAATTATGCAAGGCAGGACCTGTTGGAATCTGGTGGCAAGAATCTTTGCAAGGATTTTGTACAGACTCCCCAATAGACTTATTGGCCTAAAATCTTTTAAATTTTCAGCACCTTCAATTTTAGGAATAACAGCAATAAAAGAGGCCTCTATCTCCTTGGACAATATCCCTCTGTCAAAGAATTCTTTCAAGAAAACCGTAACGTCACTCTTTACCTCTTCCCAAAAAACTTGGAAGAAAGCAAGAGGGAACCCGTCGGAACCCAGGGCCTTATCTCTCCCAAGAGCATCGACGGATGCCTTCACTTCCACTTCCGATACTGGTTTCTCAAGGTCGAAGGCTTGTGACTGAGATAACAAAGTGAACTGAAGATGGTCAAAACGAGACCTATCCATGCTCAATCCGGACCATACATAGCGTCAAAATCATTTTATTTCAAATGCAAGTACTCCCATAACAGTAGATCAAGCTTCTATGGTCATCAACAATAGCCAGGAACTCCCGATGACTTAGATGATCAATCCAACGGTTCAACACCACACTAACAACCATATAATCCTCAAGTATAAGTCAGGTCAAGGTTCACAACATAAAGAGTATCCCCAACAAGCTAAGGAACATTTGGATCCCAGTAAAGTTTTATGTTGTAAACACTTTACACCTGAAAAGAGTTTCAGGTGTAAATCATTTACATGCTATTCTGTTTGGCTTTTAAGTGGTAATCTATTTACAGGTAAACAGTACCAGGTACCAAAGCAGTTTCTGCAGCACAAGTCAACTCTGTCCATCCACCATGGCACCTGAGGTCAATCTAGAGGTTTAAGAATACACCAAGGATGTCCACACATCAAGTGCACTAGTAGAATGAAAAAGAACTCAAAATCAAGCATTCCCACACATGTCGCAACATGCCAAGGCCTGTGACACAAGGTACGTCGCAAATGGTGTGCCGCAAGCGACAGCCATGCCGCTAGGCATCACCTGCGGCAGCCATCCGGCGATAGGTGCTCCATTATAGGTAGCTATAATTATTGCCTACAAGGGGGGAATGTGCAAATGTGATCCTTATCGCCTCCAATGGTCTCCAGAGCCCTATAAAAAGGGAAGACCATCAGAAAGGTTCCCAAATTTCAGCAACACCAAAACTCTGTCAAAATCCATTCCTGGAGTCTACAATGCAAACCTGCAATAGCATGAGCCTCTAGTTTTATTATTTCTCTTGTTGTACTTTAATTTAGAGTTTAGAAGAGTGCAAGGTATACACCCCACTCTTGATTCAGCGAGTGATTGAAGTGAGTAATTCTTGTATTTGAGCATACACAAACCTATCAAATAAAAAAAAGGATGTATTCATTGTAAAACAACTGGTCACACCACTAAAATCTCATAGCACAACAAACGCCATCCCAAAATGTTATCATGTTTCCAGCACCGTCTGTGGGAAATTTGCAACTCCAGCAACTCTCCATAGTAATGAAGGTGTTGTAATAATGACTTCCTCAAACCATGTGGTGCCATCTCATCAACATAAATTCGATAAATTCCTCGATGCAAAGGGGCAAAAGAAACTTGGGGCCTCCCTCAAAGTCCAAATGCCTGGAAAATTGCCCAAAGTTTGCCACTGGCGAATTCCAATAACACCTCACACGACAAATTTTGTGTTATGGAGACCTATCATGCAACCTCTGGCCTGCCACGAAGGGCATGTCACAGAGAAATATACCTGCCGCCTAGCCCCTGTCGTGTGGCGTTAAGCCTATTGCTAAGAGTGTGTTGCAAAAGATGAAAATTGCCACCTTGTTTGAAGCGCAACTCTAAGCCTGCTGCAGCCAAGTTGGCGCAAAAGTCTAGATCTGCTACAGCCCAAAAAGGTGAGCGGCACCAAATTGGGTCTACAACATGGAAGTTGTCAACTATATACAGGCCACATGAAAGGGGGCATGTCGTGTAGCCAAGGCTACGACACCCAAAATGCATCCCATGACAGGCCCAGTAAAGGTAATATGTACGGTTCCCCTGACACCCTTAGGGGCGTCCAGGATAATATATAAAATTTTAAATTAAAATAAAAATCCTACTGAATCTTGCTTTAATGGGCTTCACCATTGTGCTCTGCACAACAGATATTCTGATGCATAACAGTATCTTGGTGGAACCCACTTCAAAACAAACACATTAAAGCCCCAGTCGGATCACCTTTCTCCCACACCAAGCTCTGAAGTCTAAAAGCACCTTACGACAGACCATATAAGAGCGAATTTAAGATTTCACAGACTATTTTAGAGAATTCTAAGGCCCAAATTCATGAAGACTTACCTCTCGAAGGGCCTCAGCTTGGGACAAGCTATCTTTCCCAGTTTCCAGTGGGTTCGGACCTCCTGCCACTACAAAACAAAAAGGTCGAACAAAGCACCATGATGCATCGACACCTAGAGAAGAAGAAAAGGCACCCACTGATTGCTAGGTTCAAACCGGACTGGAACTACCCCCACCCACTCTAGAAGAAAAGGCTACCACAATAACATCCCAAGAGGGAAAGCTAGTCGTTCAAAAAACCTGGATAGCGAAGAAAAGACCGCCCCATGCAACCACCTACCACATAGGCCTACAATTGGCCATAATCTACCTCTCATGCCCATCAATTCAGCATTCTCACCATCTCCTTTTGCTTTCAAGCAAAGTCAATGTAATGGGGGCATCAAGCAACTCCAAGACAGAGAAATAGACATGAGCTCCAGCATAGCTACGAGTTCAAATGAAGTTAACAAGGAAATGTGTTCGAGTCAAGGGTGCTGCTTCAAGCACTCTCACATGTTAGGAACACACCTTAAGTCAATGTCATTCAATATAAACTCGCAGCACCACTTTCAAAGAATAGGTTGCCATTATCTCCAACAGCTCACATATGTGACGCATTGGCAGGAAAGGTGTAGCATAGTAAGCTTAGAATGATATGGTTCTATGTGATAATTTCACTGGACAAAAGAAAAAGGAAAGGAAAAAATAAAAATAAAAATGGGACCCAGATGATAAAAAGAAAACACTTAGGCAGTGTCGTTAAGGGTGAAAATGCGTCAAATCAGATCAAGGGCAGTTCCAAACCTGACATGTTTATTAATTGGGTATAGATGTCCACCCCCTACATGGCATTCAAGAATGGTTACATAATATATGACAGCCATAATGGCTGTTATATAACAGTAGCTTGGGAGCCATTACACGATATGGGGCTGTAATGCCCATTCTGAAAAAATGGCCCATAGCAGGCCAATAGGTTAAGTCAAAGATTAAATAGAGCCAGCAGTCTAGGGCTTTATGGTTAAAAGAGCATGCCAAGAACGCAAAATTCTTCCATGCCATGGCAAGCACTCAAGCTAGAATAAATAAAATAAAGTTTGTAATGGTGGAGGGAGAAAGAATTGAAGGCAAAGCTAAAGTGTGCTTCAATAGTTAACTTCTATAATAAGTTATTATCGAGGGAAGCTTGGACAAGACCTAAGTTGGATAACTTGTCGTTTGATTCTATTTCAATAGAGGCGGCGGATTTGTTAGAAAAAGTTTTTTGTAAGAGGAAATGAGGAATGCAATTTCTGATTTGAATAATGATAAAGCTCCTGGACCAAACAGTTTTCTTTTTTTTTGGGATCCAGTAAAAGGTGATGTAATTGGTTATATAAATGAAATTTATGAAAAAGGAATTTTATATAAGATTTCGGCAAAGTTCTTGGCTTCAAGATTTCAAGCAACAATAGGGAAAGTTATTTCCAGGTATCAAGGAGCATTTGTGGCAGGGAGGCAGATTGTAGATAATGCATTGGTGGCACACGAATGTATTGATTCATGTAATAGGAAAGGCTCGAAAAGGGTGTTTTGCAAGTTAGATATCAAAAAAGCTTATGATCATGTGGATTGGAATTTTCCTGGACTATATGCTAGGGCATTTGGGATGTGGTGAGAAGTGGTGAGCTTGGATTTGTGCATGTGTCGAATCGACTAAATTTTTATTTTGGTTAATGGCCCTCTAAATGTTTTTTTTTTTTTTTGTCATCTTCAAGAGGGTTGGGGCAAGTGATGCAGGTGCATCTCTACACTGGGGTGGAGCGGCCCACGAAGTGAGGCCTGTGAGATGTAGGATGGTCATGGGGTGGGGCACATTGTGGGACCCATGAAATGCAAGGTAGCTTGTGGGGACGTCTCGATCAAGTTGCCTAGGAGGACCAGGATAAAGGAATATTCCAGTGCTTCCTCAATAGCTCTGGAGCTTTTGGTGAATTGGTTAGTACTCCTTGCATCAAGTGGTATCAGAGCAGGAGGACCAGCATTCGAGTCTCCTTACCGTTGTGGGTTGATGATGCAAGTGCGTCTCCGCATTGGGGTGAGGTGATCCACGGAGGTGGAAGGTCTCGGTTGGGTTGCCTGGGAGCGCCGGGATAAAGGAATATTCCGGTGTTTCCCCAATAGCTTTGAAGCTTTTGGTGCATTGGCCAGTACTCTCTGCATCAACAAGGAGACCCCTTGTCTCTAATTTGTTGGTGGTAGTGATGGAGTCTTTTAGCAAAATGATTAATAGAGGTGCAATTGTGGGCTTTGTGAGAGGTTTTGGAGTTGATAATTCAGAATTACACACATTTACAGAATGTGGATGATACGCTTTTGTTGTGTGAGGCAAAGGCGCAGAGGAACCCATTGTAGATAACCTTCGCATGATTATAGATGCTTTGAAGTGGTCTCGGGTTAGAAAGTTAATATCAATAAAAACGAGTTATTGGGGGTCGATATTTCAAGGAAGGAGGTCGTTTCATTTGCTAGTTCACTCGAGTGTAGAGAAGGATTCGGCTAAGCACTGATGGGATAAAGCTATAGAGAAATCTGAAAGAAAAATCTCTCAATGGAAGAATAGGCACTTATTGTTGGGAGGGAGGCTAACTCTAAAGGTTGCCAAATTAGAATATAATATATATATATATATATAGATGGAATTTCCTATGAAAAGGGACAGAAGAGAAACAAAGGTTTCATCTCATGGAGTGGAGGATGTTTGCAAGCCATAGGATCAAAGGGGAGCCGATTCAAGAAGCTTGGAGATTATGAATTTAGCCTTACTAGGAAAATGGGTGTGTAGGTTTGGGGTGGAAGAGGGTAGTTTATGAAGAGAGGTGGTGGGTCGGAAGTATGGGATTGAAGAAAAGAGTTGGTGGATTCGCTACTCATCGTTGTATAAGTCATCTTATCTTTGAAAATCGGTAACATTGTTAAAAACTTGTGGGAAGGGGTAGATTTTTCATTGGGCAATGGTTTGAAGATGAGGTTTTAGGAGGACATATGGGTGGGGGGAGCAGAAATTAAGTGAGGTTTTTCATCATCTTGCAAGTCTTTCGGTAGAGGCAAATGTTTTCATTGTTAGCTATTCCAGTGTGCAAGGTGGGGAAGTTATTTGGGCTCTATTGTGCAAAAGAAATTTAAACAATGTTGAGGTCGATGAGTTGGTTAATTTGTTGAAATTGTTGTCCAAGGTGCATCTACTGGTATCAGAATTGGATTCATTGTTTTGTTATTAGAGAAATCCAGTAAATTCTCAGTTAAATCTTTCTTCAAAATGCTTAGTGGCGGAGGATCAAGTGTTGGGGTCAGTCAGTCTGCTTATGTTTGGCGTTATAGTGCTCCTCCTAAGGTGGTTATTTTACCTTGGCTGGTAGGTTACAACAAGGTGTTCATGATCGACAGTTTTCGCAAGAGGAAGATGATCCTTCCGAATGTTTGCTTAATGTGCTATTAGGATGAGGAATCGATGGACCATCTATTTATCCATTGTTCTTTTACAAGAAGGACGTGAGGAATGTTTTTTTTTTTTTTTTTTTTTTTTTCAATTTGTTCGGAATTGAATGGGTTTGGCTGAGATCCATTGGTCAATTCTTTTTTATGTGGCATGGAGGCAGTTCAGGAAAGATTGGGAAAAAAGTTTGGTGCCTATGTTTAGTAGCGGAGATTTGGTTCCTATGGCTAAAAGGGAATAATTGTTGTTTCAAGAATTGGGCGGCGCAAGTTTTGAACATTTTCACTAGGGCTAAAATGCACGTGATGGAATGGGCAATTGCATCAAAGGTTATTGCCCAATTTCCTGTTAGCTGCAAGAGTTGTAGTTTTCTTTTTTGTTTCCTTTTGTTGTTTTGTATTCTTTAGTTACAGCCTACAGCCTTTTTTAATAAAACTTCCAATGTTAAAAAAGATAATGAAAAAAGGCCAATACAAAGCCTTTTTTTAATGAAAAAGGCCGATACAGTTTCCTCCTTTAAACTTTTTTTAACCGTTATAGGGGCCGTAACGGTTCTTTAAAAAATTGATCGTATGGGAGCATAATGGCCATTATGGCCTGTATCATAACGATCATAAGGATGGATATTACAGCCACCATTACCATTCTGGAAAACCATGACCCCATACCGAATCCATTAGTGCATGGGTTCGGTTTAGGTTGGGTTCAAGTTCAAACAACTGGCTTTTGGTCAGGTCTAGACTAAGGGGATCCAGAATCTTTGGGTCGGGCTTGGACTTGATTTAAGTTGGGTTAGTCTAATAGAGACTCTTGTTAAGCACCCAACTATGTGTGCAGGGTTTCATATTTTTGTTAAATTCTCTAATTACCTTAATAGAAGGAATTTAATGGTCAGAAGGAACTCAATCGGATTCCAGCCTTTCCAGTTTCCACTTTTAAATAGTACAAATCTGACCCATATAAAAGTAAGCTCTGGGGTGGAATCGTAATAATATTTTGGACCCAGACCTTTAGCATTTGATAATCAAAGAGGTGTTTCAGACCTAAACCCGACCCAACAGATCCAACTTCAGATCCAACTAGTTTATTATCAGATCAGGTCCAATGGACCAACCCATTTGCACCCCTACAAGCATTCTTTATTAGTCAATGATGTTGAGCTTCCTTGCTATCCACAAAGTTTCCACATGCGGAGCTAATGATTTATTTATCAAGCCCGTTGATCTGATGGCTCCATCATGGATTGATAACATCCTAAAATTCTTCCAAGTTGAAATATCCTATCCATCCCATTTCCGCCCTTCTTCTTTTTTCCACCAATGCATACTTTTGGCATATTTCTTCTTGCCATCTAATTGCAAGCCAACAATTCAATGGTTAGGATTGTTCCACTGAGGAAATTTTCACAGGCACCATCAGCTCAATTGTTTGGACCCTTAAACCATGGGCCCCAAATGTACGAACTTTGTGCCAATTAGGGAATTTCCATGCATGCCACTCATAGAGAACTCTACCATCCAAAAATTTCTTTTTTCCTCCATTGATCATTGCCAGATTAAGATACCTAAATTTCTCAAACTATGACAAAACATTCAAAACAAAAAAGACACAATTCAGAAATTGATGTAAGAAAATGAGATGGCTTTACGATATATGCAATGACGGCACTGAAAAGGAAAAATATATATATACAAAAATGATGCAAAACAATTGAGAAAAAAGCAAAATAAAAGCACCCAACAAAATTTCAAATACATAAGGGGGGAAACGGCCCAAAATGATGAAAATGAAGTACCACTTTTCACATATCTTTGCCTGATTGAGATACCCAAATGCTTCAAACCACTCCAAGGTGAGGAGAGGCCAGCACCCATCTGAGAAATTGAAGTGCGAAGATGAATTTTTGGGGTTTTGGGGTTTGAAATGAAGGTAGCAGAGATGGAAACATTGGAAGATTTTGATTGGATTGAAGAAGGAAATGAGAGGAAGAGAGTTGCAGAGGCGGCCATTGCAGAGGAGGAGGATTTCGCTTGTCTTGCTAAGCTGAGTGAGGTTAAAAAAAAAAAAAACAAAACAAACGAGAACAAAAGAAAGGGGACAGGAATCGTTTACAGTTATGTGGGTCCTACCATATTCTATGTGTGAATCCAATCCATCCATCATGTGAGAACCCTTATTTTAACCGTAAATGAAAATTACTATAGAAAAAATCCTATGGGCCACATCAATAGGAACAATGTAAAGTTATTCTGAAAATCACTCGTGTGGCCCACCATAGCTTTGGATCAATCTAATTTTTTCAAATTCTATTCATCCTAGTTATTTACACCTTATTAACGGGTTTGATGAAATATAAACACCACTCTGGGACCATACACTAACCTACAGTTGGCATCCCATCCCCATTGTTCCATGTGGAGTGGCCCACCTGAGTTGTAGATCTGAATTATTTTTTACTTTAAAGACTATAATCAAGGTTAGAACCTGATGAACGGGATGGATTTTACATATACAACTTTTAGTCTCCACATGCAATTGCTGTGGACGATTCCTGTCCAAAGAAAGGGCAGAAGACTGTCGTCTGTTGGGGCACTTTCGTCATTACGAAAAAATTCTAACGAGAGAAATTTACGACTGTAGGCCCCACCTTTTATCCAGCAGTTTTTTTCAGAGCAATACAAACTTTGAATATGCCCCTAGACCTCTTCGTACGGAGTCAGAATTTCAAGACGAAAATACCCCTGCCTCCTCTTGCTGGCGTGTAGAGACGAGCGCTTATGGACCGACGGTCTGCCGATGAAAACTCAGGTGGGGCCCACTGTGATGTATGCTTTTCATCCATGCTGTCCATATATTTTTCCGGATCATTTTATTGTATGAGACAAAAAATGAGGTATATCCAAATCTCAAGTGTACCACGTTACAGGAAACAGTGTTGAATAAGCGTCAACCATTAGAAATCCTCCACCGTCTAAGTTGGGGCCCACTGTGATGTTTGTGAGAAATCCTCCCTCTCTAAGTTCATTCATAGGGTCACAAAGACCTGGATGAAGAGTAAAAACAAATTTCATAATGATCCAAAACTTCTATAACCCCTGAAAGGATTTCAATGGTAAACGTCCAATTTCCCACTGCCTTTTACAGTGTGGTCCACTTGATAGTTAGATCTATTTTATTTTTCGTCTCAAGCCTTAATATGAGCTCACCAAATAGATGGACAGTTTGGATATAACACAGACCTCATGATGGGACCCACAAAAGCAACCTAGAAAAAAAAAAAAAAAAAAAAACCAAACAGCTATTTGGTTTTTTTTTTTTTTTTTTTTTTTTAAACAGGGAGATTTTTCTCCCTTGCATTTTTCTCTAATACACAATTATGTAAATATGTATATATAAGTAGATAAAAATATTTTTCTATCTTTTAATTCATTTATTTGTCTATCTATTTAACAAGCATATCTCCTAAATTGGAATGATTTTTTTTTTTCTTTTTACACACGCACACACACTCACACTAGTGGAATTTCACCACCTATGGATACTCGAACGCTTGACCGGGTGTTGAAACTCCTAACCTGTTTGGATACCCGTTTTGGGATGTATTGTATCCTACTAGAAGTTATGATTTGATGTTTACCATGTTTGGATTGAAGTGAATAGAAGTTGAATCCCATGCGTATGAATACTAAACTCTAACCAAAATTTTGAACCGATAGTAGAGTATTGTCAGTGGATTTTGTTGCCGTCAAAACTTCGTATTCATTGCGTTGTATTCGGTAGCAGATGAAAGTTTGAAATTTGTTTCGATTACAAGATATCCGGTGCCTATGTTGTGTAAGATCGGGACCGTTCGTTTGGTACATTTCAACGGAAAAATCATCTGGGCTAGAAATCAGAAAGTTTCATATGTCAAACAGGTCACCCGACCCAATTAAGATTGTACACTACGCAAACATAATACGTCATATCCAAACATTGATCTGTATAACGTATTGTATACTATGCCAAACAACACCTCCTATCCAAACATTGATTAGTATCTAATTGATTTAGATGTATTCTGAAAACCGTCCAATGTATACAAGAACAGTACCCAAATACAATACAATACAATATCATAAGCGGTCCTTGTGACCCTATGAATGAACTTAGACGGGGGGGATTTCTCACAAACATCATAGTGGGCCTCACTTGAATTCCCATCGACGGATCTTCCAGTTTGCCCCGCTGAGATCAGGGAGCAAACAAGAAGATCAGCGGGGAAAACTAGAAGATCAGCGAGGCAAACTAAAAGATCAACGGGGAAAACTAGAAGATCAGCGGGACAAACTGAAAGATCAGCGGGAAAAACTAGGAGATCAGCGGGGCAAACTGGAAGATCAGCAGGAAAAACTGGAAGATCAGCGGGGCAAACTGGAAGATCAGCGAGGCAAACTAGAAGATCAGCGGGAGAAACTAGAAGATCAGCAGGGCAAACTAGAAGATTAGTGGTACGCTATTTTTCATGTTTCCCCTGCTGTTTTTATATGTTTTTCATGTTTTTATATAAAACCTTTTTCCTCACACACGTATGTATATGTATACACACGACACATGTGCACGACCATTACTTGGATGAGGGTTCAGACCAAGTTTCAGACGCATGAAAATTTCAGGTGGGCCCCACCAAGTGCTTTTATATGTTTTAACAGTGTCTTCACATGATTTTAAATGGTATGGCCTACCTGAGTTCCGTATACAGCTGATTTTTGGGATATCCCATAATTTAAAGGGGACCCATTAAATGCACAGTGTTGATGGTCGACAGGCATCACGGTGGGGCCCACACAGCTCCACCTCACGGGAGCTTATCGTGAGGTTGAGCGCATAGTACCTTTTTCCATATATATATATATATATATATATATATATATATATATATATATATATATATATATATATATATAAGGGTTGAGCCCCAAATTGAAGCATATCAAAAGATCAAGTGAACCATACCACAGGAAACAGTGAGCATAATGATTTTCTAGTTTTCTCCACTGATTTTTCAGTTTACCCCGCTGATCTCCTAGTTTGCTCCGCTGATCTTCCAATTTGCCTCACTGATCTTCTTGTTTGTCCCGCTAATCTTTTATATTTTTCCCGCTGATCTTTCATGTTTGTCCCGTTCAATTTCATATTTGTCCCGCTGAATGTTTACGTTCTCTCCCTCAATGTCTAGGTTCCCTTCCACATATGGAGTTTTGGAGTATACATATTGTGATGAAAATGGAGGGATATTACATAATCCGATGAACATGATATATTACAAATAAAACATCATTGTGGGGCGTAGTAAGCGTAATCGGATTGCGTATTGAGTTAATCAGTACGCTCACATTGTATAAGTAAACTCAGTTGGGCCCACATTGAATGTATGTAGTATATCCACGCCATTCATCCATTTATTTTAAGAGGTTTAACCCTCAAATTTCAAATTGAAGCATAGCAAAAGATCAAGTGGATCATACCACGGGAAACAGTGGGCATAGTGATTTTCACCACTAAAACCATTGTCGGCCCAACAGTGATGTTTGTTTGTTATCAAACCTATTAATAAGATCATACGGATATGGATTAACAAAAAACACAATTATAGATCCAAAACTTCTGTGGCACTCAAGAAATAATCAACATTAAAAGTTCAATTCTAAATTTCATGTGGTGTGGTCCATTTGAACATTACATATGTTTAGATTTTTCGGCTCAAGTCATGAAATTATTTGTTAAGTTTGTCCCGTTAATTTTTCAATTTGCCCCGCTGATTTTCTAGTTTGCCCGCTGATCTCCTAGTTTCCCCCGCTGATCTTCCAGTTTCTTCCACTGATCTTCCAGTTTGCCCTGCTGATCTTCCAGTTTGCCCCGCTGATCTCCTAGTTTGCCCCGCTGATCTTTCCAGTTTCCCTCGCTGATCTCTTAGTTTGCCCCGCTGATCTTTCCAGTTTCTCCGGCTGATCTCCTAGTTTTCCTCGCTGATCTTCGTTTGCCCAGCTGATCTCATAGTTTTTTCCGTTTGCCCCGCTGATCTTCCTGTTTATCCCGCTCAATTTCTATTTATATTTCATATGAAGCTTATTTAAATTAGTAAAATGTTACATTGTTTTCAATTATGTCTGATTTTGTACACTATATTTATCTTGTGAATTTTATGTTTGATATGTTTTTCAATTTATCTCTACAGGCGACGAATATTCTATTGTAATCTCTAACCCAACATATAGGTGTACACTGACATGGTGGTTTGACATGGTTTAACCTATAACCTAAACCCAAACCCATTCTCAAATCCCAAAACCTATAACCTAAACCTATAACCTAAACCAAAACCAAAACATGTAACTTAAACTCGAACTCATTCTCAAATCCTAAAATCTATAACCTAAACCAAAACCAAAACCTATATCCTAAACCAGAACCCATTCTCATATCCCAAAACCTATAACCAAAACCAAAACCTTTAACCTAAATCAAAACCAAAACCTATAGCCTAAACCCGAACCCATTCTTAAATCCAAAAACCTATAACCTAAATTCGAATCTATTCTCAAATCTAAAAACGTATAACCTAAAACCAAAACCAAAACCTATAACCTAAACCAAAACCAAAACCCAAACCCTTTTCTCAAATCTCAAAACCTATAGCCTAAATCTAAACCTTAACCTAAACCAAAACCAAAACCTATAATCTAAACCCTAACCCATTCTCAAATTCCAAAACCTATAACCTAAACCAAAACCTATAACCTAAACCAAAACCAAAACCTATAACTTAAACTCGAACCATAGTCGATGGGAATTCAAGTGGAGCCCACTACTATGTTTGTGAGAAATCCTCCCTGTCTAAGTTCATTCATAGGGTCACAAAGACCTAGATGAAGAAGAAAAAAAAATTTCATAATGCTCCAAAACTTCTGTAACCCTTAAAAGGGTTTCAATGGTAGACGTTCAATTCCCCACTGCCTTTTATAGTGTGGTCCACTTGATAGTTAGATTTATCTTATTTTTCATCTCAAGCCTTATATATGAGCTCGCCAAATGGATGGTTCAATTCCCCACTACCTTTTACAGGCGTTCAATCTATTTCTCTGTCTATTTATTTAACAAGCATATCTCCTAAACTAGAATGATATACTTAACGTACCACATATGATTTTAGAGTAGGAGAAGCTACATACATTCAATGTGGGCTCAACTGAGTTTACTTAGTATAATGGGAGCGTACTGACTAACTCAGTATGCAATCCGATTACGCTTGCTACGCCTCACAATGATGTTTTATTTGTAATACATCATTCTAGTTTGGATTCTTACTCTTGCTCGGGTGGTAGACTCTTACGAGTTTCAACATTCAGTTAAGCGTTCGAGTATCCATAAGTGGTGAAATTCCACTAGTGTGAGTGTGTGTGGCGCGTGTGTAAAAAAAAAAAATCATTCTAATTTAGGAGATATGCTTGTTAAATACATAAATAAAAAAATGAATTAAAAGATAGAAAAATATTTTTATATACTTATATATACATATTTACATAGTTATGTATTAGAGAAAAATGTAAGGGAGAAAAAGTTTTCCTTAAAAAAAAAAGAAAAAAAATAAAAATCTGCTAGACTGCTGCGGTACTGCCGCTGGTTCGGCGGCACTGTTGCAGCAGCCTGTCTGGCTTTTTTTGTTTGTTATATATATATATATATATATATATATATATATATATATATATATATATATATATATATATGTTGCTTTTGTGGGTCCCATCATAAGGTCTATGTTATATCCAAACCATTCATCTATTTGGCAAGCTCATATTAAGGCTTGAGACGAAAAATAAGATAGATCTAATTATCAAGTGGACCACACTGTAAAAGACAGTGGGGAATTGAACGTTTACCATTGAAACCCTTTTAGGGGTTACAGAAGTTTTGGATCCTTATGAAATTTGTTTTTCCTCTTCATCTAGGTCTCTATGACCCTATGAATGAACTTAGATGGGGAGGACTTCTAACAAACATCACAGTGGGGCCCAAATTAGATGGGAGAGTATTTCTACTGGTTGACGCTCATTCAATACTGTTTCTGTAATGTGGTACACTTAAGATTTGAATATACTCATTTTTTTGTCTCATATCATAAAATGATCCGGAAAAATATATGGACGGCATGGATGAAAAGAATACATAATGGTGGGGTCCATAGACCATCGAAGATCCGCCATTGGCGGGTGGTAGGCGGAGTAGGAGTCCTTTTATGTGAAAGGAGGGTATTTTCGTCCTGGAATTTATTGACCGTCCAAGGAGGTCTAAGTGGGTATGTTAAGTTTGTATTGTCACAAGAATATCCAATGGATAAAAGGTGGGTCCACAGTCGCAAATTTCCCTTCTAACGAGAAGGAGAAAAACTTAGATACTCTGGCAGCATGTGATGGATGATACGCAGGCACTTGGAACTTGCAAACGTGGCATACAAGTAGTCACATTAAAGAGTCCAAATTATGGTGGCTAGTATACATGTATCATGAACAAAAAATTTATGCTTATTCGATTATATATATATATATTATATTAGTGGATATTTATTGGACGGTTAAAATAAAAACATCCAACTGTCCTATGTATACAATCAAGTGTCGATGAATCAAAGGTTAGGATTGTTCAACCAATCAGATCTTAGGATTTTGACACATAATCTAGTCGATTATATTTCTCTAATATATTCCACGTGTACTGTTTCTGTGGGCCTGTGTATCAAGTGCCATATTCAGCTGAGTATCAAATAACTGCAAGAAAGGAGAAAAATCTGAGGTTTGCTAATTCGTGTGATCCCTACCGATAATGTGTTGCCATATGAAACACGTGTTTAATATCTGAGCCTTCCATGGATAATCAGGCAATTGTATTGCTTAAGTGGGCCAGATTGTTCAATATAAACTGACAGTTAAAGAAATATTTCTGGCCGTCTATCTGTTTCTGTGTTTTATGGCCATCCAAGACGTAACCGACGAACGCGATTTCGTCCGACCCTTGCCATGACGGTCTCGGTCCTGGTAGGGGCTCTGTGGGGCCACATTAATGTATATGTTTTATCCACTCCGTCCATTCATTTTCACATATCATACTAACACACGTACCCAAAAAGGTGGAAGATCCAAGGCTCAAGTGGGCCACACCATACAAAACAGTGGTGATTGACACCACCGTTGGAACCTTCCTAGGGCCCACCGTGATGTTTACGTGCCATCCAATCTGTGTATAAGGCCACATACAAATAGATTAAGGGAAAACACAAACATCAACTTGATCGAAAACTTGTGGCCGCCAAGAAGTTTTCAACGGTATATGTTCAATCCCCACTGTAGCCTATGGTGTGGCCCACTTGAGCCTTGGATTGCCTTTTTTTTTGGCACATTCATAAAAATATCTTTTAAAATGGACGGACAGAGTGGATAAAACATTATATCACGATGGGTCCCACAGATCCCTTGGTAGGACCGAGTCCGTCCTGGTCGGTGTAGGACACAATCCGCGTCCGTAACCAACGTGTAAAAGCTCAGATAGACTAAAAAAATAAAAATAAATAAATAAATGTGAGCAACGTGATAGAAATCTCAGACCAAGGATATAAAAAATGTAAACCACGTGATAAAAAGCTCTGATCTGGCACGCGCATTGTATTAAAGCGTGCGATACTCCACCCGAATAATCGTTTAGGGGCATTTTAGTCATTTGGAAACTTGTAGGATAAGAGGGGTTAAAATAACATGCAATCCTCGACCCCAGGTTATGCTAGGGAATGGGCTGGGCCTAGACCAGCCTAACACTATTTAATAAAGTGGTCCAGGCCAGGCCAGGCTCATCTGCAGGTCCATTTGGACATCGTGGCCTGTAGAGATGGACCGAAACAAGCGTGCCAGTGCCAGTGTGGCCCACTTTCTGCTTTATGCACAGTGTACTCTGGTTTTCAGTTGTACAAATGGGGTCCGTTGATTGGTTATCTAGATCATTGATCTTTCAATCATGGCCTATGTAAATACAACGGTCCAGAGAAAAATAGACGGTGGTTAACTTCACATATAGTTGCAAACCCTAAGAATGGGGCTTTTGACTAAAATGTAAGGAGCTTATTTGACTAAAGCCCCATTCTTAGGGTGCATCCAAACAGGCCCTACAAGATCAAATAAGCTCCACTGCAAATGGAATTTTGGGGAGCAAAAAATTGCCTTTCAACTCTGTCCTCATAAACGCTGATAAAAAATCACACACATTAGACAATCCTATCCATCAACTTAACTTGCTTTGAAGCACTGGTCAGATGTGTAGGACCCTATGATCAATGTACCGTTTGATACATCAGTGTGAGGCCTGCTATGAAGAAATGGCTCTAGCCTACCACTTGTTCCACTTCTACCATATCATCTCCCCTAGCAACACTTGTTCCACTTCTACGATATCATCACCCCTAGCAACACTTGTTCCATTTCTACCATATCATCTCCCCTAGTAACAGTCCATGAGCCCTCCCAGTGCAGTTTCTATCGTCCAACCACAACAATTTTTTGTCCATGGAATCTATGGGAGGACAGGCTGGACGAACGGCTGCAATCATGCTGATGTCATGTGACCACACTTGACTTGCTCTTCTTGATTTTATTTTAGTTCTAAATAACTAAACTGTGATATCTTGCATTCTTTAACTTCTATTTTTAGCAGGGGGTAATGGATGTGGAGCAAACCTGGAAAGGGTAGGGAGGAAAAAAGGAGAGATGGATTGGGTGCAGCTACATGCAGAAAGAAAGAAAGAAAGAAAGAAAGAAGGGCATTCAACGGTGGGCAACCCATCTCCACCTTATTTGGGGACTGTGGCCCACTCAAGGTTCAGATCAGCCTCATTTTTTGGGCCAAAGTCCTATCATGATTTGGCACAACAAACATACATAGTGGATGTCACAGTCATCACAGTGGGACCCACAGCATTCGTTGCAGGGGCTTCCTAATCTAAGCACAGGAAGGAAAGGTGCAAGTCTGCATGAAAGAATTGAAATGACAAAGGTGCCTCCCGATGAAGGGCCAACACCATCCCATCTCCCTTCTAACATTAAAAGTGAAGGGAGATGGGATGTGGCCAACTCATTTTTGGACAGAAATCCTAGCATTATCCAGTACAATCCCGCGCAGGAGATGTACAAAGTGGATGTTACACAGTTACAATAGTGGACCCCACAAAGCCTTTGTTACACAGGCTCCCTAATTTACATCTTTAAGTGTAGGCTACATGCAAGGGGGAGGAGACAGGCAGGCTGCTTGCAAGAAAGAATTGAAATGACATCAAGTGTCCTCAGTTGAAGAGGGCACCACATGCCATTTCTATTCTAAAAATCCAAAGTTCACTCCTCACCCTAGGACTAACTACCAGGCTAAAATTGTCCAAATGTTACTCGAACTTGCGTTATATATCTGGTAGAGATATAGACATTTTAAGAATACATACATGGCAGATATAAAGACATAAAAGCTAAATCCAGATTTACATGAAGGTTATAAAGAGTACATGAAGGCAACACATGATGCTGTCAAAGAAGCCGAAGTCTTACTGTAATGAAGTAAGAGTCTGCCATAAACAGACCCCTCCCTCTTTATATACACCCTTCACTTTTTTATGTCATCCTTATTGTTGTTGTCGTCATCATCATCATCAATGCTCGGCTGCAGCTGCAGCTGTGGCTGCAGTAATGCTGACCCGGATGACTGGACCTTTCCGGTTGCTGCCCACAAGCACGTCTTTGCACCATGAGATGGAGCCCAACATCTGGTTTATCTTCTGCATTGAAATAATAATGTTGATTTGAGCATCATCATCATAGAAAACAACATTTGTTAGCTATACTACCAAGCACCTCCACACATGCAACATGGAAAATGTGTGCAGGATCCAGGTTGATCATCAGACGGACCCCTCGGTGCTAATCCAGTGGTCATTGGGGCAGCCACATGGGCATGTTGAATGTGTACAGTTGTTTACCCTCTTCCCAAGCTATTAACTTTTGGTAAAGATGCGACCATAGTGAAGTAATGAACATTCAAAATGGGCCCATCTAATGAAGACCACAGTTCTCATAGATGCAGTGTTTTAAGCATCGACGATATCAGCTGATATATCCCATGATCTATCTCGTATCCCGCCTGTGCAATACGAAACACACAAGTGGTGGGATATATCCAAATGCAACTTGATACGCTGACGGATAAAATATTCTGGAATTTTTGCCTGTTTTAGTTCCGTGGCTTGTTTTATGAATTTTCTTTGATGGGCTGGAAATGCTAGTTGTCTACAAGTCCAATGTGGCAACGATCAATATTGTTGATTGCATCTCCGACTCATCATTTTACTAGAAAGAAGTGCATTTTAATTTCATATCAATTGGATGTGGACAGGTATAAGATGGTCTTGTTTTGGATAAGCAATAAGTAACTTGGTGATGACACGGGTTATTCTATTTGTATTGGTAAGTGCAAAATACTTCCCAAGAGAGGAAATAAAGATAGTGGAGGGATCAAGGTTATCTTACAAACATCTCTTTTTCTTGAAAACCAGGCCTTTATATATATTGCTCAAAAGCTAAAACAGATCCAACCAAAATGAGGGCTGAGATTGCCCAATATGTATTGACGATGAATCAAACTACTCCTTTGGTAGGAGCCTATCCTTCATCTCATGGGCCTCTCAATATGCGACCAAACCTGACTTCTGCACCCAGTATGAGAGAAGGGTGGATATGGATGTAGCCAAATCAGCATCAGGCCTATATTTTAGCAGAATCGGTAAAAGGTTATCTCTGCTGTGCATTTGGGTGTATTGGAAAAACAGGAATTGCCTTATGCTGGATTGTCTGCTCTGCATCAAAATCAGTATTCATAGCTTCCCGCATCCAACATGTAACTTTCATAATATTAATTTAGGCAAAAAGGGATCCCATCCACCCAATTATCATCATCGTCTTCAATTGTCCCCAACTATTTGTGGTCAGATTTACAAATCCTGTTCTGCCAAAAATTCCGAAGGCCTTATCTTTTTTGGTACGTGAAAATACCATTCATGTCCTTTTCTCAATGCCTCAATCCAAGTCCTCTTAGGCCTTCCGCCATCCTCTCAGGCCCTAAAAAAGTAGAAATTCCAACTCATGCATGGGGAATGTGGGAAAGTCGACATGCAGACTTGTCTACACGATTGAAGATTATATATGTAGTCATGATGATATGTAATCAATGGGAAAGCTTGTATGACTGCATCCTTTTAACAACATTAAGTAAATGCATCGATGTGACTACTATTAACTATGGAGCTTCACAACGCATGTGCAATAAAGCTCATGTACACACCACACGTGTGAGTATGGCACATTGGTGCAAGATCCAATCCATCCATCAGATTGGTCCGACCTTGTACATGTTTTCCCAAAAAATAAATCTGGTCCACTCAGCATGTCGACCCCAATATTGGAAACAGGGGGTTGAGCTCAAAATTTTCAGTCAAGTTTTTTAGAGTAATGCATTTTTTTTTTTTGTTTTTGCAAGCAATGGCCCACCCAACCAGTGGATCAACCTGATTCTTGGACTATGGCATCAATATAGTGTGCCTTTCTAACAGATGGATTGGATTTCAGACCTATCATGCCATGCTGGCACATGTGGTGTGTACATGAGCTTTATTGCACACACTTCTAAGCTTAGCAAAGCTCTTATCTACGCATCAAAATAGAGAAGTGGCAGAAATAAGAATCAGATGCACGATGCAATTCCATAAACAGAAAGAATAGCAACTGGATTACCTCATCATTGATACTGCATTGCCACTTAAGTTGCTGAATCTGCCAGCTCTCATGTTGCCGCCGCTGCCCATAAATTACAAGCCCCATAAAAGCAGCAGCAGCAACGACAGACCAAAATGTGTTTGCTTCCTTTGCATGGTTGTATAACGACACAGCTTGCCTTTTCCACCATGCTTCACAGGGAAGAACAGACTCATTATGCTTATCTTCTTTTTCTCCCTTTTGAGACTCTGACTCAGCCAAAGGAGAATCTGAATTTAGCTGGGAAGGGTCGTTGGATTCAGAAATAGAAGTGCTTTCATCATAGCCAGCTGCTCCACTTATATCCGTTTCGGCATGAAAAGAACTGAATTTAGCTGTATCGTATTCATTCTGCTCCTTTTCAGCAAAATTTAGACCTTGCAAAGCCTTGCCTTCTTCAAATTCTGTGGCATGAAAAGAGAGATTCTGGTTCACTTTGTTAAATAAAGGAATTCCGTGTATCTCATGCCCATCAGAATATCCTTTGATATTCCAATCTTCTTCCACAGTTTTGCCGGGTCTATCACCTTGCACTGTCTCCAGCCCACATGCTTGGTCCAAACCTTCTCCTCCAAGTCCATTATGAATTTCATTGTTATCAGGCTCCACTGGAAAATTTTCATGCTGTTGTGGTGGATATACAAAGTGACTGGACATGAACATTGCAGGAGAGGATTTCTCCTCATCATTGGTGACCACCTCATTCTTGTAATCATAGAATGACTCGGATCCTTTTGGCCCAGGTGCAGCAGCATATGTTGATGCAGTCAGTGACACAACTTCCCAATCGTTCCCGCCAGAGGAAGTTTCCTCTCCATCACTCTGATCACCCTTCATTTCTCAAAAAAACTAGCTTCCCTACAATCATGTGTTCCTAAAGGTCAGCATTCTGCTAAGTAGTTAGGAGAACACAACATGGATAATTAACAGAAAAACAGCTGATCTCGGCAGAGTGCTAATGCCACAAAAGAAAATAATCCTTTCTCAAAATGGAAAAAAAGGTTCCTACAAACCATCCCTTTTCATATAAAACCCATTTGGAGATTAAATCATGGAATGAAAAAGTACATACATGAAAGATAAAACCCATAAGAAATCAGATCATTAGTTGGAAACCAAACTATCCATAAAACATAAATTCCTGAAAATATGATGTTTATGCTGAAAAAGAAATTCCTGAAAACAATTGATAGAAAGCAATATAAACAATTCTCAGAGTCAAACTCATTGATAGAATTAGAGTCCTATAAATAAGCCTCTGGACATCAGACTATTCAATGAAGTTAAAACCCACAGTGCAAAAACCAAAGCCACCTCCCTCCACTGAATGAAAAAGAAAACAAAAACCACAAATAAATTTTTTGACGTCGGAACAATTGACAAGTGCAAGAAAATCAACACCACCATATGTATAAGAATAGCCTAAGTATCACTATCTACATCATGACTTCATCATTCTCCAAAATGCCAAAGTTCCTACACATCACCCTCTTTAGGTTATAATACATCAAGATAAATATTAGAAAAATTAGAAAAAAGACCAAAACCGTCCAATTCTCATTAATTAGCAGGAAAAAAAAAATCACAAGACCACTTTATATGAATCTATTGCATCAATCAGAAGAAGCAAATCTTTTAACATAACATCACTGGAATCCAATGAGAAAAGAAAATTTACTTTCTAAACATATTATCCGGTTTTCATGATGTACCATCAACAACAATAAGAAACAATGGCTATTTCCAAGCAATACAATTCTCTTAATATGAGGATTAAAAATGAAAAAAAATAAAAAAATAAAAATTCACATAAATAAAAAACTACTGTCAAGGTTTATTTACAAATAGAACTTTTACCATGTCAATATAAAGATAATTAACACATGCTCTCCAACAATTTAACCCACAAAAACTTGCATTCATCTGGATATCTTGACGTGGATGGATGCCATGAGAAGCTCACTTCTCTAGAAATTTAAAATTCCATCTTGCTTTTAAAAGAAAAGAAAAAAAAGTTAACAGTTTCACATGAAATCAAACAAAATTTAAGAAATCATGAATTCTAAAGATATACCTGATATCTTTAACTACAGAAAGCTTTGAAAGCTGATCGATATATTGACATTGGGAAATAAAAGAATTCTTCAAAAAATCCCAATTTTGCAGAAATTGACATTTCTAATTATATCATCATGAATTTCAATAAAATTCCAACCATATGCATATGATAGTGATTTTATTTACAGAAATTTCATTAGTCGATAGAGATACTCATATTGTGAGCAGAATAGATGCCATGAAAAAACAAAAAATTGCAAAAATTCATAATAATCACCAAGTTTTCACACACAATTCAGAAGCCGTCTAAGAAACCACAACTAATGATTCCATCCACATAAAACTGCATGAAGAATTTACTATGTTGTTTTTCATGTCCCTCTCTGAGATTTACCACTCTGAGATAATCACAAAAAACCAGAAATTTAAATCTATCACTGAGACTTCTCTAATAAACTCAACAGCTTCACTTGAAAATATATGGCAATCAAGGATACAATTCTTCCCAAACAATACCAATAAATACCATGGTTTTTAGACTCGGTGACTCGGATAGATTTGTTTGGTCTTGGTCGAGTCATGACTTGTCTGAGTCAGGGGGGTCCATCCGCCCAACTCACCTAAGTCACCCCAATTTGACTCGGGGGGAATCGTCGCAGTCTTACGACCATGATAAATACATTGACCTTCACATGCAACTTTCGAGTGGAAACTTGAACTTATTGCCAACGTTTCTCTCAACCAATTCGACAAATTCACATGAAATTCCGTCAATTTTATTCATAGAGAGATTGAACTAAATAATAATCCATGAAAAGATCAAATGATCAAGCCAGGATTCAAATTTGTCACAGATTTCTCCGTCAATTTCACAATTTTGCAAGAATTTCCAATAAAATTTAAGAAAAATAGCATCTTCTGATGATAATTAGGTGGGGAAGCATTTTCCAATCAAGATTTAAAAAAAGGCAAATCAAACCCTAAAAAATCCATCCAAAATCGAAATAATTGAATGACATCAATCTCTCATTCCAAGACAACAGAAAAAGAGAAAGAAAAACCAATTTCCAAATATCATCCCAAAATGTCCAAAAAACAGAAAAAAGTCTTAAAAATTTCCTCAAAATTCAGTAACTCTTACAGATTCAATCTCATAAAATCGATTGATTTGCAGATTATGATCGAAAATTACCTTCGAATTATCTTCCGGAGTCGATTTCGAAGATGAAAAAGAACAGAAATATAGGGTTTCAGACGAGATCGAGTGAAGAGCAAGAAAAGAATCCAAGGAAGCGAGTAATCAGAGGAGCGTCGAAGGCTTTTATAGGTGCTAATCGAGCAGGACATGAACCAAGCGTCCAGATGTACTGAATTTTCACAGTGGGCCAATGATTCGTTATTATATACCGTTGATCTTATGTGACAGACTTTAGATGAGGATTGGACGGAAATAATTGGGGATTGGGCTATCTCATCTATCAGATCTTTTTACTTTCTTCTCAACCGTTGATGTATTTTTTCTTCACTGTTTTATTTTGGGCCATTGATCAAAGGGTTCGGAACCTCTAATCCTTGGAATATTTTCCATTAATCTCACATTCACAGTTCAAAGGATAAGATCAACGGTGGATAAATGAGCCCTTTTGTACAGAATGGGCGTCAGAACACGTTCCATCCATCGGGACCACGATGCATGCGAACGGATGAGATCTGAAATATTAATACGTTCTGCTCCTCTTAAGAGGACACGGATTGCCTACTGAAGCCTGTGAGTCCTACATGATGTATGTTATTTATCCATACCGTCCATCCATTTTTAAAGATCATTTTAGGACATAAGCCAAAAATAAGGCAGATCTAAATATCACATGGATCAGATCACAAGAAACATCGGTGATTGAACACCCACCACTGAAACCTCCTTGGAGGCCACACAAGTTTTTAATGAAGCTGATATTTGTGTTTTTCCTTCATCCAGATCTTTGTAACTTAATAAACAGGTTTGATGGCCAATAAACATTACAGTGGGCCTTAGAAAGCTTTTAATGGTGGGCATTTAATAACCGCTATTTTCTTATCTTGTGGTCTACTTTAGTTTTGAGTAAGTCTCATTTTCGAATTCATAAAAAAATCTGAAAAAATAAATAGACGGTGTGGATGAAACACATGTATCATAGTGGGCCTATAGAGCATTCTCCAGTAGCTGCTACTGTAAGCGTAAGTAGCAAATCCACGTTCCTCTTTAGAAATGGTTACGCGAACATGTAATGTGTTTGTTGAAATCTGTCTACCATTTTTCTTTTTCTCGCGAACTCATGGGCTATGAGGGCGCACTGTGATGAATGGATTTTATCCACACCGCACATCCCTTCTGCTATATCATTTTAACGGTATATCCCAAAATGAGACGGATCCAAGGCTCGAGTGTACAGTACCGTCGGGATTAAAAGCTTACTGTTGAAAACTCCTTGGGGGCACAGTCCTGGATAAGTCAATATTTGTGTGGTCCACTTGAAATAGATCTGCTGAATTCTTAACGGTGGGTGTTCAATTACCATTGTTTTCTGTAGTGTGGTCCACTTGAAATGGATCTGCTGAATTCTTAACGGTGGGTGTTCAATTATCATTGTTTTCTGTAGTGTGGTCCACTTGAAATGGATCCGCTGAATTTTTAGGCTCATTTCGTAAAAATGATCCGGTGAAACGTCATAGATATAAGACACATACATCAAGATGGGCCCACATTCGGCCGGATCCACCAAGCCTGCATGCCACAGCAGGAACCTCCTCCTGTGGGAAGGTAGGTGGCCCACTTTGATGTTTGTGAGAAATCCTCCCCCATTTATCTGATTTTGCCTGCTAATTTTAGGAAACAATGGAAATTGAATGCCTACCATCCAAACATTCATGGGGCCACAGAAATTTTGAATCAGGCTACTGTTTGTGTTGTCAGTGCTTCGCAGTGGGAGTGACCTTACAAACGATTTGGATGACATAAAACATAAAGGTAGGTGCCAAGGAGTTTTCAACAGTAAGAATTTCACTCCCAACTTTGTCCTACCGCTGGGCACAACTTGAGCTTTGGATCTGAAGTATTTTTGGGCTCCATGGGCCATACAATGATCTATGATTAAAAAAAAAGGCACATCGAAATCTCAGGCGGATCACACCATAGGAAAACAGTGGTGATAGAATGCCCACCATTAAAATTGCCTAGGGTCCACTGTAATATTTATTTGCCATCCAACCGGTTCATCAAGTTGCAAAGATTCTTAATGGTGGGTTTTTATATTTTCATAGTTTCGAATGTTGTTAGATTTCAAGAAAGATTTCTCATATCTCATTAATTTCTGATTCCTTTTCAAGAGCATATTTGGAATTTCAACCACTTCTTAGTTCTGACTATTTGGGTTGAAATTCAATTCTATATGATTTAAAGTAGGCATTTTGTTTATTAGTACCCCAAAGAATGAGGCTATTTGTAAGAAGAAGTGGACGTGGGAGTCGGTTTGCAATGCAAGTGTTTACATGTGCCATTTTTGCTGGACTTGGATGTGCCCTGTTCTTGCATCTACAGGAGCAAACATTCACCAAAACCTACACATACGGCCAGATTAAGAGGGAGTTTCAACTCCCGGTCAAGGATTCGAGTATCCATAGGTGGTGAAATTCTACTAGTGTGAGTGTGTGGGGGTGTGTGTGTGCGTGTGTTAAAAAAAAAAAAAAAAAAAAAAGAAGAGTTGGCATAACACATGGCACGCTCTCATTGATGGGAGAAACTTGATGTAGCCAGTTGGCCCCTCCATGTAGGAGGGCCCGCACACACTTGAAAGAGCTCTGATATTGTCTTTGTAATAAACTAAATTCAATTGAGCATTGAAACACTCCCTCGTAAAGTTGCTGTGAAAAATATTTTAAAATAAGTTTTGGCATTTTTGGAATATTCTCATGTTGGAAAGGAGAGAAGAAAAACTGTGTTTATACATGGAGTGTGGAGTAACTTATTATTTGCTCGGTTTATCTGTGGAGTATCGGGACTTGCATGTTCGCGCTGGAACACCTGCAAGCACGGGCTCAGGCTCCATGCTAGAGCGTGGGCATGTGAGGTAGTGTGGTTGTAGAGGCGCTAGTGGCACACTTTGTACTTTGTAGGGAATATGGGACAGATGTCTGGAGTGAGCGAATGGTATGAATGAGACCCGTGGCTTTTATAGATGCTGGAAACTAGCCGTTGGAGAGAGGTTTAACTGCACACACAACATTAAACTACGCTATGCAGAAATTGTTGCATGTGGCTATCCCAATAGTCATAAAATGGCTAGCTAGTGAGTCTAAATGGCTAGCATGCAATAGCCGGTTGTCCCACATGGATAATGGTTAGAAACTGCCAATAATGATTAGTTTGTCACCAACAACCATATAACGATCATATTAAGTTATCACACTGGATCAAAATGGTCAACAACCTTGTCCTATATAAACAGTGCCTGGATAGTTCATTGAACTATCACCAACACTAGAACCATTCTGATGGGGACATCTCGCGCACACGCGCACGCACGCCGCCCCACTTACGCACGTATGCATGGAGTAGGAGGGCCCCACTGTCGATCTGCCTCGATGATGACATCTAGTGAGGGCCTCCTAGTTAAAAGATAAGTTTTGGTTCAAAAAGTGGACCCGATAGTTAAGAAAAGCCCATCATGGGATCTCATGATCGTGGCCCACTCGTCGGATTAATTTCATATTTTAGGTTTTGTTTATTGTTATTATTTAGAACATCGTGAACGCTTTAGATTTCTTTATTTGGTTTTTATTTTAATTTACTCCATGACCAAGTAATAGGTTACACACATGGTGCGAGTTTTTGGAGTATAGATTTTTTCTTATAAATAGGTACCCTTTGTAGTTCTTTTCATTCATTTGAATCTTAATAAAAATTCTTACTTTATTTTTTCGCTCTCTTAGTGAGTTGTGGAATAATTTAAAAGTTGGTGCGAAACCCTCTCTTTTCGAAGGGCTAACTACGTGGTGTGAACCCACATCTATCCCCATTCGTCCCTACCCGCTCCCATCCATACATCTCATCTTCTATCATAATTATTATTTTGAATTTCTTAGCTTTTGCAGCTATTCATCTCCCTACAACCAGTTTCCAGAATTTGTACCTGTCGGAGGGCTGAAACTTCGGTGGAGCACCACGTCTCGACCTTACGTCGGATCTTCGTCAAACTTGGAGGGATTGGAGGTCTCCCCTAGCTAACCAAGGCCTAGTTGTCACTTTGGGGAGGCGGGCTTCTATCACACTTGCGGCCAGCCCACCCACGCACGTGTGTCAGTGTAACGTCCTGAAATTCGGGGGTCGAGCATAACTCAGCTCCCGAGTTCCAAAACATCACTTATGCAACATATTTGATGATAATTGTATGTTGACTATAAGAATGCATAAAACATGAAATAGATCAAGCCAGATAGCAAACACAATTTATGGATATTAAGGAAATGCAAGCGGAAGACTTAAATACATATATTATTCAAAATAAATTCTCAAATGATGCATGCTCTGCCTAAGACAATATAAATACATTTATGTCTCAAAATATATATATGAACTACTCAAACTAATCCAATACATATCCCAGAAAATGATCCCCGCTGGTCAGGACAAGGCTCACATGAACCCGCCTGAGAACTGCATATAAGAGAATGCCTCCTCGTCCTCGTCGAAGTCTGGCTCCACCTCGTAAGCATCGCCATCTCCTGCAGCTAGGTTAGAGTCTGATTGCTAATGGGGGAGAGGAGCAATGATTGCGCGCAACAGCCCTAACAGCCCTTGTAGCCACCTAGAACCATAACATCGTATGAGATTCCTAGGATTGACGACCCTAGAATGGATCAATGCTGGGAAATGATACAAGGGAGGTATCTTAGCTTTCCAATCCTGCTGTATGAAAAGGACTAATAAAAATTTGGTAATCATATTCATAACACCGCATTGCATGTGCTAACGGTGTTGGTGATAGATCACTGAGGAAGTGAGTCATGTCGCGATCGTTAGATGATGTAGCAGAGGGGATTGTGATGAGGGCATGCATCATTCTTCATATCATACTTACATTAACAAGAGATATAGGACCTGTGTGATTGTACTGCCTTATCATTACTGCTTGATTGGATTGATAACATGTTAACTTTTGTTATATAGTACCACTGAGTTGATCAGTCACTCCCACGTTCTGGGACGGTGTTTAAACACCAATCAGACTCTGACTTAGCTGCAGGAGATGGCGATGCTTGCGAGGTGGAGCCAGACTTCGACGAGGACGAGGAGGCGTTCTCTTATATGAAGTTCTCAGGCGGGTTCATGTGAGCCTTGTCCTGACCAGTGAGGATCATTTTTTGAGATATGTATTGGATTAGTTTGAACAGTTCATATATATATATATTGAGATACAGATGTATGTTTATTGCCTTGGGCAGAGCACGCATCATTTGGAGATTTATTTTGAATAATATATGCATTTAAGTCTTCCGCTTGCATTTCCTTAATATCCTTAAATTGTGTCTGCTATCTGGCTTGATCTATTTCATGTTTTATGCATTCTTACAATCAACATACAATTATCAACAAATATGTTGCATAAGTGATGTTTTGGAACTTGGGAGCTGAGTTATGCTCGACCCCCGAATTTTAGAGCGTTACAAGTTGGTATCAAAGCATGATTTGGATTAATCTGGACCTGGGTTATGGTCACACGACGTACGCTGTTGTCCTTCGACTTAGGTGGGTGTGAGAAACACATAGAAACATTCATAGGATCCCAGTTTCGCCAATTGACGAAGTTCACTCAAATCGATCATTTTGATCGAGTCCGTGTGCGTGCCTATGTTTGTGCTGCGACAGATCATCCTCATAGCACGATCGAGAAGAACGTCTGAGTCACTTTCCTTTGGCCGGCTCATATGCAAGATTGCGCTTGAGTTTGCTTACAGACTTGGGCCGGAGTTGCCTGTGCCGGTTCATTACATCAACGAGGCTACTATGAACCAGATGAAGATAAGGTGTAAGACCCGTATCTTAGTCCGTACTATTCCATAGACTTCCGCGGTCTTACCGGTCGAATTCTGGCAACCTTAGACCCTTAACCGATAGTCACGCGTGACCCTGATTCATTCGCCGTCAACCCGAGTCGACTCAACCCAAGACCAATACCATAGCGACCGCGCCGTCGCCGCGGTTCTAATGCCGTGACTCGCTCGCCAAGGCGATACCCTGGTCGAGAGTTGTAGGCCGACGTTCGGTGCGAGAAAACGCCGCACGTTGCAAAACCCAAAGGAATCTCTACGATGTGTCACATCAATCCCATCAATCCATCAATCAATCAATCCATCACATGTCAAGTACATGTCAAGTATACATCACCTTTCACCCATTCTCAAGCAACCACAAAAGTCAAGCTTTTCTTACAAAGCCCATACCTCTCCTACACAAAAGGCCTCAAAAGTCAAGGATTTCTTACACACCCATCACCACCACATCCATCACTCCATCACCCATCACTCTCTCTCCCTTTACAACTCCTCTCTTTCTCATTTACAAAAAAAAGATCCAAGCAACACCTCCATACGTATGAGCATTCTCCAAGTCTCTCCCACTCTTCTAAAAACTCCAAGGTGGCCCACTTTCCTACCCCATCATCTCCCATCTCAACCCTTCATTCCTCATCTCATCCATTGAAGTTGAAGCTAAGGTGCCAAGGAACCCCTAGGAGCAAGAAGATCGGACGGTAGGTGCTAGATTATGCTAGTTTTTCATATTTTTGAGATGGGCCAAGTGAGGCCAACCGATCAATGGTTTGGATCTCACTTGGGACCCTAAAATGTGGCCGATGGCCCACTAGGATCATCATGATCATTCCATGATGGGACCATTCTTCATGTACCCCATCATGATGTTTATTTCTTAGAAAAGGTCATCTAGACCATCCACACCGGTGGAAAACGGATCTCCACCATTGATTTACGATCTTGGTGATCCCATGTGTAGAGTGATCCACTTGATGTATGATTCATTGCAAGGGAGGGCCCATAATGTCGGGGTCCCTCCATCACAAGCGTGTCCCACCCTCTATCTCTCTCTCTACTTCATTTTCTTTTTTTTTTCTTTTCTAGATCATATTGTGTTTTGTGTGGCCCACTTGGATGGACCCCACCATGATTTAAGTATTTTGACTAAGCTGTTTACAAGTGGGGCCCACCTTAAACACATTGTACCCACCCACTCTCCATGTGGTGGCCCACCTCAATGCATACCCAAGCCCAAACCGTCCAGTGTCTAGGACGCTGGACGTCACTGTACAAAGGAAAGCACAAATATAAGCTTGGCTCATAGCTTTGGGAGTGGGCCCTTGTGTAGGCTCCACCTTGATGTATATTCCCAATCTAAACCGTCCATCCTCTTACCAACAGTATTTTAGCCGTTGAGCCAAGGATTGGGGTTGATCTGAGCATCTGGTGGGCCATAACATTTGGAAACATTGGTGGTTACCATTGAAGAATTTCCTGTCATTCCTGTACATCCAAAAATTTTAAACTCTGGACTCATTGGGACGGCCTCGAGTCACTGAATGCAGTGGGTGGAGTGGATCTTCTTGATGCGGGCCCCACACTCGAAAAACCCTGAAAAATGGGTTTTCCCTGATTTTTGCAAGAGGCGGAGCCTCTACCTCTGACATGAGCAGCAGCTGCACGCTGCTGCGTGCAGCGTCAGGCGGGCGGGCGGTCAGCCAGCCACCCATGGCTGCTGCCGTGGGCCCCACCATGATGTATATGTTTTATCTACGCCGTTCAGATGGAGGGCCACCGCCTGAGGTGGGCCCCCTCCAAAAATGAGGCCGATCCGACGCTCGAGTGGCCCACACCATAGAAAACAGTGTGAATGAACATCTACCATTGAAACCTATTCTAGGGTCCACAAAAGTTTTGGATCAAAATGAAATTTATTTTTCTTCCTCATTTAGGTCTGTGGGACCTTACCAACGGGTTGGATGGCATCTGAACATTTTGGTGGGCCCCATATGGGACCCACAGTGTTTCATGTGCCATGCATCCACCGTCCAGGCGGACGGTGGTACCACCGTGATATTTGTGTTCTGCCTCCACCGTCCAGTGGATGGTGGATCCCACTAGCGTGCTGAGTAAACTCTGTGGGGTCCAACTATCCCTCTTGATCCCAAAAATGAGATATATTCAAATTTCTTGTAGACCTCAGCCTAAGCAATAGCCTGAATTGATTTCTGCCGTTGAAAATTTCTTGGGACCCACGGAAGTCTTTGGCCAAGCCTTAATGACCTTATCAATAATTTGGGTGGCAAATAAACAATACAGTGGGCCTCTAGGCCATGGGATTGGGCCCACTTGATATGTTCCATGGCCATGAGACTAGCCCCATTTGATATATTTTAAGGCACATGGGACTAAATCCATTTGATTTATATATAAGGCCTATGGGTTTAGGCCCATTTGGTTAATATAAGGCCTATGGGTTAAGCCCATTTGACTTATATAAGGCCTAGGGGTTTATGCCCATTTGAATCATATAAGGCCCACAGGATTAGGCCCATTTGATGCAATCTAAGGCCCACGGGTTTTGACCCCTTTGCAATGCACATAAGGCCTATTGGTGTGGCCCATTGATGTGGCCCATTGATGAATAAAAGGCCCATATGATATGGCCCATTTGATATATATGTAAGGCCCAATGGGATGAACCTAAGGTCCATTGCAATGTGTAATCCCAACACAGATTAAGTAGCGATGTTTACAAAGACCGTGCCTTGGGAGCAATGTTGGTTGGATGTCCACATTACGACTCTCCTTAGAGCCCATTGCTAGGCCGTACTTGCAGTGTATGGGCCGTCTAGGCCCATCTGCGTTGTAAGAATGGTTCATCACTTATTTACATGTTTAGTATAATTTCATGACTCATGATCATACGCATCATATGTATGCTTGATATGAGAATTTCCTGATCATAGCATATGCCTTCGGGTAGGTTGTTTATGGGCTCCCGGTTAGGCGATGTTACCCTACATGAGCGCACGATATACGCAGGATTTGATGCATGACTGGATAGCGTGAATCATGCATATCGCATTTGTATGACATGAAATATTGTACACCCTATCGACAACAGGGTCGTAGCTTCCACAGACGTATCTTGGTTGATAGGATTGGATACCGAAAATCTTATTTTACATGGGGTGCTATAGATATTCCTGGGTGAAAGTCCCTAAACCCTTATGGTACCAAGAGATTGCTCCAACGTCTAGACCTAGTGGGTAGATGAGGGTTGAGTGTCGATTACCAGACGGTTGCGCTCTCCACTGTGTCGTGGTCGGTTGGAAGGGGGTGCGGCCTTACCCGTCTGAGAGTAGGGGGCAATGCTAGGCTGAGTTTGATTAGCTCGAGGAATGTGTCCACTATCGACGAGTCGTGCCCGATATTGGCAGACGGATAGTGAGGTCTCTTCCACTTACCTCATTACGCGCGATGTGGCGGTAATCTGGTTTAGAGTATACTAGACCTCATTGATATCCCAGATTTGAGCTGTATTGATATGTGGACTTAGATGAGAATTGTATGCTTGACTTGCATCTTGCATCGTATAGCCTTGGTATGGCCGACATCCTTCATCTTTGCATCGCATAGCCTTGGTATGGCTTATGGTTTTCATGGATCTATCTGTATATTCCGCATTACTTTGATACTGCATGAACATACTACTACCTTGTGCACACACTTCCACCACCCTCTAAGCTTTCTATAAGCTTTTGCACGACCGTTGCATGCAGGTGACGTTGGATCGCAGCAGCGCTGAGGCTTGAGCATGTGGCAGATTACTCCGGAGTTTTTGTTCATCATCATTGTATTTCCCTTTATACTCATTATACTTGTAAAGTTTTTGATCATAGTGGAAATGTAATGGAATTCTTGGTTATTGTTTGTGGGTTATGCCTTTGGTTATGCTTATTACGAATCAAACTGACATTGAAAATTCTCCTCGTAGCATCTCAGGATCGGAACCTGGCGAATGGGAGCTGGGAGCTGAGAATGGGGTTCTACGGAGGCTGTCGGCGCCGGATTCGACGATCGAAAATTTTGTGAGCCTGGTTTCCAAGTTTGGGGCGTAACATAAGGCCTCGACAGCGTGAGGCCCGACTTGATGATGACAGCGAGGGTGAGTATGATAGTGAAGAGGAGGAAAGTGAAGAAGAAGGTGGGGCAGAGATAGAGGAAGAAGAGCAGGACGAAGAAGAAGAGAAGGCTCAGGATACTGATGAGAGTCCTCCTCCTACGACTCGGGCTGCTCGAGATGCTCATATAACCTGACTTGAGGAAAGTCAGGTTGCTTTGCGATAAGAAGTCCAAGAACTCCGGGCCGAGGTAAAACAAGAGCTTGAAGAGACTAAGGTCGTCATGAAGTGAAAATTTGGCAAGGTGACCCGTACCTTGAAGACCATCCTGTGCTGCCTGAAGGATAAGGGTGCCCCTTCTCCATCGCCAGATTCCGATGCATAAACTCATGTAGTCGTTGTTTGCTTGTTTCATGTTTATTTTTATGTGTGGTTTGTTAGTTGTTTGGCAGTTGGTAGTTGCTCAGTGTTTGAAGTTTAGTGGTTGAAATTTGATGTTTTGTTCACATGCTTTCTCTGTCGCGATTCATGTAATGCTGCAAATCATGTATCGTGACAATTTTGTTAATGAAATGTATGTGGTTTCCTTGGCTTGTGAAGTGCATGTTGTGAATGGAATGTGTGAATGCCTAATCCCTTTGGTTGCTACCTTCTGTTGTGTGTAAGGTATGCCACCTAAGGGTTCGAGAGCTTCGGCCCGTCTTTCTCTGAGAGATTCACTTGACGAGGCCCTCGCCCTGAGCGATATTCCTATGGACCCTCATGCGGGTCCATCTTGATCAGATTTCAGGTCGAGTTCTCAGCCGGCTTCTGGCCCTGCTGCTGGGCCACCTCCTGTGACACCTTCTGTGATGCCTCCTGTCACACCTGTGCCTCCTGAGCAGCATCACGCGTCCGCATCGATGCCTTCTACATCACAGTCCGCTCCGTCTTTTGATAGGCTTGAGCAGATGATGTTGTTGATGCAGCAGCAGCAGATACAGCAGCAGCAGCAACAATAGCAGTTCTTGTCCTCCATGGCTGGCATTTTTGCTCAGTCGATGGCGGTGACTCCACCTGCCTCGCCTCTACCCCCTGTTGGGCATGCTAGTGCGAGCGGTTCTTTAGAGCGATTTCAGCGCTTGAGGCCTCCTACATTTTCAGGTACTCACAGACCTGAGGAAGCTGAGTATTGGATAGACCGCATCTCGAAGATGCTGAGACGGTTGCACTGTTCTGAGGCGGAACAGGTTTAGCTGGCCACCTTCATGTTTGAGAAGGAGGCTAGCCTATGGTGGGACAGCATTCTCCGTACTGTGGTGGAGGGATTTGAGTGGTCGTGGGCAGCGTTTGAGGCACGCTTCCACTAGAAGTATTTCCCTGTCACGTATCGGCACGAGAAGGAGAGTGAGTTCCTTCGCCTTCGCCAGGGAGGCATGTCGGTGACAGAGTATGAAAATCGGTTTACGGAGCTAGGGAGGTATGCTCCTTTGATTCTGAGTGACCAGCAGATGAGGATGCGGCATTTTTCTGAGGGTTTGCGGCCTGAGATCAGATCGAAGATGTGCTGTTTGAGCATATCTTCTTATGCAGAGCTGGTGAGTATGTCCTTGCGTGCAGAGAAGGACGGAGACAGGTTGGCCCGCGCGCGAGCACCTATGGTTCCTAGGCCGCGACCTGAGTTCGAGAGTAGGCCTTTTCTCGCGAAGAGGCCTCGATTTGAGACACTGTAGGGGTCTTCTGCACCTCCTGCCTATGTGACGCGCCCTAATGTGCAGTGCTGCTATTGTAGGAAGCCTGGCCACACTGAGACTATATGTTTCTCCAGGATGCGAGACAGTGGGTTTTCGTCGCCTAAGCGGGTTGGTCGTCCGATGCCTCAGACCATTTCACCACCACCCCTTCGGTATGTACCAACTCATCCATCCTTTAGACCTCTAGCACCTCATTTTAGGCCGCCGCAACGGCCTATGGTACCACAGTCTAACCATCCTCAGCAGGCTCGGGTACACGCATTGACAGCTGAGTCATCCGAGACAGAGACCGCACCACCTTTGGCCTTTGAGGTCACAGCCCATATCGGAGGTACTCCTATATTCTTATTGGTGGATACAGGATCCACGATCTCAATCATATCTTCTTCAGTAGTCAAGCGCCTTGGGCTATAGACTACTCGTATGGTAGGGTGTAACATCCCGAAAATCGGGGGTCGGGTAGAAACCCAACTCCCGAGTTCCAAAACGTCACTTATGCAACATAGATAATGATGAATACATGTTGTTTGTAGAATGGCATTAAATAAGATTGAGACTAAGCCAGAACAACATATCATACTCCAGAGACAGTTAAATTAGCAAGCGGAAGAATGTGATAGATATATAAAATATATGAACTGTTGTAAGTCTCCAGAGTGTGAACATGTTACCAGGTTAACTAAATGCATGTATACTCCAAAGATGAGCAAAAAGAATATACATGAGTTCTCCAAAAAAATATAAAATGACAAGTGTCAAGGCGTCTAATCAACCTCCCTGTAATCCCGTCGATCAAAACCTGCATATAGGAGGAATCCTCCTCCTCATCATCAAGTCCAGCTCTGCTTCGCAAGCTTCGCACCATCTGAAACTAAAAGAGGGATTAGTGGGTGTCCGGAATACCATCCCGTAACGTGGGAATGAGTAACTAACTCAGTGGAATCATAGAGCAAAGATTAACATGTTATCAAATCAACCATGCGTTAATAGTAAAGCAAGCAATCAGACAGTCCTGAATACTGTTGTTAATGCAAGCATGAAATGACATGATGGATGCCCTCACCGACATACTCCCTCATGCGGCACCATCTTACGTCCACGGCATGCTTTCTTTTCTCAGTGCTCCACATCTTCCAGGTACATGCAGTGCGATATAGATAATGATTACCGAGTTGTTATCGGTCCATTTCATACGGCAAGATTGGAAAACTAGGGTACTTCCCTTATATCATTCCCAAACAAGGATCCTGTCTAGGGTTGTCACTCCTAGTAGTCTCATACGATGATATATTTTTAGGTCACTGCAAGGGCTGTTGCACGCACTCGTTGCTCCACTCTCCCATCACCTTATCAATAAAGGCCTAGTTTGTACTCTTGTTGCTACGGAAGGGTCGCCCCTCACGTAGACTCAGAGTACGCTCGAGGTCACTACAAAGGGTTGTTAGGGATATTGCTCGCACTCGTTACACCGCTCCCCCATCACCTTATCAGTGTAGGCCAACAGCAAGAATATAGTGTCCCATACCACCATAATCTGCTCACGAGTCTGGGTTGCTCACTGGTCACTACGGGGAGGTTTGTGGCCCCAGCGTAGGCCGACAGCTCGACCACGGTGTCCCATGCCACCATGCCCGGCTCATGAGTCTTAGTGGATCAAGGTACCACGGTTATCAGGATTATCACCGGTAAGTTCAGTACCCTAGGTTCAAGCAGTTATGACGCATACAAGGTGAACATACAATGGTCAGTCGGGTTACTTGATGCGTCCGACTAGCACGAGTGCACGTTGAATCAACCGACATGAAGTCCACAAGCACTTCGTGTGGCCTAACCACTGCCGACGACTCTAGTACGACTCGGGTTCGTCATACACATCTTTCGTGATGAATAGAATCCAACCACGAATTCTAAACTGTTACCGACTGCCTGGACTAGAGTATAGCCCCAAACACTTGCAATCTAAATCAGAAATCATATGAGAGAGACAGAATTGAAATACAAGAAATGCCAGCATGTTATAACATACATCATAAGCAGTTAAGCATACACGAGTATTTCACACATAAGGTAATCAATTCAAATACAAGCATGGAGGAATTCATGTACATCATCAAATTAGTTGAGAATCTAATCTCAACGCTAATCTACAACACCATTTACTCAATACTTACTAATACATGGATTTATACAAACACTTAGTCTGCACAACTCCAACGTACTTAACGTATGTTGATTTTAACATATAATATGACAAATCCTTATATCAAGGAGATGTCTAATACACAACAATCATGTTCTTACATTCAAAACATATGGCAGGCATAAATCATATTGATTTAGACATTTTAACAAACACTTAGTCTACACACATTAGTCTACATAGCATATGTCGGCTAATATGTGCATTAGGGTGAATCTCTTCGCCAAACAGATCATACACGCATAACTAGTATAGGTACACAGTAAATACTCATGGCAATCATATCGACAAAATACGTACATATACAGTATTTCCTACAAATACCTAAAATATCCTAAATCTCATATTCTTCGTACGTATTCGAAATGAAAATCGGACAGCATGTTCTACATGTCAAACAGCATCCTTATCAGTAATCTACCATTAAACAGCATTGAAAGCTTTGATAAATGGTAAACTAAGCGTCTAAAATCCGCACCTTACGCCGTAGGAGCGTAATGAATTGAATCGGAACTCTACGTCGTCGTCAACGACTGATTAATAACCTACAATACAAGGTGAGTCAGCTACTTAGCCACTTGCACCAATTGGAACCCTAGAACAGGTTAGGGTTAGAGTTTTCTTACCTAGAACGAAGCTGGAATCGTCAGAATCGCGATGCAGGTGGATGGCTTTGACACGTGGAGCAGCAGGGAAGAATCCCTAGAGAAATCCCCAACTTCTCCCTCACTTCTGTCTCTTTTTTCTCCTCTCTCTCCTAGGGTTTTTTCCAAATTCGTATAGGATTTGTGAGAGAGGGTTTAAGGCCCTTTTATAAGCCCAAACATAACCAAAACAGACTCTAAGTCAAGGGATACTTAAGTTATAACCAAATCGGGTCTGTTCCGATCCAACGGGGCACTTCTGGAGATCCTGTTACTAAATGCGGTCGGACTTAAGCTCACTAACATCGGATCTTTAGTCAGTTAAGTTTTCAGTCCGATCGAATTTTCAGATCGTCCGTGGCGGACCAGTTTCAATTCAACGGTTACCGAACCTAGATCAGGACTACAAGTTTCATGATATGAAGGAGAAATTTTTCCTGATCCGAGGGTAAAATTTGGCTGAATTTTGACGGTCAGAACGCTTAAAAATAACGCGCAAGTGAACGTAATGGTCTAAGATTTTTGGGCTTGATTTTTGAAAGGATTGTCAAGTCCAGTTAAGCGGTCATAATGGTCTAAGATTGTAGATATTGGACTTTTGATGCGCGGTCTAAATCAAATACGAAGTTTCAAAGGGTTCCTGAGAGCAAACGGGTTTAGAGTTTGATCTTAGGTTTTAGGGTAACGTAGCGTCAATGGTTCTATAGGTTTTGGGCCTTACAGATCGTATTTAAAGTGATTGGTACTTATTTCACAGGTAATCCAGTGTAGCGCTGGCTAATTCACGTTAAATTCTAAAGAATTAGGTTTTTAATGATTTCTTTGGCTTTGGAATCAAATTTTAAGAAGCTACCAAGGTACTATGGTTGACCCATTGCCTAAGGACGTCTAACCCTAGGTTGGTAAAAATCTGGGGTGTTACATAGGGGTGTGAGTTATTTCAGCACACGGGACCTGTACTGATGCCACTACGATGTGTGAGGGTTGTTGGCTAGATCTAGGGAACAGGACGATGGCCATTGACCTTATCGTCGACCCCACTCTCTATCATTTCGACGTCATCCTTGGCATGGATTGGCTGACCGTGGGGAGGGCCGAGATTGACTGCGAGACCCGCATAGTGACAGTTTACGAGCCGGAGGGCACGTCCTTTACATTTCTGGTGCAGGTCAGTCACCCCTTTCAAGTGATTTATTATGCTTCCTTGTTAAGGAATGTTGATGTCCCGGCACTTGAAAGCACGCCAGTAGTCCATAATTACGAGGATGTATTCATGAAGATACTTGGGTTTCCACCTCAGTACGAGATCGATTTTACTATCGACTTGGTACCTGGTTCTACGCCCATCTCATTGCCAACGTATCGCCTAGCCCCATGTGAGATGGAGTTAAGGAAACAGATCGATGATTTATTAGAGGTTGACTTCATACGACCGAGTGTGTCTCCCTATGGAGCACCTGTGTTGTTCGTGACGAAGAAAGACGGCTTATTGCGGTTGTGCATTGACTATCGCAGGCTGAATCAGGTTACGGTGAAGAACAAGTACTCATTGTCCAGGATAGATGACCTGTTTGATCAACTGAGAGGAGAGCAGTACTTCTTAAAGATTGATCTACAGTCAGGGTATCACCAGCTGTGCATCAGGAATGAGGACTCATAGAAGATGACTTTTAGGACTAGTTTTGGCCATTATGAGTTTCTCGTGATGTCGTCCGGTCTTACGAACGCACCAGCCGTGTTCATGGACCTGATGAACCATGTATTTCGACCGTTCCTCTATCGATTCGTCATTGTATTTATAGATGACATTTTGATATACTCCAAGAGTCGAGAGGAGCATGAGGAGCACTTGCGATTGGTCCTAGATACTTTGAGACAACACCAGTTGTTCGCACAGTAAAAAAGTGTGACTTCTGGAAGGAGGAAGTTAAGTTCCTAGGGCATGTCGTATTTAAGGATGGGTAGCAGTGAACCTTGCTAAGGTAGCCGCGGTACAGGATTGGAAATAGCTTGGTTCGATTACCGAGGTGAGGAGTTTCTTGGGACTTGCTAGCTACTATCGACGATTCATTCGGGACTTCTCCAAAATAGCCAGACCCTTGACTCAGTTGACACTAAAAGATTTGAAGTTCGCCTGGAATAAGAAGGCGGAGGCAGCTTTTTAGGAGCTGAAAGACAGATTGACGTCCTCCCCTGTACTAGTATTGCCAAAGCAAGGGGTTAAATATACAATCTATATGGACGTGTCTCACGTTGGTTTAAGTTGTGTCCTTATGCAGAAGGACAGGGTGATTACATATGCCTCGAGATAATTAAGGAAGCACGAGGTGAATTACCCTACACATGACCTAGAGTTGGCAGCGGTCATCTTCGCATTGAAGCTCTGGAGACATTACCTCTATAGAGAGGAGTTCGAGCTCTTTTGCGACCACAAGAGCCTCAAGTATATATTCACGCAGCGAGACTTGAATATGAGGCAGCGACAATGGATGGAGACCTTGAAGGACTTTAATTTCGAGGTTTCCTACCATCCGGGTAAGGTGAACCGTGTGGCTGACACGTTGAGCCGCAAAAAGGTGATAGAGTTTGCGGCTCCGCTGATGATTATCGAGTGGGACATGGTTGAGTTTTTGTGAGACTTTGAGCAGAAACTCACTGTGGAGGAGCCATTCGAGGTTATCGCACACGTTCGGGTACGACCTCTTATCGATGACAGGGTCATCGCGGCGCAGAGGGATGATGAGCGTCTGACTGAGCTTCGAGAGCAGGATAGTGATGATGCAGATGTCGAGTGGCGAGTTGGAACGGATGGGGGCTTATGTTATCGTGGCCGCCTATGCGTCCCAGATGTCCCCGACTTAAGACGAGAAATTCTCGAGGTTGCGCACAGTTCTAGACTTGTGATGCATTCGGACAGTACGAAGATGTATCGTGACATGAAGAGGATGTACTAGTGGGATGGCATGAAGACCCACATTGCGGACTTTGTGTCCCATTGTCTCACTTGCCAGCAGATGAAGGCAGAGCATCGCCGACCTCCTAGTCTCCTTCAGCCTATGCCTATACCTGATTGGAAGTGGGACTATATCTCTATGGATTTCATTTCGGGACTGCCAAAGACGAGGAAGGGACATGATTCTATCTGGGTGATCGTTGACTGTTTGACGAAGTTGGCGCACTTCCTTTCGATTAGAGTTACGAACTCCGCAGACGAGTTGGCTAGATTGTACATCAGGGAGATTGTTCATCTGCATGGAGTTTTCTTGGAGATCGTGTCAGATAGAGACACGAGATTTACTTCTATTTTCTGAACTCGCATCCAGGAAGCGATGGGTGTGAAGTTGAAGTTTAGTACTGCATTCCACCCACAGACCGACGGACAGATAGAGCGGGTGAACCAGATCTTAGAAGACATGTTGCGGGCTTGCATCTTGGATTTCAAGGACAGTTGGGATGATTGTCTTCCATATGCGGAGTTCACATATAATAACAGTTTTCAGGCGAGTATCGGTATGACACCTTATGAGGCCTTGCATGGACGTCCTTGTCGAGTACCGCATTGGTGGGTTGAAGTCGGAGAACGAAAATTGATTGGTCCTGAGTTAGTACAGATGACCTCAGAGAAGATTGACATCATCAAGCATCGACTTCTCACAGCGCAGAGCATACAGAAGAGTTATGCTGATACGAGGCGGCGACCGTTGGAGTTCGCTGTTGGAGATCACGTATTCTTGAGAGTTTCTCCTATAAGGGGAGTCCTTCGGATCGAGAAGAAGGGAAAGTTCATGCCGAGATTTATTGGCCCATTCTAGATACTTGATCAAGTGGGAGCAGTAGCATACCGTCTAGCTTTACTTATACCTCTCGTGAGCGTACACAACGTATTTCATGTTTCTATGCTGAAGAAATACGTTCCTGATCCTTCCCATATCATCAGATGGGAGCAGGTGCAGTTGAGCGAGGATGTCACTTATGAACTACGCTCGACGCATATCTTGGATAAAAAGGAACAGGTATTGCGAAACAAGGTCATCCCCCTTGTGAAGGTATTGCGGATGCATCATACTGAAGAAGAGGCTACCTAAGAGACGGAAGTCGAGATTAGAAAGAACTACCCACAGCTTCTCGAGGAGTATGAGAAGGTACGAATTTTGAGGATAAAATTTTCTTTTTAGGGGGCTAGATTGTAACGACTCGAAAAATTCCATACCAAGAACCGAGTATCACCTCGATCAGAAATCATTTAGGATTAATTCTCTTAGAAATTGAACCTAAGTTACCTAGCGCTAAGTTAGTCTGGCTGTAAAATTAGTGTTGTTCGCTTTGAATACATTCTGCAAGCAGGACCTAAAACTTGTAGAATCAATGACGCTATAATACCCTGAAATCTAGGATCCAACTCTAAACCTAGTTGTTCTCGGGAATGTTTAGTAACTTTGTATTGATTCTAGACCGCGCATCGAAAGTCTGATATCTATAATCTCAGAACATTATGACCGCTTAGTTGGACTTGACCATCCTTTCGAAAATCAAGCCCAACTGATGTCCTGACACCATTTTACTAAGTTCAGAGTGAGAAAAGAAAAAATATTTAGAAAATTAATTATGTTTTTATGAAATCTGGCACGGTTCACTTGCGCGTTATTTTTAAGCGTTCTGACCATTGGAATTCGACCAAATTTCACCCTTGGATCAGGAAAGTTGGCCCTTTCATGTCATAGAGCTTGTAGCCCTAATTTAGGTTCCGTGACCGTTGAATTGAAACTGGTCCACCACGGACGATCTAGAAATCCGATTGGACTGAAAACTTAACTTACTAAAGATCCGATGCTAGTGAGCTTAAGTCCGACCGCATTTGATAAGAGGACCACCAGAAGTGCGCCGTTGGATCAGAACAGACCCGATTTGGTTATAACATAAGTATACCTTGGCCCTGGGTCTAATTTGGTGAATTTTTAGCCTATATAAGGACCTTATAACCTCTCTCCCATAACCATACGAATTTTGAAACCCTAGCTAAGGAAGAGAAGAAAAGGAGAGAGAAAATGAGAGAGAAGTGGGAGCTACTCCTGGAATTCGATTCCCATTACTCCTTGTGCTTACACATCGTTACCGAATCACTACTCCGGTGATTTCAAAGAAACTATTGGGTAAGAAAATGTAACCCTAATCAGTTCTAGGATTTCAATTAGTTAAAGTTTTCATGTAATAGGTTGCCGTTGGGCCGTAGATGAAGCGTGAGTGAACAAACTGAGTTCGTTACGCGTTTACCGGCGTAAGGTGCGGACTATATGCACTTAGGTTATGGTTTTCAACACTTTCAATGATAGTTAATGATTTATTCATGTTGTGAATGCAATTACACATGCCAAATATGCTATCTGTTTTGTCTTCCGTATACGTATACTTTATATTGTAAATATCGTATTTCATGTATATGTTAGAATATACGTATGCGTATAAAATCTATTGATATGCTTGCCATGATTAATGATCATTGTTATATGCCTGATATGTGTACGGCAACTCCTAGGCGAAAGGTCTTGCCCTAATATGCGACGGTGTCAACATACGTGATGTATGTTGAATAGTGTAAGCCAAGTGTTTGTTTAAATGTTTAAATGAAATAGTAGTTAGTAGAATGTGATTGTTAAGGTGGTTGAGATATGGATTTCAACCATAAGGTCTGTGTGTATGATTTCCTCCATGAATCATGTAACTTAGGTTATTCATGCTAAACGAGTGTATGCTTTCCTCCATGGATTATGTACTTAGTTGAATCATATTAAATGAGTGTATGAATTCCTGCATGTACTGTGTTTACATTCAAGTTGTATTCCATGATTGTTCATATGAATGCAGGATATGAATCATATGCTGGTTATTAGCTTTGTTTGTGGATAGGGCTGTACTACAATCTAGGTAATCGAAAAACGTTCCGTAAATCGTGGTTAAGGTTGCTTTCGCCACACAAGATGAGTTTAGCTAATCTGAGTCGTGCTTGGGTGGTTCGACAGTGGTTAGGCCACACGGAGTGCTTATGCATTACATGTCGTTCAACTCAACGTGCGCTTGGCCTAGTTGAGCTTATCAACGAACCCGATTGACCAATGCTTATTCACCATGTTTGGTTGCTACTGTTTGAATCTAAGACACTGAGCTTACCAGTGAAACTCCTGTAACCATGGTACTAAGATTCTCTAAGACTCATGAGTCGGACATGGTGGTATAGGACACCGTTGTCGTGCTGTCAGCCTACGTTGGGGCCACAAACCTCCCCGTAGTGACCAGTGAGCACCCTACTCTGAGCAGATTATGATGGTATGAGACACTATATTCTTACTGTCGGCCTACACTGATTGGTGATGAGCCCTCTGTAGTGACTTTGAGTTTATCCTGACACCGCATGGGGGCGACAAGTCTTGATACAATCTCAAGGATATAAATAGGCCTGTATTGATAAGGTGATGGGGGAGAGGAGCAACGATTGCGCGCAACAGCCCTTGCAGCGACTTAGAACCATAACATCGTATGAGATTCCTAGGACTGACGACCATAGAATGGATCAATGTTGGGAAATGATATAAGAGAGGTGTCTTAGCTTTCCAATCCTGCTGTATGAAAATGACTAATAAAAACTTAATAATCATATTCATAACACCGCATTACATGTGCTAACGGTGCTGGTGATATAGCACTGAGGAAGTGAGTCATACCGCGATCATTAATGATGTCGAAGAGGGGATTGTGGTGAGGGCATGCATCATTCTTCATATTATACTTGCATTAACAAGAGATATAGGACTTGTGTGATTGTACTGCCTTATCATTACTGCTTGATTGGATTGATAACATGTTAACTTTTGCTATATAGTACCACTAAGTTGATCACTCACTCCCACGTTCTGGGACGGTGTTTAAACCCCAACCAGACTCTGACTTAGCTGCAGGAGATGGCGATGCTTGGGAGGCGGAGTCAGACTTCGACGAGGAGGAGGAGGCGTTCTCTTATATGCAGTTATTAGGACGGTTCATGTGAGCCTTGTCCTGACCAGCGGGGATCATTTTCTGGGATATGTATTGGATTAGTTTGAATAGTTCATATATATATATATATATATATATATATATATATATATATATATATATATATATATATATATATATATATATATATATATATATATATATATATTTAAGACACAGATGTATGTATATTGCCTTAGGCAGAGCACGCATCATTTGAGGATTTATTTTGAATAATATATGTATTTAAGTCTTTCGCTTGCATTTCCTTAATATCCCTGAATTGTGTCTGTTATCTGGCTTGATCTATTCCATGTTTTATGCATTCTTATAGTCAACATACAATTATCATCAAATATGTTGCATAAGTGATGTTTTGGAACTCGGGAGCTGAGTTATACTCTATCACCAACACCGTTAGCACATGCAATACGGTGTTATGAATATGATTACTAAGTTTTTATTAGTCCTTTTCATACAGCAGGATTGTGAAGCTAAGACACCTCCCTTGTATCATTTCCCAATATTGATCCATTCTAGGGTCGTCAGTCCTAGGAATCTCATACGATGTTATAGTTCTAGGTCGCTGCAAGGGCTATTGCGCATAGTCGTTGCTCCTCTCCCCCATCACCTTATCAATACAGGCCTATTTATATCCTTGAGACTGTATCAAGACTTGTCGCCCCCATGCGGTATCAGGATAAACTCAAAGTCACTACAGAGGGCTCATCACCAATCAATGTAGGCCGACAGTAAGAATATAGTGTCCCATACCATCATAATCTGCTCAGAGTAGGGTGCTCACTGGTCACTACGGGGAGGTTTGTGGCCCCAGCGTAGGCCGACAGCACGACCACGGTGTCCCATACTACCATGCCCGGCTCATGAGTCTTAGGGGATCTTGGTACCATGGTTATGAGAGTTTCACTGGTAAGCTCAGTGTCTTAGATTCATACAGTAGCGACCAAACATGGTGAATAAGCATTGGTCAATCGGGTTTGTTGATAAGCTCAACTAGGCTAAGCGCACGTTGAGTTGAACGATATGGAATGCATAAGCACTCCGTGTGGCCTAACCATTGCCGAACCACCCAAGCACAACTGAGATTCACTAAACTCATCTTGTGTGCGAAAGCAACCTCAACCACAATTTACGGAATATTTTCCGATTACCTGGATTATAGTACAGCCCCATCCATAAACAAAGCTAATAACCAGCATATGATTCATATCCTTCATTTATATGAATAATCATGGAATACAACTTGAATGTAAACACAGTACATGCATGAATTCATACACTCATTTAGCATGATTCAACTGAGTATATTATCCATGGAGGAAAACATACACTCGTTTAACATGAATAACCTAAGTTACATGATTCATGGAGAAAATCATACACACAGACCTTATGGTTGAAATCCATATCTCAACCATCTTAACAATCACATTCTACTAACTACTATCTCATTTAAACAAACACTTGGTTTACACTATTCAACATACATCACGTATGTTGACACCGTCGCATATTAGGGCAAGACCTTTCGCCTAGGAGTTGCCGTACACATATCAGGCATATAACAACGATCATTAATCATGGCAAGTATATCAACAGATTTTATATGCATACATATATTCTAACATGTACATGAAATACGGTATTTACAATATAAAGTATACGTATATGGAAGACAAAACAGATAGCACATTTGGCATGTGTAATTGCATTCACAACATGAATAAATCATTAACTATCATTGAAAGTGTTGAAAACCATAACCTAAGCACATATAGTCCGCACCTTACGCCGGTAAACGCATAAGGAACTCAGTTTGTTCACTCACGCTTCGTCTACGGCCCAACGGCAACCTATTACATGAAATAGGTTAGCTATTACATCACTTTAACTAATTGAAATCCTAGAACTGATTAGGGTTACATTTTCTTACCCAATAGTTTCTTTGAAATCACCGGAGTAGTGATTCGGTAACGATGTGTAAGCACAAGGAGTAATGGGAATCGAATTCCAAGAGTAGCTCCCACTTCTCTCTCACTTTCTCTCTCCTTTTCTTCTCTTCCTTAGCTAGGGTTTCAAAATTCATATGGTTATGGGAGAGAGGTTATAAGGTCCTTATATAGGCTAAAAATTCACCAAATTTGACCCAGGGCCAAGGTATACTTTTGTTATAACCAAATCGGGTCTGTTCCGATCCAACGGAGCACTTTTGAAGATCCTCTTATCAAATGCGGTCGGACTTAAGCTTACTAGTATCGGATCTTTAGTAAGTTAAGTTTTCAGTCCGATCAAATTTTCAAATCGTCCGTGGTGGACCAGTTTCAATTCAACGGTCACCGAACCTAAATCAAGGCTACAAGCTCTATGACATGAAAAGGCCAACTTTCCTGATCTGAGGGTAAAATTTGGTCGAATTCCAACGGTCAGAATACTTAAAAATAACGTACAAGTGAACCGTGCCAGATTTCATAAAAACATAATTAATTTTCTAAATATTTTTTCTTTTCTCACTCTCTTCACTCCGGACTTAGTAAAATGGTGTCAACACATCAGTTGGGCTTAATTTTCGAAAGGATGGTCAAGTCCAACTAAGCGATCATAATGGTATGAGATTATAGATATCGGACTTTCGATGCGCGGTCTAGAATCAATACAAAGTTACTAAACATTCCCTGGAACAACTGGGTTTAAAGTTGGATCTTAGATTTCAGGGTATTATAGCGTCATTGATTCTACAAGTTTTAGGTCCCGCAGAGCGTATTTAAAGCGAACAGCACTAATTTCATAGCCAGACTAACTTAGCACTAGCTAACTTGGGTTTAATTTCTAAGAGAATTAATCCTAAATGATTTCTGATTGAGGTGGTACTCGGTTCTTGGTACGGAATTTTTTGAGTCGTCACAGTCAGCCTCGAGTCATCATCTGCACGCAGGAGCTTTTTTCGGGTCAAGTTTTCCTCTAGTTTTCTTTTTTTCATTCATATTTTCTAAACTCTAGCTTTAGTTTGCATTAGCCCTAATTTATTTATCCATTTTTTTCATCCTACGGTTCCTTGAATTGAGATTGGAGAATCTCTTGGATTAGAGACTATTTGTTATGCATGTGTGGTTGATTTCAATTTACCTTTGAGCATCGTTTAGTTTATAATTTTTTATTGGTCTAGTCTTAGCCTGTGTAGGCCTGGACTCGCATAGATTCATCTTTAATTGAATGTTTTGGACTGTCATGTGGGATGTGGAATTTGTGTAACTATTTCTGAATTGGTATGATCTATGCCTGAATTCTTACATCTCATACTTAAATTTCATGTCCTGCATCACATTCTCACTTACAATCCAACAAGAAGTGCAACAGTGTACTCTAATCAGTTAGCAAGGTTCATACGAACCTTAGACAGAAGACATCAAGAAACATACCAAAGCAGTGGTCTAAATTTTCTAATATTCTTTCTGAATCTGGGATTTTTCTTTTGTTTATCTGACAGTCAAATTGTGTATACAGAGTTCCATTCGTGGTTCTTTGTATTTGCTGAATGTATAACCACATCCACGCTCGTCATATCTTAGAAGTGGTTTGCCTGCAACCTATCAACATTCTCAATTACTTTGAGAATGGGCGAATAACTATTTAAGAACAACATGATCGAATAACGATTTAAGAACAACATGATCACACGTGCTTCAACATGTCGTTCATTTTTAGTTTCTTTTTATTTTATGGAATTATAAATATATAATTTAGCTTTAACAAAAGCTAGGCATCATATCCATGCATGTTCTTAGAGTAGGCAACGGATGGTTTTGCAAAACTGAAAGATAAAAGAATATGATCATATACACCTCAATAGCCCATAAGGTTACTATCAACATTGCAGGTGTTGTGAACAAAACTGAACTAATCCTTTACATGGGAGGTGTAACCGACTGCAAGAGAAATATCTTAAAGTTGAGCTGACTAGAGTACCGGTATGGGTTTTTGAACTGATATGGTACAAAGTTTTTGAAATGAGTATAGAGAGGTTTCCAAGCTGATGAGGGATTCTCCCACTGAACCCTGCCCATGATAAGTTCAAATAGATTGAGATACAAGGACCCCACCTGATCACAGAAAGAACATCTTGCAAGCAGTGGAATAGGGCTCAAAATGGATCCTAAAACAGGGCATAAAACAACATATTCACAAAAGATACAAACAACCATCAAACAAATCTTACATGGCCTGCTGAAAGGGGTGAAAGGGAATTGACCTGATCGAATATCATTCATCACACTGACAGAGTATCAACTACCTCTTCAATAAAAATTATACGAATCCTAACTAGTTGACTGGTGGCCATCTAATGAAGTGTAAAATTAAAAAACCATAAACGTCAACTTGGGTTTGAAGACTGTCGGGGTGTTAATAGACTAAGTATCCCAATCGGCTTGCCCATGTGAATAGGCCTAGTGTACTACTATTAGTATATAAATGAGTTCATTTTGGGTTAGGTTGGGGTCCGCTCAAGCCCGACTCATCTACGAACAGGCCTAGACCAAGCATGGCCTGACGAAACCAACTTGCGAAAAAATTAAATGGAAAGGCTAGAACCAGATCTTTCACGGGTTTTGAAACATCTCTACCAACAATTAAAGAAAGCATGCTAATAGATTTATATGGAAATAATGCATATGAGTGGCAAGCATTTGGGTAGCAAGGTTTGGCCAAAGTCAAACTGTGATTGGCTCAATTACTTTAGCGGTCTATATTTATTAACTCAATCATAACCCAAAAGCCAAACTCAACAAGTACTGAACTTCTAATTGGGTCGGGTTTGGTTGGCCCACAGGTCCATCCATCCCATTTGCGATATAACATTTGCAATATATTGGAGAAAGGAATTAACTTGCAATTATATAAGTAGATGGGTGAAGAGGTGATTTCAAAATAGAATTTGTTCCATGCGATTGGCAGAGTGATATTTTATACTAATGCACTTTAAAGTTGTATATATAGAATATCTTAAATCAGTCAAACCATCTATGCCATTGGACTGACTTTAAAGATTTCATTATAAAATTTATTTAGATTGATTTAACTGTCCTAACCTTGATCTGATTTATAAACATTATTTCTTAAATATGGACCACTGACTCATTAATATTTATAAATGTTTTTCATTCTAAAGGGAATGTTTGTATCTGTATAGATTCAGTTCTATCCATATAGGAAGGCAACAATAGTTGCAGAAGAGATTCAAGAAAAGAAGTGAACCGTAGCAAACATCTATATGGCAATACATGCAATCATAAAGTAGGCGGAGTAGACACTGAGCCCCTGACTATAAATCAGGCTAATTCAATCATCAGGTGGACCATGCTCTTTGAAGGAAAATGAACAATTAGAAAAAAAAAAAAAAAAAAAAACCAAGCATGCATTTTCACATGGAGACCCAATTCAATGGTCTAGATCTTACATATGCCTGCCAAATTGGCATATGTGCTGTGATTTACCTCTACAATTTCTCCTGATGCACATTCTTATTTCCTAAGAATTTGGTATTTTTATGTTGGCTGGCTATGTTGAGGTCCACTAGATAAACTATCAGTCCACTGAAAGCACAATCATATGCTTGAGGTCCGACGATAATTCTTATTACGATGAACATGATAATTAATTCTTTGGAGAATGCAAAGAATGTCAGTGCATTCGCCTTGCTAACCAAACTCTCTACAAATGACAATAGTTCAACTTGCCAAATCTTGAGAAGTCTCCCACAACATATGTGGCTTGGTCCAAAAATTGATCAGTACACTCATTAGGTGGGTCACTTTCATACATTTAATATGGACCATCGACTGATTTTACTAACCATATGTTTCTGCTACAAGTGCGGCCCAATTGATGAGTAGAGCAGACACATAAAGTAGTAATATTTATTATTATTATTATATTTTTACAAAAAGGTGGGAGCACACCACCTGTAATTTTATTGATACTTGAAAATTATATACATTAGAGGGGGCAATACAGACCAATCTCCTCTCCAAATTCTCATTACTAAGCTTTCTATTACAACTCTTTAAATAATATGTACATATATATATATATATATATATATATATATATATATATATATATATATATATATATATATATATTTAAAAAAAAAATAAAACACCATGACTTGATTTGGATTACAAACAATTATTCATTACTCATGATCCGAATTTCCATCAAACTTCTTCAATCTAACATCCTGTAAAGCAATAGTTGTAAAAAAGTCTATCTTTCATCTCATCAAAGAGGCGATAATAGGCAATTCTCCAAGACTTCTTGAAAATTAAAATGCCACAGAATGCCCAAAACCCCACAGCAAATCCTGGTCCCAATGCAGAGTAAAACCAAACTATTTCATGCACTCCATCATCTTTTTTTACATCACCATCAACAGGCAATGGACTTTGAGAAGTCTCATCACTATCACACTTATGTGGAAGAGGAGGTCCACAGAGATCGTTGTTGCCCATATAAATAGAAGGATCTTGAAGTGTCTGGAGCTGATTTCCTGATGGAATTCTTCCCGACAAGTTGTTATTCGAGAAGTTCAAGTAACTTAGAAAAGTTAAATTTGACATGCTGAGAGGAATTGTACCCCAAAGTTGATTTCTGGAGAAATCAAGAGACTCTAGCAATGCCAATTTACCAATCTTGTCTGGGATCGTTCCGGTCAAATGGTTTCCGGATAAGTTTAAGACACGCAATCCTAGAAGACTTGTGAGTTGTTCAGGGATTTCTCCAGATAAGTTATTACTTGAAAGGTCCATGCATGTAACCAGTGAAATTGTTCTAGTGTATTCAAGCATTAGCCCCTTCGCTGACACAAGCAGGTTTTCCTTGTAATAAGATCTTGTTCCATTCAAAATAAAGTGGTCCATCTTCTGCTCATTCTTCATGGCTGTGAGATTCTGAAGATTTTGAGGAATTGAACTGGATAAACAATTTTGTGCCAAATCAAGGACTTGAAGAGAAGTTATGTTTAACAATTGTGGTGGGATGTTGCCAGTAAACATATTGGATCGTAAATTCAGAATTCTTAAAGCCAAAAAGCTTTTGCCAATCCAAGCAGGAATCTGACCTGAGAAATTATTGTGTCCAAGGTCGAGAGTCTCCAAAAGAGTACAATTCTTCAAAGTTGAAGGAACTTTTCCTGATAGGCTATTGTTGCTCAAGTGCATTGTTTGAAGTTGATGTAGCAGACCCAAAGATGTGGGAATTCTTCCTGATAAATGGTTCTTGCTCAAATCAAGTGCTATGAGGTCTACACAATCACCCAATCTTAATGGGACGGTGCCACTTATATTGTTTTGGGAAAGATCAAGGACAACAAGAAACTTCATTTTGCCTATGGATGAGGGAATTATGCCGCTGATTTGATTACCTCTGGCAGAAAAGACTTCTAAAACATGCATTGTGGATGTAAAATTGGGTGGGATTGGCCCAGAAAATTGATTGTTGGAGAGATCAAGTAGTTCAGCTCCGTTCAATATACAAGGTATGGGACCACTGAAATGATTCGAACTTAAATCAATGTTGGCAAGATCATTTCTCATTTTTAGAGGGTTGGGCAATTGACCAGAAATCTCGTTATTTGAGAGGTTCAGTGAAGAAAGTTGGGGTGTTAAATCCCAAAACCAAAACCAGGTTGGGATGCTGTCAGAGATGGCTGTGTTAGAGAGATCCAAGTAGCGTACACGTTTTTGCTTTTGTAGCCAGCGAGGAAACCGAGGACCTAAATGACATGATCCTAAACCAATGTAAGAAAGCTGAAATGGAGGGACCCAATGAGGGTGTAGATTGAAAGCCAAAGAATTAAAAGACAATTCTAACTCGTCCAACTTTTTGAGGTTTTCAAAAAAAGTTTCAGACACGTTTCCTGTCAAGGAGTTTTTAGAGAGGTCAAGCCTAGACAAGTTAGAAAGTTGTCCTAAAGTTGTTGGAATTGTCCCATTCAACTGATTGCCACTGAGATGTAAAGATTGCAAGGAATACAATCGTCCAAGAGCTGCAGGGATACTCCCATTCAACTGATTCTGTGAGAGATCTAAAGATTGCAAGGAAGACAATTCTCCAAGAGCTGCAGGAATATTCCCATTCAACTGATTCTGTAAGAGATCTAAAGATTGCAATGAAGACAATCCTCCAAGAGCTGCAGGGATATTCCCATTCAACTGATTCTCCCTGAGATCTAAAGATTGTAAGGAAGACAATCCTCCAAGAGCTGCAGGGATACTCCCATTCAACTGATTCTCCCTGAGATCTAAAGATTGCAAGGAAGACAATCGTCCAAGAGCTGCAGGGATACTCCCATTCAACTGATTGCCACTGAGATCTAAAGATTGCAAGGAAGACAATCCTCCAAGAGCTGCAGGGATACTCCCATTCAACTGATTCAAACTGAGATCTAAAGATTGCAAGGAAGACAATCCTCCAAGAGCTGCGGGGATACTCCCATACAACTGATTCAATCTGAGATCTAAAGATTGCAAGGAAGACAATCTTCCAAGAGCTGCAGGGATTGGGCCCAGCATGCAACCTCTGAGTAAAAGGTTCTTTAGATTTTTAAGTTCATTGAACCATTCAGGAATGGGCGCATTCATTTGGCCTCCATACAAAGACAGGCTCTCTAATTTGACAAGCTTAGTTATAGCTCTTGGAATGCAACCTCTTATATTCTCACCGAATGAGAAAGAGAGAGACTTCAGTGATGTGATATTCCAAATAGAATTGGAGATTCCTCCATGCAGCTCACTGAAATATAGATCAAGTAGCTTCAGTTTACTCCAACTGCCTTCAGGGAGTCGTGAACAGTTAGGACAGAGATATCCTCCCAGCTGCAACTCTTCCAAGTTGGGAAGTTGTGAAAATTGGTAAGGAACTGGACCATCAAAATTGTTATATGAGAGATTTAAAGACACAAGGCTACTAATGTTAGCTATCCACTTTGGATTTCTAGAGTTGAAGTCATAATTCCAAGAGAGATCAAGGACACGGAGAGATGTGAAATTAACAGAAGCAACAGTTGGAGAAATATATGAAAGACCACAAAATGGTAAGCGTAGCTCAACGAGGGAAGGACACTTGTTCATTACGAGGACCCAATCATGGCTTGCCATGGAAAGGTTCACGTAAGACATGTGGAGGTACTTTAGAGAAGGTAGGCTTGTCAACCACCACAGGTTTTTGGCACTCAGGGAGTAGGGATATGAAGAAAGGTGCAAGGAAATGAGGTGAGAGAGGTTTCCAAGCTGATGAGGGATTCTCCCACTTAACCCTGCTCCTAACAAGTACAAATGCCTCAACTCCTTCATGGAACCCAAAAACTGTGGAATTGGGATACCATAAAAATCATTGTAGCTCAAGTCCAACAACTGAAGATGCTTCAGTTCAACCACAGCTGGATCAATTCTGCCGCTTAGAATGTAGTCATCGGCATCGGCATGGAGGTCGAGTTTAAGAACATACCCAGTTATGTTGTGGCAGGTAATTCCTCTCCATTTGCAGCAGTCCGAGGCTTCATCATCCCAAGAAGAGAGAATACGGTCAGGATCGTCGAGAGCCTTCCGAAAAGTGGTGAGAGCTTTTCTCTCGGAATCCAAGCAACTACCACTCACCTTCCAATATCCTCCACAGTATATCAGCATATTTAAAAGAAAGAGGAAAATAAGAAACCCACTTCTCTCCATTCCTTCTCTCTCAGCTCCAGAAAAAGAAAAGGGAATGAAAATTAGCTTCTTTGCTAATTTCTCCCTTCTCATCCTTCATTTATAGGATTCTGACGTCCATAACCAGGACACGTGGCCACCACGGAATCCGAGTCTATACTACCCTCCTATGATATGATAGTTCACCACCATTTTCTTAGGACCCAATTAGGTGCGGCCCATCTTAACATATATCCACTTCAATTCGAATTGAAAAGTTATAACGGTGGTAAACCATCATGAGTGTAGCGTATAGTATTACGTACCGTGTGCGGATGCCGGAAGCGGATTGGCTGGTGTAACACACACCAGCGATATAGCTGGTGTATTGACATCAGAAAGTTCTATGGGTCCCATCATGAGGTATGTATTATATCGAAACAGCCCACCACCCAATCGGAGAGGTCTTCTTAAGGCTTTATAGAAAAATAAAATAAATTTAAATATCAAGCGGACGACACTGCAAAAAGCAGTTGGGATTAATTGTTTACCGTTGAAACCCTCTCCGGGTAACAGAAATTTTCGATCGATATAATATTTATTTTTCTGCTTTATCCAGGGTTTTTTTTTTTCGGACATTATGAATAGATTGGATGGAAAATAAACGTTAAGGTGGGGCTTACGTATGTTTTAACGGTGAAAATCACTATCCCGCTGCTATTATTAGTGTGGTCCATTTGAGCTGTTGATATGATTCATTTTTTGGCTCCTCATCTAAAATAATCTCCAAAAATGAATGGACGGTGTCGATAGGATAAATACATCATTGTGGAGCCCACGTAACTTTGATCTCCTTTGAGCTGTTCGTACAACTCAGAACTCGAGGAGTGTCAGCGCTCGTCTTCGCACGACACGTACCCACGCCGGCTATATCGGCTCAAAAATGATGGAAACGGATTGGCTACTCCCCTTACACAAGCTCCGTGGCTGGTGGTCGGCGCTCTCTGGGCCCATCAGGGTGTATGTGTTTCATCCATTCCGTTCATAAATTTCTACAGATCATTTAATCGTTTGTTGCCAAAAATGAGAGGGATATAAATCTCAGCTGGGCCACACCACATGAAAACAATGGTGAATGAATATCAACCATTAAAATCCTCTTAAGCCCAATATACTGTTTATTTGACATCTAATATGTTGGCACAGATGAAGAGAAAAAACAAATATCATCTTGATCCAAAAGTTTTATGCCCCCAAAATGTTTTTAATGGCCAACCCTCATTCAACACTGTTTCCTGTAACGTGGTCCACTTGAGATTTGAATATAATTAATTTTTGGTTTCATAACGTAAAATGATCTGTAAAAACAGATGGATGGCATGGATGAAACACATACATCATGGTGGGTCCCACATAGCACCGACCATCAGCCATTGGCTGGTTTGAGGGGGAGTAACCGATCCGTTTCCAAAATGATCTAAGATACAAAAACGAGAAAATGACTACTGTAGACAAAACTTTTTATCCAGCGGTTTTTATGAAGGAATACAAACTTAAGTTACCAACTTAGACTAGCACGTGCGGACAGCAACTTCGAGGACGAAACTACCCTTCCTTTTCACTGGGAAGACGAGCACTGACGCTCCTCATAAAAACCGCTGGATAAATAGGGAACTTCCACGGATTCATGTAATGTAATGAAAAATTTTATAAACCATTTGGCCAATTTCATTAATTGCTCAGTCAAATTCACCGAAGAGAATTTCATGTAAAGCTCGGTCAATTTTATTAATTGCTCAGTCAAATTCACCGAAGAGTAAATTGTTAAGGTAGGTCAATTATATTTAAAGCTTATTCCAATTCATGTTAGCCTCACCCAATTTTAATCTTGCTCGCTCAAATTCATGTTTCTCTTGCTCAATTTTTAGGTTGCCTCGTTGAATTTCTACGTTGTCTTACTCAATTCTTAGGTTCCCTTGCTCAATTTTTAGGTTGCCTCGCTCAATTTCTAGCTTTCCTCGCTCAATTCGGAAGTCTTTTTTTTTACTGCATAAATTTTATCTTCAAGAACCCCAGCCAAGGAATGAAGATAATTTCATTTGGCAACTCAATCCTTGCAGTCATAATTATACTAATTCTGCCTACAAATCTCTTCAGGTGATCAAGAGGGCCCCCTTTTCCAGTAGATGAGATTAGGATGAAAGATATTTGTAGACACTGAAAATCGGCGCCCATGCTGATTTGTGTGTGTGTTGTATTTTTGATGGGGGTGATTAGGCTGATTTGTGGATGTTGGAGTCCCCACTAGCCGAATATTCTCAAAATCCTGTGGTCGGCTAGAACTGCAGAATATGTAAGGTGGGGAAAATTCGAAGACTTCCCTACCTTAAATTGACTCCTGATCTGCGATCCGGGATTCTAAATAAGGGACCTCGATTACAAAGAGGGAAGGTGTTAGGCACCCTCTCTGCCCGTACAAATGTACGGTCTCTACTTTGTGTGGTAAAACAATCTCAAGGGATGAATGATGTGGTCGAGATTGGACTAGGTACACACGTGAATTTCTAATGTGGCAAGATCGGAGATTTCGGAAAGCCACAGAGCATACGTCCAACGGCGTGTCTAGAAAGTGAATGAGATGATGCTCATGCAAAGAGGTAAGAAAAATGGACTAGATCACTAAGAATTTCTGATGTGATAAGATCCGATGTACGACAGCTCACAGAGCATACGTTCACTAGAGATCTAGAGAAGCAGAGGGGTTGAGAATGGAATAGATGTCATGATGGATGCTTGTAGAATGAATGGATTTTGAGCTTGATCTTGGGTAGGCTAAGACATAAATCGAACCATGATCTCACTAGGTTAAGTTAGAGGTTGGGATGACTGAGGAAGTACGGAGTGGGGCTAAAGGGGATAGCTGAAAAATATGAACCTGAAGGCTTGGGAGCACCTCCTCTCTCTCTCTCTCTCTCTCTCTCTCTCTCTCTCTCCCTCTCTCTCTCTCTCCCTCTCACTCTCCTTTTTCGCTTAAGCTTGGAAGTGAAGAGTTGTTGATGAAAATGTGAAGAGGAGATGGCTATTTATAGCCTTCTCCAATGGCATTGCTGTAATATTTGGGATTGAGAGGGGTAAAAGGTGAGGTGGCAAGTTATGGTTGGTTGTGGAGAAATGAATGAAACATGACATACTCTCATTGGCTATGAGAAGCGGTAAAATGGTAAATAGTGAAGATGGGGGGTAAATTTGAGGGAAAGTTGACTTTTAGATGTTGGGACAGCTGTCCACACACGGGTCGTGAGTGGCGGCAGCCCGAATACCACCGGCGGTAGTCAGACTACCGCCCGGAGTTGGTTTGGGCCGGGCTCGCGCATGCGGGCTTTGCTTGTTATACGGGTTCACACGGTGGCTTCTTTTTAGAGTTTTATGGCTCGGATAGATGGGTTTAGACTTGGGTACCGGGTTCTAATGAAGGTATAAGGTATAGGCGGGGGCTGTGTGTGGACTGAACGGTTTGGATCAAGGCTTTGGTTCTTGGTTTAGAGGTTTTTGAGATTTTTGGGTCAGGGTTAGGTTTAGGCTAGGATTACGGTTTGGTTAAAGGTGTGATCATGGTTCTTGGATCATCTTAGCATTCTCAAGATGTTGGCCTGGGTGGGGTGTCTACAATATTATCTCAACACTTTTTTACTTTGTCTTGCTCTTAAAAATTGTTGAATCCAAAGCCCTCGGAGAAGAAAGATCTCTCTCCTAATAAAAAATAAGAGGGATCTCTCTTTTATATTATATGTATAAGGAAAGATATAGAGATCTTCTCTGTTCTATCTATTCCTTTATTTATGAGAGGATAGATAGTCTCTCAAAAAAAGTCATTCTTATCTTTGTTGATGATTTAACTAGCGCTCAATTTGTTAGTTGCCTCGCTGAATTTTAAGATTCCCTCACTCAATTTCTAGCTTCCCTCGCTCAATTCTTAGGTTACCTCACTGAATTTCTATGTTGCCTCGCTCAATTTCTAGGTGTCCTCCCTCAATTTTTAGGTTGCCTCACTGAATTTCTAACTTCTCTCGCTCAATTCCTAGGTTGCCTCGTTCAATTTATAGGCTGCCTTACTGAATTTCTAGGTACCCTCTCTCAATTTCTAGCTTTCCTCGCTTAATTTTTAGCTTTCTCTAGCTTCTCTAGCTCAATTCTTAGGTTGCCTCGCTCAATTCCTAGGTTGCCTCGCTCAATTTATACGTTGCCTCGCTGAATTTTTAGGTTCTCTCGCTCAAATTCTAGCTTCCCTCGCTCAATTTCTAACTTTTCTCGCTCAATTTCTAGGTTGCCTCGCTCAATTTCTAGCCTCCCTAGCTCAATTTATAGGTTGCCTCATTCAATTGATAGGTTGTCTCGCTCAATTTCTAAGTTCCCTCACTCAATTTGTAGCGTTCCTCGCCCAATTCCTAGGTTCCCTCGGTTGCCTCGCTCAAATCGTACATTGTCTCGCTGAATTCCTAAGTTGCCTTGCTCAAATCCTACGTTGCGTCGCTGAATTCCTACGTTGCCTCGCTCAAATCCTAGGTTGCCTCGCTCAATTCCTAGGTTCCCTCACTCAATTGCTAGGTTGCCTCACTCAATTTCTAGGTTGCCTCGCTCAATTTCTAGCTTCCCTCGCTCAATTCCTAGGTTGCCTTGCTGAATTCCTACCTTGCCTCGCTCAATTTTTAAGCTCCCTCGCTCAATTTCTGGTTTCCCTCACTCAAATCCTAGGTTGTCTCGCTGAAATTTTAGGTTCCCTCGCTTAATTTTTAGTTTCCATCGCTCAATTCATAGGATTCTTCGCTGAATTTCTACGTTGCCTCTCTTATTTCCTAGGTTCCCTCGCTCAATTCCTACGTTGCCTCGCTCAAATCTCAGGTTGCCTCACTCAATTTTTAGGTTCCATCGCACAATTTGTAACTTCCCTCGCTCAAATCCTAGGTTGCCTCGTTGAATTTCTAGGTTCCCTCGCTTAAATTCTAGCTTCCCTCGGAGAATTTTTAACTTTCCTCGCTCAATTCCTAGGTTGCCTCGCTCAAATCTTAGGTTTCCTCACTGAATTTCTACCTTGCCTCGCTCAATTTCTAGGTTCCCTCGCTCAATTTCTAGCTTCCCTCGCTTAAATCCTAGGTTGCTTCGTTGAATTTCTAAGTTCCCTCACTTAATTTCGAGCTTCCCTCACTCAATTCCTAGGATTCCTCGCTAAATTTCTACGTTGCCTCACTCATTTCCTAGGTTCCCTCACTCAATTCCTATGTTGCCTCGCACAAATCCTAGGTTGCCTCGCTCAATTTCTAGGTTCCCTCGCTCAATTTATAGCTTCCCTCTCTTAAATCCTAAGTTGCCTCGTTGAATTTCTAGGTTCCCTCGCTCAAATTCTAGCTTCCCTCGCTCAATTTCTAACTTTTCTCGCTCAATTCCTAGGTTGCCTAGATCAAATCGTAGGTTCCCTCGCTCAATTTCTAGGTTGCCTTGCTTAACTTTTGGCTTCCCTCGCTCAAATTCTAGATTCCCTCACTGAATTCCTACCTTGCCTTGCTCAATTTTTAGGTTCCCTCACTCAAATCCTAGGTTGTCTTGTTGAATTTCTAGGTTCCCTCGCTTAATTTCTAGCTTCCCTTGCTCAATTCTTTGGGTTCCTAATTGAATTTTTACGTTGCCTCACTCATTTCTTAGGTTCCCTCGTTCAATTCCTACGTTGCGTCGCTCAAATCTTAGGTTGCCTCGCTCAATTTCTAGGTTCCCTCGCACAATTTGTAGCTTCCCTCGCTCAATTTTTAGGTTCCCTCGCACAATTTGTAGCTTCCCTTGCTCAAATTTTAGGTTGCCTCGCTAAATTTATAGGTTCCCTCGCTCAAATTCTAGCTTCCCTCCCTGAATTTCTAACTTTCCTCCCTCAATTCCTAGGTTGCCTCGATCAAATTCTAGGTTTCCTCACTAAATTTCTACCTTGCCTTCCTCAATTTCTAGGTTCCCTCACTCAATTTCTAGCTTCCCTCGCTCAACTCCTAGGTTGCCTCGTTGAATTTCTAGGTTCCCTCGCTTAATTTCTAGCTTCCTTCGCTCAATTCCTAGAATTTCTCGCTGAATTTCTACGTTGTCTCGCTCAATTCCTAGGTTCTCTCGCTCAAATCCTAAGTTGCCTCACTCAATTTCTAGGTTTCCTCGCACAATTTGTAGCTTCCCTTGCTCAAATCCTAGGTTGCCTCGCTGAATTTTTAGGTTCCCTCGCTCAATTTTTAGGTTCCCTCGCTCATTTTTTACGTTGCCTCGCTCAATTTTTAGGTTCCCTCGCTCAATTTTTAGGTTCCCTTTTTACGTTGCCTCGCTCAATTTCTAGCTTCCCTCGCTCAATTTCTAGATTCCCTCGCTGAACTCCTACCTTGCCTCGCTCAATTTCTAGGTTCCCTCGCTCAATTCCTACCTTGCCCCCGCTCAATTTTCAATTTTTCCACTCAATTTCATGTTTGCCCACTCAATTTCTAGTTTGACCGCGAAGTGATTGAAATTGATCGCGAGGTGAATGAAATGTATTCTCAATTATCGACCTGATGAAATCTTGAAAAATAATTAGGTTGGTTGGCTAAAGTAGCTTCTCCTACCCCAAAATCATATGTGGTATGTTAAGTAACTAAATTTAGTTTAGAAGATATTCTTGTTAAATGAATAAAGAAAGTAATGAAAAAACAAAAAGAGAGAAAAATTTTTTATATGCGAGAAAAATATAGGTAGAATAAAGTTCTTCATGTAAAAAATAAAAATAAAAAGAAAAAAAGGTGCATAGTATTTTATTTATGCTACGGTTATAATCCGTAGCCATAAACCCAGCTCTAAAATTGAGAACACACTTGGGTCCTTACTCTTGCTCGGGTGGTAGACTCTCAAGAGTTTCAACTCCCAGTCAAGGATTCGAGTACCCATAGGTGGTGAAATTCCACCAGCATGAGTGTGTGGGGTGTGTGCGCGTGTGTTAAAAAAAAAAAAAAAAAAGCCCAGCTCTGACTTGGTTGACCAGTTCACGGCCCGGTTGACCCGAACATGCTGTTTCTTTTTTTTTTTTTTTTTTTTTTCCGATGTAATCCCCACCGATTTTTATAGGTCTCATTATGAGGTATGTGTTATATATAAATCGCTTATCTATTTGGAGAACTCGTATTAAGGCTTGAGATGTAAAATAAGACAAATCTAGTTATCAAGTGGACCACACTGTAAAAGGCAGTGCAGAATTGAACGTCTACCATTGAAACCCTTTTAAGGGTTATAGAAGTTATGGATTATTATGAAATTTGTTTTTACTCTTCATCCAGGCCTTTGTGAACTTATAAATAGATTGGATGGAAAATAAATGTTATGGTGGGCCCTACACAATTTTTGTCAGGGAAAATCAATTTCCCCGCCGCTCTTTGTGGTGTGGTCCAGTTGATCTTTGGATATGAATGTATTTTTTGGATAATGCTCCAAAATGATCTCGAAATATGGATGAACTTTGTGGATATAATAAATACATAGCTGTGGGGCCATGTAACTTTGATCTCTTTTAAGCCGTTCGTACAACTCTGAGTTGGAAGAGCGTCAGCGCTCGTCTTCGCAGTGAAAAGGAGGGTATTTTCGTCCTTGAAGTCGCTGTCCGCACGTGCTAGTCTAAGTTAGTAACTGAAGTTTGTATTTCTTACTAAAAACCGCTGGATAAAAGGTTTTGCCTACGGTGGTCATTTTCTCGATACAAAACTCAAGGGAAGCGGATTGGTTGGTGAAGCACACGTATAGCTGATGTATTGACGTCAGCATATTCTGTGCGTCCCCATGAGGTATATGTTATATCCAAACCGTCCATCCATTTTTAGAGCTCGTCCTAGGGTTTTGATCGAAAAATTAGAAAGATCTAAAGATAAGATACACTGCAACAAGCAGTGAAGGATTGAACGTCTACCATTGAAACCCTTTTGGGGGTCACAGAAGTTTCGGATCAATATGTTTTTTTTTTTTCCTCTTCATCCAGGTATCTTTGACCTTATGAACAGATTGGATGGAAAATAAACATTACGGTGGTCCTTACTAATTTTTCAACGGTGAAATTCACTATCCAGCTGCCATTTTTGGTGTGGTCCATCTGAACTTTGGATATGATTAATTTTTTGAATAATTCTCTAAAATGATCTAGAAAAATGGATGAACGGTGTTGGTATATTAAATACATCACTGTAGGGCCCATGTAACTTTGATCTCCTTTGAACCGTTCGTGCAACTCCCGGCTCGAGGACCGCTGGCGCTTCTCTTCGCAGGTGTGTGGTACACTAACCAATCCGCTTCCAAACTCAAGTGGGGTAAATTCCTACCGTTGAAACTTACCTGGGTCTACCGTGTTACCGTTCATAAGATCATTCTTACTAGGATAAACTGAAAATATAAAACCTAACCTGATTCAAAACTTCTGTAGCCCGACGTATGTTTCAACCGTGGAAGTCTAATTCTAGGTCATGTGGCCCACTTGACTTTTGGATTGGCGCCAGGTTTGATTTAATGTCCTAAAATGATCTGGAAAAACGGATGGAAAGGTTGGATTTCCAACAAACAACACGGTGGGCCCCATCTAAGTTTATGTAACATGAAGAAATCACTCCCGCTGTAAACCCAAGCATCCACGGACACCAGCAATCTGCCTGGTGTGTTGACGTCACCAACTTCTATAAGTCCCATAATAACGTATCTGTCATGTCCAAACCATCCCTTCGTTTGGCCAGCTTGTTGTAAGGCTTGATCTTACAAATAATACAGATCCAAATATCACGACGGTGTGGATACATAATACATACATTAAGATGGGCCCACGGTAAGGGCGGCATCATCTGGTGAGGCCGGTTCTCACCTAAGTCTGCCCCTCTCTAGTCCTCATTCGGAGGATATATACAGCCTCCTCAAGCCTTGTCTTTAAAAGTGGGCCCACTGCTTTGTGATCCAAACCGTTGATTTTCATGGTATGTCTTGTTGATTAGTGGACGGGCCTGATTTTAATTAATTTAGGTGATCTTCATGGTAGGGCCCTCTATGAAATAAGTGTCCTACAAAAGTGGCTTTAATGGGAGAGTTGATATACTGCTCCTCATCAGTTCTACATTAGAAATTATACAGGTGGCATGCGTTAATGCCGTATGATGGTGCCCACCACTAACCCAACTCAATATTCCTGCACCTCAACCCCAACCCAACCCAACCCAACCCAACCCAATCTGAGAATTCTCAACTCAAGCCCGATGCAAGCAGGCCCAATCAGGTTGCTCAGGTGGATACATGTTAATAGTTTGTACGTACGTAGTACGAACTTTTTTTGTGAACCCATTATACATGAGGTGGATCCAAAATCTGAACCGTTCATGTGAAGCAGCACCTCGTGAAATCGCCCGGGCCCAAGTTTTACTTTGATCTAAAACTTTGATGGGCCATGAAAAATAAAAACAGTTTCCTCCCTTGATTTGCATTTTTCTTTGCTAAGGCCCACCAGAATTTTAGATCGGGATGAAAATTTTTCAAATAAGGTTTCATGGGATTCCGCATCACATGGACCGTTCAGATTAGACACCCATGGCACGTGTGAAAAGGTGCGCACGTGCATAGGTGCGCTGGGGAGCATGTCTCTCTCTCTCTCTCTCTCTCTCTCTCTCTCTCTCTCTATATATATATATATATATATATATATATATATATATATATATATATATATGTCCTGATTGTGGGCCCACTTTGATGCATGTATTGTTAATGAACACGTCAGTCTGTTTTGAAAACTTATTTTATAGCATGACACAAAAAATGGAGAAAATAAAAACTTTAGATGAACTACGCAGCACAAAATAGTAGTTGTTGAATGCTCATTAGGTTGTTTACCATCCCATCTGTTGAATAGTTCCACAGACATTTGAGATAAAAGAAAAAGTAAATATCATCTCGGTTTTAGACTTTACTGGCCTGAAAAAGATTTTTATTGGTTAATAACCACTGTTTCATGTGGTGCGGTCCACCTGAAATTTGTATCTGCCTCATTTTCAGGCTCGGGCCCTAAAATAATCTGGCAAACAGATACGGATCCTTACACTTTCCTGGGTGAGAGTCTGAGGTGGTAGACTCTCGGGAGTTTTAACACCTGGTCAAGGGTTCGAGTATCCATAGGTGGTGAAATTCCACTAGCGTGAGTGTGTAATAATAATAATAATAAAAAAAAAAACCAGATATATGGATGGCATGGATATGTAATTGGGTCCTACGTGATGTATGTGTTATATCCACATCGTCCATCCATTTTTGGAGATCATTTTGTTGAATTAGAAAATGAAGCAGATCCAAAGCTACAGTAGACCAGACCTAGAAAGCAGTTGGGACAGTGATGTGCCCACCGCTGATGTTTATTTACTATCCATCCTATTTATAAGATCAAACAGATGAAGAGAAAATACAATTATCATCTTGATCCAAAACATCAGTGCCCCCGACAAGCTTTTAGTGGTAGGCGTTCAATCCCCAGTGCTTTTCATAACATGATCCAGTCATATTTGGGTCCATGCCCTAAAATTATTTGCAAATTAGATCTACAGTGTAGAAATAACACATACACTATAGCGGGGCCCACAGAATGTTGCCATGTCAACACATTATGAGTGTGCCATTAAGGCAATCCGCGTCCCTAAAAGTTGGCAACGGGAGCGGATTAGGTGAGATCCCGACTCACCGAGTCAGTGTGGGCCTTACCCTGCACCCACCTTGATATATGTATACTAAATCCATACTGTTCATTTGTTTTTTTTTTAATTTGTTTTTTTTTTTAATATTTTAAAAGATTAGTTTCTAGCATGAACACAGAAATGAAGTAGATCTACTTCTAAGGTGGACCATACCTTAGGAAAACCGGGGTGATTGTCCATAAAGGGGCAATTAAAGTTTTGATTTGAGCTGATATTTACTTTTTCCCTTAGTGATACCTTATCAATAGGTTTGATGGCAAATAAACATTATGAAAACATTACGAAGGGTCCAATGAGTTTTGAATGGTAGGGTCTTTAATAACTAGTGTTTCCTATGGTTTGGTATATTGAGGTTTGTGCTGCGGAATCACACAGATATAGATCTAGGATAACTGTTGAGGGTCAAATATTGCATATCAGACCCCAGTTATTACCTGAATTTACGAACATAATGCTGTCTAACGGCCTGTTTTTATCGTGTTTATGTTGTAAGGTGATTTTATGAGCATGGACTGAAAAAGGTGTTAAAAGCATGGATTTAACGATCTGAAGGCACCAAGGCAAGAGATGGACCCCAGGGGACCAAGATTGATGGATTTACAAGTCAGCCAGAATGTAAGATCATAGGGTTCTCACCATCCGTTCAGCTTGAAACTTCATACATGGCCCGGGGACCATGAATTAACCATACATGTCAATTTTCGCCCATTGGAACCCTATAGAAGTGGCCAAATAGACAAATCAGTCCATGAATCTATGATTGGGGCCCACCTGAGACTTGGATACGCTTCGAAATTGGTATCGACGGCTTAAATGATATGACAAAATGAATGGACGGAGAAGATTTATCATGAACATCACGAGTTGACCCCACATGTGTTGAGTGTACAATGTACACTACTGCAACCGCCGCGCACCAGATCAATGCATAGATGGTCAAGTCGGTTTGACCGACTCTATTTCTAAAACGGGAACTCCCGTTTCTCAGTGTCAGCGCACAACGCTGTCCGTTTTTTACTGAAGTAAGTGGGCCACCTCTAGCATCTGAACAGATGATCCAAGCCATCCATCATGCAGAGGGGAGCGAAATAGTTAAACCCACGTTGACTGTGAGTAATCATATGTACGCACATGTCTGCTACAAAGGTCATAAGGAGATTGTTTTAAAACGTTTAAAACAGATGCAGCGGATTTAATTCTTTAGATCGCACCAATCTCGAATCAAAAACCTGGTTTCTTGGACCACGATTCCACGAGGCATGCAATGAATGGAGTGGATTTCTTTTCTAACACTAATCGTGGGCCCCATCAGCAAACGCAGCTCAGTTGTTTCGCAACAGCAGGCATCCGAGAAAGCCGGACGTTGCGGCTTGTTCTGTGATCTCGGTTTGCACCGGATCAATGATCCAGACCGTCCAAAGTCCAGATAAGAGGGTGTTTACCCTGTCCAAGAAGTCAAATTGCTTGAATGGGTTGATCAGTTCTCTCAAAATCAGATCAAACTCAGCAAGTTTTATTTTGCTGTGTAAAACAGGGTGCGCCAGAACGAAATTCGACTCCTGGCCGGATTGTGATGCACGCATGAAGCCGACTCCAAGCCACCGTCTTCCTGTTGTTATAAAGCAGACAAGAGTGAGAGAGAAGGGGCAATCTTGGTTTGGACGTGCAGCTCGATTTTGGCCATGGATCAGAGGGAGAGAGAGGGAGACAGGGAGAGTTTGTATTTTTTTTTTTTTTTTTGTTGTTTTCTCTTTTCTTTTTCTTTTTCTTTTTAATTTTATGAGATCTAGGCCCATCATGGTGGGCTGAACCTCTTAGCTAGGGCTAAGAGGGGAAGTTTGTAGCGTGATGAGAACTCTTTGCTTACCTTTTATTTAGATTGAACTGATGTTGAATTTGGTTAATGAAGGGAACGTTTTTAGTTTTTAATGGTCTGTTGTGACTGAAATTACAATGGGTCTGCAATGGATGAGCATGTTCCTTCCCTTTTGATGTTTATGACGTCAGGAAGCCTCGTTGTTCACCATCGTCTCCTGGGCATGGTCGGATGACGGTACCCTTCCTAACATTCATGCATTGTTGATTGGTTGGTAATTAGTTCAATTCTGTTGTTTGCTATAGTCTCTTGGGCATGGTTTGGTGATGAAATCCATTCTAATTCATATACCTTTCATCTTTTAAAAACTATATCAACGGTAGTTCAGTTAAATTCCATGATTCTTGAAGCTGGCATAAAATCTCCCTGATCTCTACAAGTGGATCCTCTGAATCCCTAGTTTCCTATCTCTGAATTTTCTTAAGTTTTAGATTAATTATTCAATCATTATTCCCTTATTTTCTATTTGATTTAGATTACATCTCATTCTAGTTCTAGTTCTAGTTAGTTTTAGATAACGTACAAGTTTCAGTCCCTTGGGATTCGACCTCGGTCTTACCGAGTTTATTACTACATCACAACCCTGCACTTGGGGAGTGATCAAGTTTTTGGCGCCGTTGCCGGGGACTGACGGCTACGATTCTCTGAAATTAATTGGTTTTAGAATTAGATTAGGATTATGATTGTACTAACTTTAGGTCTAGATTTTTCTGATTTTTAGGAACTAACCTAACTTTCCTATTTTGTAGGATTCTGAGATAGAAACTTCTAATTTGGTGATATCTTTCTAATTTCTTTACTTTTTTATTATTATAATTAGAGTTTTATTTTTAGAAAATTTCTAATCTTTAGACTTTCTTAGAAACTAACTTGTTTTGGTTTGTTTTGCAGGTTTTTAACTTAGGAACTTCGATCTGGTAACTTCTTTCCAAATCCCCTCTTTCTTTCTAGATTTTTAATTCATTTATCTTTTTTAGGTCTAAGTTTAGAATTGAAATTGAGGTTATGGCTGCAAATCAACCTCAACACAATGAGGTGCATCAAGCACCCCCACCTCGTACTTTACGAGATTATTTACAAACGGCAGGGGTAAGCACACCCTCATGTATGATTTTTTCAGAAAATACGGGACACATGAATATCAAGCCAGGGGTGATCCAACTCCTTCCTAAATTTCATGGGCTTAAATCTGAAGAACCGTATCTACACTTGAAAGAGTTTGATGAGATTATAACTACTTTATATTTTTCAAACGTGTCTGAGGACACAGTCAGGATAAAACTCTTTTCCCTTTCTTTGAAAGAAAAAGCTAAGACGTGGTTACATTTACTACGTCCTAGATCTATTGGCACATGGAATGATATGCAAAGGGAATTCATAAATAAAATTTTTTTACATAATAAAACGATTACCCTTAGAAAAGCAATCATGAACTTCGCCCAAAAGGAGGATGAAAAATTCTTCCAATGTTGGGAAAGGTTCAAGGATCTTGTCAATTCATGTCCACAACACGGCTTTAAAACGTGGCACATTACAAATTTTTTCTATGATGGACTGACATCTTCCATGTGCCAATTGGTTGAGACAATGTGTAATGGAGAATTCATGAATAAAGATGTCGATGAGGTATGAGATTACCTCGATAGCCTTGCTGAAAAAACACAATCATGGGATCATTACCCAAATTCGAATACCACGTCTAGGTTGACTCAATCTAAGGAGAAAGGTGGATTGTATCTCTTGAAAGAAGAAAATGATCTTAATTATAAAGTGACTAAGCTCATAAGAAAATTCGAGGCCATGGAAGGAAAGAAGGATAAGGTTAATGAAATTATTTGTGGCATCTGTGATTGCAACATTCACACAATTGAAAATTATCCTACAATACCTGCCTTTCGAGAAGTGTTGAATGAACAAGCCATTGCCGTAAATAACTATCAAAAACCTTTTAATGGACCTACCTCTAATACGTACAATCCTGATTGGAAAAATCATCTAAAAACGGCTACCCCTCAAGGTTTCTTTAATCAAACTTCATAACAACAACGAGAGAAACCTCAAGAGGATCCGATTTTAAAACATTTTGAAAAGCAAGATCATTTCAATCAGGATATGTTACAAGCCTTGCAAAACCTTAACAAAACATTATAAGAACTTAAGGCTGAAAACACGATTGTGAATAAGGGGAGCCTCCCAGCTCAACGTCTTCCCAATCCAAAGCTGCAATATGAAGTTGGCAACCCAAGCTCTTCAAATCAAATGGAGCACGCTAAATCCATCACCACTCTTAGGAGTGAGAAGATTATTGATAAAACCCTTCCGGTTAGGCCCAAAAAGCCTCAAGAATCAGAAGAGGACAACAATGATGGATCTAGTGATGCCCCACAAAAATTAGAACCAGAACTTCTAAAGAAGCCAATTGCTCCATTTCTCCAACGGTTGGTTGCACCAAAACCTCTCTCTAACTCTCAGGATATTCTAGAGGTGTTGAAACAAGTGAAAGTCAACATTCCTCTACTTGATGCAGTAAAACAAATACCTTTATATGTCAAATTCCTGAAAGACCTATGCACGACCAAAAGACGGCAGAGTATTCAAAAGAAGATCTTTTTGACTGAGAAAGTGAGTGCCATCCTGAAGCAAGAAGTGCTGCAGAAATTCAAAGATCCCGGTAGCCTAACCATATCATGTGTAATCGGGGACTATCGAATTGATCACGCACTTCTTGACTTAGGAGTGAGCGTCAATCTGATTCCTTACTCGGTATACAAACAGTTAGGTTTGGGTGAATTAAAACCCACCCTAACCAAACTACAACTTGCTAATCGCTCCGTTTGTGTACCAAGAGGGATAATTGAGGATGTATTGGTCCAGGTCGATAGATTTTACTACCCTGTAGATTTTATCATCCTGGACACCGAACCCATCAATAACATGAGCACTCAGATTTCCGTCATTCTTGGTCGCCCATTCCTTTCCACTTCAAACGCAATTATCAATTGCAGAAATGGTGTCATGACTATGTCTTTCGAGAATATGATATTGGAGTCAAACATCTTTTTCAATAATGGTAGAAACTCAGAAGATGATGACGATTTTCACGATATTAACATGATTGATTCTTTCGTGGAAGATAAAGCATCTCTAATCTTATCCTCTGACTCTCTAGAGACGTACCTGGAACACTCTCATGACTTGGATGATGACATGATTAGGGAGAGGTGTGTCTTGCTTAATACTGCGCGGGTACTTGAAGTTAACCAGTGGAGGCCACAAGTTGAAGAATTACCTCAAACTGATGTTGTGCCTCCACCGTCTAATCTCAAACCACCGAAGCTTGACCTAAAACCTTTGCCCTCTGATTTGAAATATGACTATTTAGGTCAAGATGCGACATACCAGGTGATGATTTCTTTCCACCTTGAGCAGCAACAAGAGAGTATGCTCATTTCTACTCTCGGGGAAGATAAATGAGTTATTGGGTATATCATCACAGATCTCGATAGGATGAATGAACTCCTTTTAACCGAATGTGTCGACTCTTTGGATGATTGCTTGACACACTTTGTAGAATCAAATGATCCCATGATAAGAGACGTAGTGAATGCCTTGCAAGATAACATCTCGGTAGTCATCACTGACCGAGAGAACCCTTATTCTGAAGCCCCTTCTTTCCCTGATCCTAAACGTCTACTAGTAAAGGAAGAGGAGCTGAAATTTGAACCGAAGTTTGGAACTTCGAAATGTGTTAAGACTACGTCACTTCTTAAGAAATTTTATAAACTTTATTTACTTGTAGTCTCTGATTCACCAAGCGATACTAACGTTGAAGCTTCTTCTGTCACAGGTGAATCGCATATATTACGGATACCTCAAGCAATTCAATGGAAGATTTCTTATGAGGTACATAAGTCTCTCTGGAAAGTCATGCTCCAGGGTACCCAATCCTATTGCAAAAAAGGCTTTTGGATGATCCTATTGAGGAACTTACTGAGAAACTTATTAAGATATTTGCCGGAAGAGGAACCTTGCGACATGATCGATTCAATGTTTGTGGGTAACATTGCTGCAAACCCTCACGAGACTACAACTCATCCACTAGGGGTAACCTAGGGGTTTAAAGGCTTGTTGCATACGCTAAATACAATCGAGAACGCCTGCGAAAGTGGTATAGGTAGGATTTTATTTTTATTATTTTTATTTTGTTTTCTTTCTCGTGCTGACCGGCTTCCATCCCAGCGATCTTTTGAAAAATCTCTCCCGATTCGTTATCCAGGTACTATCCTCCCATCACTTCTCATTTACTTTCATTGTCCCAGGTACATTGCATGCTCATGTCTTTTACATTGAGGACAATGTAGATTTTAGGTTGGGGATGAGAGATTAGGTTACATAATCAGTGTTTTCTTGGTCTTAAGCAAGAATTGTGAAAATTTTTTAAAATTTTTTAGAAATTCTTGTGAATTCGAAGCGATTTTGACATCCATTTATGACTTAGAATTTCAAGATACGTGATGTTGGTAATTTATGACTCTTGGATTTAGTATCTGTTAGATTTCATAGTTAAGTTGAATTGTTAATCCAGAATTAGAAGTTGTAAACATTGATTGAGTCATGGTTTCACATGTCACATCTTGCTTTCACATTAAGGATTCAGTTTGATATTGAAGAGTTATCTTGGTAATAACTAAGCATGGAAGGAACCAGCCTGAAAAATTGCCCGTCATGATCAATTGAAGAAAAGAAATGCCTAATAGGATCAATATGAAAAAAAAAGAAAAAACGATACCTTTGGAAAGATTTGGGCAAATAATCTCCACCATAGGTTTGTTCCCTATAGGTGAAAATTTGATTTCCTTCCTTAGTGTTACATTTAACAGCAAAATCAAAAACTGAAAGAATGAAAAGATAATTTGTGAGGCAAGTTTTGGTTATCATGAATTCTCTTGTTGATTACCGATGATATCCTGAAATAGAGAAGTGAATTTTAATATTGATAAGCCGAGATTACACTATACACCTATGAAACTCAATGTTTAGAATTTTTTGAATTGATGGATTAATACTTTGAACTTGACTTTGGAATTTACCGTGCGCTTGAGTCCATGAGAAAATAATGCCCAACATTCATGAACATTAGAATTTTAGTATTGGATTGCTCTTCAAAAATCACTCGAGTTCATGGAAATTATCCTGTAGTTCTCAACTTATTTTTCGCATACCTTGCTCGGGGCTAGCAAGATGCTGGTTAGGGGTTATGTTGAGGGTCAAATATTGCATATCAGACACCAGTAATTACCTGGATTTACGAACATAATGCTGTCTAATGGCCTGTTTTTATTGTGTTTATGTTGCAAGGTGATTTTATGAGCATGGACTGAAAAAGGTGTTAAAAGCATGAATTTAACGATCTGAAGGTACCAAGGCAAGGGATGGACCCCAGGGGACCAAGATTGATGGATTTATAAGTCAGCCAGAATGCAAGATCATAGGGTTCTCACCATCCGTTCAGCTTGAAACTTCATACATGGGTCGGGGACCATAAATTAACCGTACACGTCAATTTTTGCCCATTGGAACCCTATAGAAGTGGCCAAATAGACAAATCAGCCCATGAATCTGTGATTTGGGGCCCACCTGAGACTTGGATATGCTTCGAAATTGGTATCGACGGCTTAAATGATATGACAGAATGAATGGACGGAGAAGATTTATCATGAACATCACGAGTTGACCCCACATGTGTTGAGTGTACAATGTACACTACTGCAACCGCCGCGCACCAGATCAGCGCATAGATGGTCAAGTCGGTTTGACCGACTCTATTTCTAAAACGGGAACTCCCGTTTCTCAGTGTCAGCGGACAACACTGTCCGTTTTTTACTGAAGCAAGTGGGCCACCTCTAGCATCTGAACAGATGATCCAAGCCATCCATCATGCAGAGGGGAGCGAAATAGTTAAACCTACGTTGACCGTGAGTAATCATATGTACGCACATGTCTACTACAAAGGTCATAAGGAGATTGTTTTAAAACGTTTAAAACAGATGTAGCGGATTTAATTCTTTAGATCGCACCAATCTCGGATAAAAAACCTGGTTTCTTGGACCACGATTCCATGAGGCATGCAATGAATGGAGTGGATTTCTTCTCTAACACTGATCGTGGGCCCCATCAGCAAACGCAGCTCAGTTGTTTCGAAACAGCAGGCATTCGAGAAAGCCGGACGTTGCGGCTTGTTCTGTGATCTCGGTTTGCGCATAATCAGTGATCCAGACCGTCCAAAGTCCAGATAAGAGGGTGTTTACCCTGTCCAAGAAGTCAAATTGCTTGAATGGGTTGATCAGTTCTTTCAAAATCAGATCAAACTCAGCAGGTTTTGTTTTGCTGCGTAAAACAGGGTGTGCCAGAACGAAATCCGACTCCTGGCAGGATTGCGATGCACGCATGAAGCCGACTCCAAGCCACCGTCTTCCTATTGTTATAAAGCAGACGAGAGTGAGAGAGAAGGGGCAATCTTGGCTTGGACGTGCAGCTCGATTTTAGACGTGGATCAGAGGGAGAGAGAGGGAGACAGGGAGAGTTTGTATTTTTTTTTTGTTGTTTCCTCTTTTCTTTTTCTTTTTCTTTTTAATTTTATGAGATCTAGGCCCATCATGTTGGGCTGAACCTCTTAGCTAGGGCTAAGAGGGGAAGCTTGTAGCGTGATGGGAACTCTTTGCTTACCTTTTGTTTAGATTGAACTGATGTTGAATTTGATTAATGAAGGGAATATTTTTAATTTTTAATGGTCTGTTGTGACTGAAATTACAATGGGTCTGCAATGGCTTTGAGCATGTTCCTTCCCTTTTGATGTTTATGACGTCAGGAAGCCTTGTTGTTCACCATCGTCTCCTGGGCATGGTCGGATGACGGTACCCTTCCTAACATTCATGCATTGTTGATTGGTTGGTAATTAGTTTAATTCTGTTGTTTGCCATAGTCTCTTGGGCATGGTTTGGTGATGAAATCCATTCTAATTTATATACCTTTCATCTCTTAAAAACTATATCAACGGTAGTTTAGTTAAATTCCATGATTCTTGAAGCTGGCATATGATCTCCCCGATCTCTACAAGTGAATCCTCTGAATCCCTAATTTCCTATCTCTGAATTTTCTTAAGTTTTAGATTAATTATTCCATCATTATTCCCTTAATTTTTATTTGATTTAGATTAGATCTCATTCTAGTTCTAGTTTTAGTTAGTTTTAGATAACGTATAAGTTTCAGTCCCTTGGGATTCGACTTCGGTCTTACCGAGTTTATTACTACATCACAACCCTGCACTTGGGGAGTGATCAACAGCAATCCAAGAGAACCAAGCAATCACAAGAGAACACAAAGATTTAACGTGGAAAACCCTTGTAGGAAAAAATCATCTGCGTAACCTTCGACTAGTCGAGCCAGGGCTTCAATTGGTTGAGCATCCTAAAAATCTCAAATGCCTCGTTGCTGGACTTCGAGTCGAACTATCTTCGACTAGTCAAAGGGACATTCGACTTGTCGAGCCAGTCCCTCGACTGGTCGAGCATGACCAAGATTTAAGACATCATTTAACAACAATCTCCACAATGTCTTTAATATTCAACTGTGTAGCTTCTTGACCTCTTCTCTTATCTCTGTGTTACATCATAGTTTCAATCAATGCTTCTCGTGCACACTTCGTCCTTCTTTTACGTCATCGGTAAGCCTAGAGAAGTTACACAGAACTTGAACTTCTCCTTAGGAACAACCATGGTGAGCATATTTGCTGGATTCATATTGGTGTGAATCTTCTATAGTGTTATGCTTCATTCCTTAAACACCTATTAGATAAAATGGTAACGAACATCAATGTGCTTAGTACGTGAGTGATAAACAGAAATTTTAACCAAATTGATAGCGCTCTTGCTATCACAGTTAACCGGCACGGCCACCTGCTAGAGTCCCAACTGATTTATCATCCCTCTTAACCAAACACTTTCCTTAAACGCTTCCGTCACTGTCGTATATTCTGCTTCAGTTGTGGAAAGAGCCACCACGGACTGAAGCTTTGACATCCAACTGATTGCTCCACCCGTTAGTACAAATGAGTATCCTGAAGTAGACTTTCTAAAATCCACATTGCCTGCATAATCTGAATCCACATACCATACCAACTTTTTTATTGTCTTCTCAAAAGTTAAGATGTAATCTTTTGTACCTCGAATATATCGAAGTAGCTATTTCACCGCTTCCCAATGTTGTTTGCCGGTGTTTGACATGTATCTGGTCACAACACCGACTGCCTATGAAATTTTTGATCTCATACAGACCATGACATATATTAAATTTTCAACCGCATTCGAATAAGGCGCATGAGACATAACCTACTTTTCCTCAATTAATTTAAGACATTGTTATGAGGAAAGCTTGAAGTGAATCGTGTGAGGAACGCTCACCAACTTTGCCTGGTTCATCCCAAACTTGATCAATACTTTTTCAAAGTATTTTCCTTGTGATAACTAAAGCCTGCTCCCCTTCTTGTCTCTATGAATATCTATGTCGAGAACCCTCTTTACTGTCCTCAAATCTTTCATCTCGAATGTCCTTGATAACTGAGTCTTCAGTACATTGATTTCAGACATATAATGACTGGTGACCAACATATCATCAACATACAATATTAGCATGATGAACCTGTCATCACTCAGTGTCTCATAATAGATACAGTGATCGTATTCACTCCGAGTAAATTTCTGACTTAACATGAAAGAATCAAATTTTTTTATATGATTGTTTAGGTGAATGTTTCAGGTCATAGAAAGACCTCATTAACCTGCAAACATTTTTCTCTGCACATTTAACTTCGCAGCACTTTAGTTGCTCCATGTAGATTTGCTCTTTCAACTCCTCGAGCAAGAATGCAGTCTTGACATCCATTTGTTTCAGCTCGAGATCGTATTGGGCAACCAGTGCGAACATGAATTTGATAGACACCTGCTTAACCACCGGTGCGAATATCTCTGTGAAGTTATTCATTTTCTCTGAGTATAACCCTTCGTTACCAATCTAGTTTTATATCTATCCTGTTTTGTTTTGAATAACCACTTGCATACGATTGCTTTTCAGCCCACTGGAAGCTCCACTAGCTCCTATATGTATTTTTTATGAAATGAGTCCATCTCATCATCTATAGTCATCTTTCACTTTTCTACATTAGGCTCACTAAGAGCCTCCTGAATAGTAGACTGGTCCCCCTCATATGTAACGAGGGCATATGCAATATTAGAGTCATATTTGATCTTACTGGTAACCTGCGATCATGCGGTGAGTTCCTTCTCACAGGTGACTATTCCACTTGATCTTGTATCTCTGTCTGCGCATATATTTCTACCTGAGTATCACATATATAAATTTGGATGTCTACGATCAACCTTTCTGGTTCCTCTTAGTCCTCCTGATCATTCTTGCGGAACAGAGAGCTTTCATCGAATCTGACGTCACGGCTAGTGATGACCTTGTGTGTGATCTTGTCAAATAACTTGTAACCTTTCACACTAATACCATAGCTAACAAAAATATACTTTTTGGCTCTATGGTCTAGCTTATCGTTCTCAACTGACAGTACATGAGAGTAAGTCTCACAATCAAATATACGCAAACCTAAATAGTCGATCTTATGATCACTCCATACTTCCTCTAGAATTTTACATTCAATTGCTGTTGAAGGAGACCAGTTCACCAAATAGCAATCCATGTTAACAGCCTCAGTTCATAAGTCGTTGCCCAACGCGGCATTACTTAACATGCATCGGAGCCTCTCCAAGCGAGTTCGATTTGTTCGCTCAGCCACACCGTTTTATTCGGGCGTGTGGTGCACCGTGTTGTGCCTAATGATCCATTCATCCTTGCAATATTCATTAAACTCAGTAGAAGCGAATTCTCCACCATTGTCAATCCTTAAAAATTTTATTTTTCGCCCTAATTTTTTTTCTACTGTTGCATTCCATTGTTTAAATATGGTGAAAACTTCAGATTTACATTTTATGAAGTATACCCAAACTTTTCTCGAGTAGTCGTCAATGAATGAAATAAACCATGACGACCCCCTAACAGAAATTTCTGGCGATGGCCACCATACGTCAAAGTGCACACAATCAAACACTCTCTTACATGTTTTTCAGATTTAAAAGATAATTTAGATTGTTTACCATATATATAATGCTCGCATATATCTAAATCAGGATATTTAAAAACTGGAATCGGGCTCGCTCATGTAAACGAGCATGCCACATACATAGAGATGTGAAATTTGTAATAGCTGTTGCCACTCCACCTGCTGAAGTGTTCCTGATCAACCTATAAAGGTTTCCGTGCCTTTGCGCTCTCATAACCACGAATGCCCCTTTTGAAACTTTAAGGACATTATCAATACCAGTGAACTTGCACCCTATATCCTCGAGTGCATCGAGAGAAATTAAAATTTTCTTCATATTAGGAATGTGTCTGACGTCAGTCAAGATACGCTCCATCCCATCAAACATCTTGATGCTCACCGTACTAATACTCACAACATTACAGGCATTGTCATTGCCTATAGAAACCTGTCCACCATTGCATTATCTGTTACTGACGAATCAACTCCGATGAAGAGTCATGTGATATGACGCTCCTATGTTAAGGATCCACTCATCTCCATAATTGTCATGCAAGTGTCTGATCATGGACACAAAAAGTACATCACCACCACTTGTCTCTTCATCAGATGTGAAAAATTGGTCTTATTGGAAGAAGCTGCTGAATTTTCTTTCTTCACTTTATGATTGGTACAATCCTTCTTCCTGTGTCCAAATATCTCACAGTTCCAGTACTTTAGTTTTCCTTTGCCCTTGCCTTTGGATTTCGATCTAGCTCTTGAAGATCCTGTATCTTGCTTAGAATTCCTACATCTCGTAATTAGTGCATCAGAAGATGTCCTTTATCGCCGTTTAGCTTTCTCATGGCCTTCTCTTGAAGGGCTGAGATAACGGCATTGACACTCTAGGTTTTATTTATGGTGCACATTATGTCCTTGAATGACTCATATGATACCGGAAGAGACTTCAACAACATACATGCTTGTTCCTCATCTTTAATCACTTCATCCATATCTAACAATTTTCAAACCAATTTATTAAAGTTGCTGATGTGAGCCTCTAAATCTACACCCTCTGCCATCTTGAAGTTATACTACCCCCGCTTCAAGTGTACCCGATTTTCAGAAAATTTTTTCACATAGATATTCTTTAACTTTGCCCATAAACTAGCTGCAGTTTTTTCTCTCAAAACATTATAGAGAAAATCATCCATGAGACATAAACAGATTAAGGATAAGGCCATCTTATCAAAGGTATTCCATTCATCATTAGTCATACCAGACTTTCTCCCCTTAAGAGCACCATCCTTGCCTTACTTAGTTAAGGAACTGATCATCTTGATCTTCCATAACTCAAAGTTATTTTCTTCTGAGTACTTCTCAATACCATACCTAATACTTCCCATTATTTCTAATCCTGCAGATTCAGATCTGTGCCCTAACGATTGCTCTGATTCCACTTGTTGGGGTTTGTGCTGGGGAATCACATAGATATGGATCTAGGATAGCAATCCAAGAGCACCAAGCAATCACAAGAGAATATAAAGATTTAACATGGAAAACCCTTGTGGAAAAAAACCACAGTACAAAGCAACAAATTTTCACTATAAAAATAGAAATTACAAAGACTTATCCGATTCGAACAACTTCGAATCTTACCCTTGCTACGCCCCTTGATAACCTTAGAACCTTTTTAGAAACTCTTAGAATACCTTTAGGAAGACTTTGAATACCTTAGAATGACCTTAGAGACTCCTATTTAGATGAGAAAATCCCACTTACGCACATCCCTAGAAACTGCCTCAAATTTACGCAGTTCGCGCGAAATCCACGCACCATATGCGTAACCTTTGACTAGTCGAGCCAGGGCTTTGACTGGTCGAGCGTTCCGAAAATCCCAAATACCTCATTGCTGGACTTCGAATCGAATTATCTTCGACCAGTCGAAGGAACCTTTAACTAATCAAGCCAGTCCCTCGACTGGTCGAGCATAGCCAAGATTTAAGACATCCTTTAACAACACGGTACACTTAAATTTTGGATCCACTTCTTTTAGGAAATAAGCCCAAAAATGACCTGAAAAAATGGATTGACGTATAACCTGCACTTTTAAGTGGGCGCCACAAAATTGGGCCTCACCTATCATGTAAGTTAACTAGAAGAAACCTAAAATTCAAAAAAACCCCTTATCAATTTTCAAAACACAAGGTGGTCAGCCATGGTCATGCTATTTTTTATATCTTACCATAATACTATTTAACCACTATTTTCCCGTACCACTATCATCACTATCATATAAAGACAATTGAAAAGTCCAAGCAATCACCTTAGGCCATGATCACTATCATGTAAAGACAATTGAAAAGTCCAAGCAATCACCTCAAGCCATGATCACTATCATGTAAAGACAATCGAAAAGCCCAAGCAATCTCCTCAGGCCATCATCACTATCATATAAAGACAACCGAAAAAGTCCAAGCAATCTCCTCAATCCATGATCACTATCATATAAAGACAATCGAAAAGCCCAGGCAATCTCCTCAAGCCATGATCACCATCATGTAAAGACAACCGAAAAGTCCAAGCAATCTCCTCAAGTCATGAGTGCACCAACCATGTCGCATGGAATGACGTAGTAAATATAGAAAGTCATGGGCTGTCCCTGTCTGGTCCTCAGGCCGAAGACATACAGTCTCCTCAAGCCTCGTGTCCGTACAACCAGAGGCATGCCATCTTAATGGAAAAAGTAATATTGGATGGAGATTCCTCGAAACAACATTACTTGAATGATCCTAAACCGTGTATTGGTGGCATGGAAATGGTAAGAGAATAGATGCGCAGGCCTCAACCAAGCCATGGCCGCAGGGCCCACTCTGATAAATGCATTGTCTATCCACGTAGTCCATCCATTATCCGGCCCATCGTAGGGTACGAACCAAAAAATAAGCAAACTCAAATCTAAGGTGTAACATGAATCCAAAGTTGTTGGAACTAATTTACCAATGGTTCAGATTTATCTTCCAAAGTTCTTCAGCCAGGTGTGGCCCAGCTGTCAACTGTGGAATTATATGATGCTCAGGCTGCCTATGACGCTTTTTACATAGGCACTCAGAAATTATACACATGATGTACATTAATTCAATTAAAATTGACTAAAATGTGCAGCCCATTATTACAAAGTAACGATCCTAAGATCAGGTAGTTGAACAATCACAACCTCAATTTGTGGACGCTCGTTCTGTGTAAATAAGACCATTGGATATTTTTCATCTTAACCATCCAATAAGTATCCACCAATTTGATATTATGATGAACCCATAAGCTTAATTTTTAGTTTAAGGTATGTGTGCGGAGAGTACCTTTATATGGATGGTTTAATTTGACTATTGTATGGCATGTGTGCATCTTCTAAGTAATTACTAAGTATCTGCATATCATCCAACACAATCCAGCACCTAGATCCTAGCTCAACTGGCAGATTGAGTTGACATACCTCTTTTCAACACTTGAGGTCTTGGCTTCCATCCCTAGTGAGGGTGGCTAACAGAGTAGTGTGTACTGACATGGTTGTGTACTAACAAGCTAACTCAAAAAAAAATATAAATAAATAAAAAATAATAATAAAAATAAATAAATCTGTTTTTCGTTTTTTTTTATAATTCTTTTCTTCTCGGGAAGAAAGTTATATCATTAAATTGGCTTTTGCATGCTCATAGTCTAAATCAACCCGTCAATGCAGGGATGTGTTTGGTAATGATCTGTCTAAATTGCACCTGTGGCAGACGGACGCATTTGGAGATTCTAGTGGTGTTCTGTCCGCCCGAATGAATGAGTCTCTGTGAGTATCCTGGTAAAATTATGAAAAATATGAAATAAAAATTATCTTAACAGGGGTGTGATGGTTCATATGCATCGATTCACATAAGTTAATAGAACAAACATCAAATTATGAATTTTTGATGTAGGATGAGAACCAAGAACATTCCTAATGCACATGGACTAGAAGAAGCCCAATGAGAAATCAACAAAAATTTAGCATAGTTGGTTCGGTTGACTTTTATGGTCAATATGTTGAAATTCTACTAGAAATTTCAGATTGCTTGTTGGCCGATTTATGCTGATTTACACATGTCAAAGTATTGTTCTAGATTGTTTGTTGGCTAATATCTACCGGTTTAAACAGTTCAAAATATTGTTCAATAGGTCGACGGATCGAGTGTACGGGATAAAAATCACAGAAATTTTAGTTTAAATCTCTAGACACTTTTAGGCTATTTCGATCTATTGACTTGATTGGTTGAAGACATGTCGACATACGTAAAAAGTTTACATGATTTTTGGAATTTATTTCCTTATTTGATTATGACTCTTTGATTACATTTTTAGGATTTGTTCAGTGTTATTTCAGGAAGTTAAAACTCTTATATATATATATATATATATATATATATATATATATATATCAATTATCATTCTATTAATAAAATTCCTTAGAAGTTACTCTATTTCTCTCGTGAATTCGAGAAACCTCTTGTGAATTCAAGAGTGCTTGGTGGATTCAAGGTGTTTATCGATCAAGGAAAACAATGCTCAACCTCATCATGTCCTCTCCTACATCAATTGGTATCACAACGAGGCTTTCTCCTTAGATCTATGGCTTCTGAGGATGGGTCGTGTAACATTCTGATGGACGTTGCTCTAGGGAATTGTCCTTTAACAAGGGCAGCTTTTGAAGCAGTCTTGTGAGAGGATCAATAAGTCATGCAAGGGTTGTAGGCTGCCATTGATTTCATGACGTAGGCCTTAGGGCAGCTCCATGTTTTTGGCGGTGATTTGCCCCTGGTAGGCGCTAAAATTTGTAATTATACTGACTGTAAGGCGATACCAATGATGAATCAAAGAATTACACCTGAGGAGGTGGGATCTAGCGACGAAGAGATCAACGATATGATCATCGAACAACCCAGACGAGGCGACGGTTGGGATGATCGGACTGATCAAGAATTCAGGATGAAAGTCGACATTCCTAATTTTAACTACCAACTCCACATCGATGACTTCTTGACTGCTTGATGTCAAATGTTTCTTCGACTACATGAAAATTCTTGAGGAGAAGAATGTTAAATTAGTGACGTATTAGTTGAAGGGCAAAGCTTCAACTTGGTGGGAGCAATTTCAACTCGAGCGAACGAGAAAGATGAAAGCGTCAATCCGCACGTGATCGTGGATGAAGGAGTTATTGTGCACGTGATTCCTCCATCAAGATTATAATCAAGTATTGTTCTAACAATACCAAAATTATCGATACGATAGCTGATCGGTGACGGGTTATGCAAAGAAATCCCGTTATTTGTCGATAAGAGCTGATCCGGTCGAGGAGTCGCGACAGGCTGCCGGATTCATCAACGACGTACGAGTCGCACCTGCGGAAGTAGAGAAACAATCTAATACTTCTAAAGTGGACGAGCAACATCTTGTAAACTAATGAGATTTCATTAAACACTCTGAAGAGACGAGAGTGATGTCCGTGACAGTTTCAACTAATCTTGTTAATGCATATGCATGAAATATGATATGATGTATGACCTCTCAACAACACTCCCTCGAGTGACTTCGTCTAACGATCGCACATGACTAACACTCCCTCATTGCGACCTTAACTGCCGAGTCGCTAACCTAACTAATGCGATGCGAGCGTGATTGTGTTAGCCAAGTCTTTAATTAATTTTGTTCATCCAGCAGATTGGAGAAACTGGTACACCCCACGGTATCAATGCCCTCAATGTGCGAGGCCAGGACCCCGTGATCCTTGATCCCATTAGGTTCCTCATCTCCGATTTCAAGCACATGGAGAGTGCTGGGAAGTGGGATTGCTCGTGGTCACTATGGGGAGGCTCGTCACCCCAGCGTAGGCCGACAACACGGTCACAGTATCCCATTCAACCATGCCCGGCTCTCGAGACAGTAGATCGGTTTCAAATGATTATCAATGGGCTTCAGTGGGTGAAGGGTGTTCCAGGTTCCATACAGGCATGAGTAGGCATGGTTAACAAACATGATTGGTCAGTAAGTAGACTAGACCGTGTGAGTTCAAGCGAGTACGTGACGGATGACATAGGGTACAAGCGACCCAAGTAGTCCAATTACTGTTGCCCATTCGCATCCGCCCAAATGCACTGATCGAGCCACAGGATGGTCCTACCAACAGGACCACCATCTCTCACCTCATTTTCCTGACCAACCTAGGAATTTGATGATATTCAATACAACTCCAACAATTCAGGATTTATCTTCTAACACAAGTGAAGTCATGCACACAATACATTAAGTATAAAGATTCAAATTTTTCTATAAATGAAACTACTCTCAATAATATGAAATTTACGTGAGTATGTGTTATGCTGGGTTACTGAAGAGATCAAGATCTATATATCACTCCTAGCATATAAATACAACAATGAATAATGTAATCATGCATACCACAAGAAAGGTTATATAAAAATCATGTATGAGATGAACATGCAATACCAAATTCAAGCCCAATCATGTTGAAGAACAAACAAACAACACTTAATCATTTCATGTAATTTGGGAGGACCTATCATGTAGATTCTTGGCTACGTTTTCCTTATATTACTCTTGCACACCCTAACACCCATAATCATTAAATTTATCATAAAATTGGTACTTGGCCACCTAAGGATAATAGTCCACACCTATGATCGTTGAGAGATTGAGAGAACGACCAGGAAGTGCCAAACTCGCGGGTTGATTGACCGAAATCCTGAGTCAAATGCATTTGCATGTTAGGATTACATGCAAATCCTAGGTCAACACAAGGGATCTCAAAAAAAATGAGTGATTACCTCCCCAATCGGTTGGAAGTTGTGCTTGAAGTTGTGGATGCGAGGAAAGGAAGGAGATTTACTAAGGTTCCAAGTTTCCTTGGACCCCTCCTCTAATAACACTCTCCTTCACTCTCTTCTTCCTTTCTTCTTTCTCCTTTCTCTCTCTTCTCTCTCCTTTGTTGTTGGATTTTGGTGTGGAAGTGGGTGAGAGAGAGGGTTTGAGGGTTCTATTTCCTAGGTTTGGGCTAAATGGCCTTAAGTTTTAACAATCTCCCTACAGTGGCCCTTTAGGACCCCTCTTTGGCTTTGGGTCTGCTCTGACACCCCTTGGCCACCAAATTTATAATGTAGGTGGCCCATGGTTTGATGAGGGGCTATACAAAATTTGAAGGCAAACGGATACGGAATTTTATTGTATGGTTCTGATATTTGAATGGCCATGTGAGGTCCATTCAGGTTGTTGGGGAAGCTCTAATGGCCCACTGGCCATGAAATTTATAGGATAGGTGCTCCATAGCCCGATTAAGGTCCATGCAAAATTTGAAGGCAAACAAACGCGAGGTTTTATCGTACGAGTCCGATTTGTGATCAACGATCACCGTTTCACGATCGGGGTTTAGATTTTATGGACGAGCGTAGAAAAATATTTTCGGCCTTCACCATAAATTTAGAAGAAATCTGACGGCTGAAATGCCTAATATCTCAATTTGATTTAAAAGGGCCAGTGATTTAAATTCTAGCCTTTGAGCCAAGGCTGGGGTGAGTTGCTCTTGAAAAGTGTTGTTAGGACGGCGCGAGTAATTAATTTCTAGGCATCTATTGAGTCTGTAGTCTGTGACGGATCACAAACCAAGTGAGGTCTACGGTTTTCTCAATTTTTAGATTTTTCTGTCCCTCCTTGGCCGTCGCACGGCCCGCACAGGCTATTGCCAAGTACAAACAGGCTATTTAGCTTAATGGCCTACACTTGGTCCGAACATAACCCGACTCGTCCTCCTTAATGGGATAACCTGAGTCAATTTGTTGGTGGTACATCTCACACTAGCGGTTTAATCGAGCAGTCCTGTGGCAAATCCCATGTTGACGCCTTAGGACACTGTTCTGGTTGAACCGGGTGTTACAATAAACTACTTGGAATGAGTGTTGCGATGAAGAATATGGTAGTTCGAGTAGCAACTTTTCATGCTGACATCCACGAGAAATAAAAAGAGCCTACTGAAGAGTACAAGAACAACGCTAACAAATGTCAACACCCGAAGTTAAATAAGTATTGTGAACTAAATCTGTTGAAGAAATCAAGGAAGTTGAACACGTATCGTGAACCAAACTCAAGGAAAAAAAATATTTGAATTAAAAAATCAAAAAAAAAAAATAAACTCAAGGACGAGTTTTTTTTTTTTTTTTTTCAAGTGGATGGGTTTGATGTAGGACAAAGATCAAGCACGTTCCTAATGCACATGAACTAAAAGAAACCCAGGGAAAAATTGATAAAAAATCAACATAGTTCAACCGGTCGATGAGTCAAAATTCCGCTAGAAATTCTAAATTACTTGCTAACTGATTTCTACAAGTTTAGACATGTCAAAATACTATTTGATAAGTCGAAATATTGTTCCAGATTGTTTGTTGGTTGATTTCTGCTAGTTTAGATAGGTCAAAATATTTTTCAACATATTGAAATACTATTTGACAGGTTGACATGTCGAAAATCACAAATTTTTGATTTAAATCTCTAAACACTTTTAGATTGTATCGATTTGTCGACTCGACCGGACAACGATAGGCCGACGAATGCAGAAAATTTACACAATTTTTGAAATTATTTTCTTATTTAATTAAGACTCCTTGATTATGTTTTTAGGATTTATTTAGGAATATTTAAAGAGGTTACTCATTTTTTTTAATAAATCAATTATTATTCTATGAATAAAATTCCTTAGAAATTCTTCTATTTCTCTCATGGATTCAAAAAGCCTCTTATGGATTTAAAAGTATCTTGTGGATTTAAGGTATTTATCGATCAATAAAGATAATGCTTGACCTCATTACGTCCTCCCCTAAGTCAATTTTTGTAATTGTTGTATACAAGAGACTTAATTCAATACTTTATTCTTTGTTATGCACCATGTTGCATGTATGTTGCAGTTGTACATGGGAACATGGTGCAATCTCATTGGATTGGACCATTGAACAATGGGACCTGACTGACAGCCTGAAAATGATTATCCATACTTTAAAAATCATGCAAAATAGATGTTCTAGTAGTGGGCCTTTGATCATTCCTTCTTAAGCTCTCATGTCTTTTTATATGCATGTTCCAACCTATTCAGTGAGCCTGTCTAATTTTTTTGGCTGAGGGAATTATATATTATTTTTTAGGCCAATCTAATTGTATCATTTCCCATCCTCAACGTGCATATCTTATACACATTCTGGATGATCACGTAATACTCGAGGATCCTACGCAAATCCTCATCGTACACATATCCCATGATTTAGTGCGTGACTTGTGCAACAGGAGGTTAGGAAGAATAAATCCTGACATATCATAATATGATATAATATGATATGAGGAGGCTGATTCAAACCATTTACAAGATGGCCCTCATCGTCGGTGGCCAAATACATAACGATGAAACTTGTCAATTGGACTGATAAGCACTTGTTTATTTTTTCATCAAATATAGACCATATACTTGACCAATATTGCTTTGTGGGCCACTGATTTTTAAGTCTAAGATTTTATATTTTAGAGATTTTTGAAGCAGACATTCATGGCTTATTTTGTCAGATCAACAATAGGAATCCCACCCAACACAATCCTAGATTAATTGTTTCGTGGGCCATTGATCATAAAGTAAAATTTTAAAATTTTTTGATGCAGACATTCATGACTATATTTCATCAGATCAACAATCAGGATCACCTAACACAACCCTACATCCATCGTATAATTAATCCCAATATATCATATTGTAATACATCAGGATGTATTCTATCAAACCTCTAGTGACAATGGGTTTAATAATTTAGTTAAATTAATTTGATTGATCTATACCACATTTATAATTTCTCAATGCCTCCACATATGTATAATACTCTACCAAAGTTTCAAGTACCTCCCCTCGCAATGCCACGCAGCACATTTATGTATTTTAATGCAGTTGCCTTCGTTAAGCCCCATGGTGTATAAAAGTATGATTCCAGAATTATGCTCACAAAGAAATGTGAATCAGCCGTTTGTTTGATGGCTACTTGAAAACGAGGTAGGAAAGTAAAGGAAAAATAGCGATCAGCCAAGAAAAATGTCTTTTCACATCTATTTCATTTCCTGGCCTTATTCACAAGGGACGTGTAGAAAAATTTAAGTAAACCATAAAAGGAGCTATAATTCAAAGTTAGACTCATTTAAGTAAACCATAAAAGGAGCTATCATTCAAAGATGGACTAATTTAAGTAGACCATAAAAGGAGCTATAATTCAAAGATAGACTAATTTAAGTAGACCATAAAAGGAGCTATAATTCAAGGATAGATTAATTTAAGTAGATCATAAAAGGAGCTATAATTCCAAGTCAGACTAATTTAAGTAGACCATGAAAGGCGATATAATTCCAAGTCAAGTCTAAGATGAGACAGATTTGTAAGATATGGAGATGATTCTACTGCTTCTTTTGCGTATCCATTTGTGGACTGTTGAAGCAAACAGTGGAAGGATTGAATTGTCCTTTGCTCCACCATGATGTATATGTTTTATCCATGCCATCAATCCCTTTTACCAGCTCATTTTATGGCATAAGCCCAGAAATAAGGCAAAGTGGACAGTGCCAAAGGAAATAGTGGTGACTCATGAATGCCCACCGTTAAAAGCTTAATGGCTACAAAAAGTATGGATCAAGCTGATATTTGTGTGTTTTCATTCATACTAGTCTTTGTGACCTAATTAAGGGGTTTGGATGGAAAATAACTTTGCATTGGGTCATTGGAAGTTTTTATCAGTGGACGTCCAATTACCACTTTTTCCAGTGGTATTTGCACCTGAGATGTTGATTTTATGGGTTGAGTAAGTTATGTTGATTTAGGACGGTTTTAAATTATGGGCCTTTTGATGTAGAGCAGATCGCGGACACTTTTATGGCAAAGATGGACTAGAAAAGGCTTGTGGGGTAAATAACTTTGCATTGGGTCATTAGAAGTTTTAATCTGTGGACGTCCAATTACCACTTTTTCCAGTGGTATTTGCACCTGAGATGTTGATTTTATGGGTTGAGTAAGTTATGTTGATTTAGGACGGTTTTAAATTATGGGCCTTTTGATGTAGAGCAGATCGTGGACACTTTTATGGCAAAGACGGACTAGAAAAGGCTCGTGGAAATGATCAGGAACGTTAGAATGTTAAAATAGTGGGTAGAAGAAAACCGACTTTTACTGACGACAATTTTCGTCGCTAAAATTCATTCAGAACTAAAAAATTTTACCGATGAGAATTTTCGTCAGTAAAAGCGGGTCAACGAAAAAGTTTAGACTTTTACCGATGAATGTTTTCGTTGGTAAAACACTTTTACCGATGATGTTTTTAATAGGTAAAAATATTTACAGAACTTTTACCAATGAATTTTTTCATTGATAAAAAATAAGTAAAAAATATTTAGGTTTTAGGTTTAGGTTAAAGTTAGGTTATAGGTTAAGGTTTAGGTTATAGGTTTTGATTTAGGTTAAGGTTATAGGTTTAGGTTTAGGTTTAGTATTGAGAGTCAAGTATTGCATATCAGACCCCAGTTATTACCTGAATTTATGAGTATGATATTGTTTAATGGCCCGTTTTACCGTGTTTGTGATGCTGGGTGTAATTAAGAGCATGAACTACAAAAAGGTATTAAGAGCATGGATTTAACGTTCAGAATTCACCAAGGCAACGGATGGACTCCCGGGGACCAAGATCAACGGAATTTACACGCCAGAGATATGCAAAAATCAAGAAACTGAAGCTCAAGTGGCCCGAAATTGGTCCAGAATGCAAGATCACAGGGTTTCCACCATCCGTTCGGCTTGAAACTACATACATGGCCTGAAGACCATAAATTAACTGTACACGTCGAATTTCGGCCGTTGGATCCCGGTGGAAGTGGCCCAACAGACAAATCAGCCCATAGATCTGTGAATTGGGGCCCACCTGATATCTGGATATGCTTCATGTTTGGTCTTAACCCTTAAAATGATGTGACAAAATGGATGGATGGAGTGGATTCCAAATATACATCACGATAGACCCCACATGTATGTCGCATGTACATAGGGTATATGTGCACACGCCGTGCACTGCACCAAGGAGCTCTGTCAGCAAGCACGCTGACCGACTCCCATCTTCCAAAATAGAAACGACAAACATCGTCTTCACGTAGCTGTCCATTTTTTGCTAGTGGGCCCCACCCATCATATATTTTGACAATCAGAGCCGTCCATATGCTCTGTAGGGTGGCCAAAACCCTGGCCAAGCTTTCCTTTTTTGGTAATTCATGTGATCATACGATTTCCACCGTCAAACGCAGGATGAACGACAGCTTGAGTTGAGACAGTGGGTCGCACCAAAATCGACAAAAAATACTCATTTCTAACCGAAATTTCACCAGAAATCCAATGAACGGTGTGGATTTCCCTTTTTCAAACTATCAGAGGCTCACCGTGCATCTTAGAGTAAGATTTTATGCAGGCAGACCGTCCGGACGCTGATTTTACTAGTGGGCCTCACTCATTGCCTGGTTCGATGATCCAAACCGTTCATTTGTCCTAGGAGGTGTCCAAGACCTTCGCCTAGGTGTCTGTATATTCCCATGCAAGCAAACGTGCAAATATCTCATCTGAACAGAAGATTAACAGTGAAATGAAAAGTGTGGTGGGCCACCCCTAATCCAAGCGAAAATACTCCACCTCCGAAGGGTTTTTCACAAGCATTTTAATAGACGGAATGGATTTCTCTTCCCGTATTGACAAGGACCCAACATAAACAGTTCAGGCCTCTACGGAAGCTCTGTTTCACAACACGCAAGAACTGGACGTCCTGGAACGCTGTGATCCACCATCTTTCATCAGTTCATCCATTTGGACTGTCAAAAATCATCCCAAGGTGGGGGTGAACAAGCTCAAGAAGTCTGAACGGAGTGGATCTTGCATCAGATTTCTAATTTTTCTCAAAAACCTGTTGCTACGTAAGAAACGTCTGTTGTTGCTACGTAAAGAGTTTACGCACCCAATGTTCGACTTCAGCAAGGCTACACACACCATTCGACCGACCTTTCATCTATTTAAAAGGAAATAGAAGCAAAAGAAAAAGGATGGAATCCACGGCTGGAACGTGACGAGAGAGAGACAGGGAGACTGTTTTTGTTTTTTTTTTTTTTTCTCTTTTTATTTTTTTTTTCCTTCTTTCTTCTTCTTCTTTTCTTTTAAGATTTAGCTAATCATGATGGTTGGCTAAACCTCTTAGCTAGGGCTAAGAGGTGAAGCTTGTAGCGTGATGGGGAAACCCTGTGCTTGTGCCTTTCGTTTAAATTGAATTGATATTAATCTTAGTTGAGTTTATGGAATGTTTTCAGTCTTTAATGGCCTGTTGTGACTGAAATTACAATGGGTCTGCAATGGCTTTGAGCATGTTCCTTCCCTTTTGATGTTTATGACGTCAGGAAGCCTTGTTATTTACCATCGTCTCCTGGGCATGGTCGGATGACGGTACCCTTCCTGACCTTTATGCATTATTGATTGGTTAATAATTAGTTTAATTCTGTTGTTTGCCATAGTCTCTTGGTCATGGTTTGGTGATGGAATCCATTTTAATTCATATACGTTTCATCTCTTAAAAACTTTATCAACGACAGTTCACTTAATTTCCATGATTCTTGAAACAGGCGGAAGATCTCCCTGATCTCTACAAGTGGATCCTCTGAATCCCTAGTTCCCTTCCTCTGAATTCTCTTAAGTTTTAGATAATTATTTCACCCTTATTCCTCAAATTTCATTCACTTTAGATTTTATCTTAGTTTAGTTCTAGTTCTAGTTAGTTTTAGATAACGTACAAATATCAGTCCCCTGGGATTCAACCTCGGTCTTACCGAGTTTATTACTACATCACAACCCTGCACTTGGGGAGTGATCATTTAGGTTATAGGTTTATGTTAAGGTTTAGGTTTAGGTTATAGGTTATAGCTTTAGGGAATTAAGAATAGGTTAAAGTTTAGGTTTAGGAAATCGGGTTCGGGTTTGGGATCGGGTTTAGGTTTGAGTTTTCAAGTTTAGGTTTAGGTTTAGGTTAGGGAGTTGAGATTATGATTAGGTGTAGGTTTAAGTTTAGGGATTTGAGAATACATTTAGGTTATAAGTTTAGGTTTAAGTTTTAGTTTATAGGTTTAGGTTTAAGTTTTAGGTTTTGGTTATGTTTGGGTTTTCAAGTTTAGGTTTAGGTTAAGTAGTTGAGATTAGGATTATGTGTAGGTTTAGGTTTAAGGATTTGAGAATATATTTAAGTTTTAGTTTTAGGTTAAGGTTATAGGTTTAGGTTAGGTTTAGGTTTAGGTTATAGGTTATAGGATATAGCTTTAGGGAATTGAGAATAGGTAAAGGTTTAGGTTTAGGAAATCGGGTTCGGGTTCGGGATCGGGTTTAGGTTTGGGCTTTCAAGTTTAGGTTTAAGTTTAGGTTAGAGAGTTGAGATTAGGATTAGGTGTAGGTTTATGTTTAGGAATTTGAGAATAAATTTAGGTTTTAGGTTTAGGTTTTGGTTATAAGTATAGGTTATAGGTTTAGTTTTAGGTTAGGTTATAGGCTAAGGTTTAGGGAATTGAGTTTACGTTATAGGTTATAGGTTTAAGTTATAGGTTATATGTTATAAGTTAAGGTTTAGGTTTATGTTATAGGTTTAGGTTTAGGTTATAGGTTTTGGGATTTGAGAATAGGTTTAGGTTAATGTTGTAGGTTATATGTTTAGGGATTTGAGAATACATTTACGTTTTAGGTTTAGGTTTAGGTTTTACATTTAGGTTAAAGTTACAGGTTTAAGTTTAGGTATAAGTTATAAGTGTAGGTTATAGGTTTAGGTTTAGGTTACGTTATAGGTTAAGGTTTAGGGAATTGAGTTTAGGTTATAGGTTATATAGGTTAAGGTTTAGGTTATAGGTTAAGGTTTAGGTTATAGGTTTTGGGATTTAAGAATAGGTTTAGGTTTAAGTTATAGGTTTAGGTTATAAGTTTATGTTAATATTGTAGATTATAGGTTTAGGTTTAGGTTTAGGTTTAAGGATTTGAGAATACATTTAGGTTTTAAATTTAGGTTTAGGTTTTACATTTAGGTTAAGGTTACAGGTTTAGATTTAGGTTTAGGTTATAAGTGTAGCTTATAGGTTTAGGTTTAGGTTAGGTTATAGGTTAAGGTTTAGGTTTAGGAAATCGGGTTCAGGTTCGGGTTCGGGTTTAGGTTTAGGTTTTCAAGTTTAGGTTTATGTTAAGGAGTTGAGATTAGGATTAGGTGTAGGTTTAGGTTTAGGGATTTGAGAATACATTTAGGTTTTAGGTTTTAGGTTTTAAGTTTAAGTTTTGGTTAAGGTTATAGGTTATAGGTTATAGGTTATAGCTTTAGGGAATTGAGAATAAGTTATGGTTTAGGCTTAGGAAATCGAGTTCGGGATCAGGTTTAAGTTTGAGTTTTCAAGTTTAGGTTTAGGTTAAGGAGTTGAGATTAGCATTATGTGTAGGTTTAGGTTTAAGGATTTGAGAATACATTTAGGTTTTATGTTTAGGTTTAGGTTATAGGTTTAGGTTTAAGTTATAGGTTTAGGTTATAGGTTTAAGTTTAGGTTATAGGTTTACTTAAGTTCTAGATTTTCATATAAAGTATTAACACAACCCAAACACTCGCCTTGTGAGTCCAAGTTAAGTGATTTCATAAGCAAACTCAACTCAATGTCTCGCGATGGATATCAGGCCCACTAAGAAGAACGTCTTTCTATAGTCTCAAGTTTAATGGTCCACTAACTAGTGGTCTAGAGCTTGTTCAGATAATCAGACATTTCAGGAATGAATTGGGTAATGAGATTTCTTGTGCACAATGATTAGAGTTTGGATTAGCTAAGTTCATAGTGTAACATATTCGCAACTAGTAGAAATGACGATTCGATCATAATCACCCTAAATAGTTGGTTCTCAGACTAAAAAGATAACTGGGTCGGTTTGGTTTATTAATTAAAATCTAACTTATAATTGTCTCGGCTTTTGGTAGGTTTTTATCTATTTGTGGTTGTTTTGATTAGTTAGTGATAGGTTGGCTATATTTGGGCTTTATGTGAACAAATTATATGGCTAAACTCAATGTTTAAGTAATTGGACGGATTCGTTAGCTTCTTACAGTTGATTAATTGAATTTGTGTGGTTCTTTACTATTATCATCTACGTATAGGCTCACCTCGAGCATTAAGAGTTAGTCAATAACAACGTGAGCTAATTATAGTGAAAAATTTTCGAGGGTTTTTAAAAATCAAAATAGTGAAAATTTGAGACTTTACATAGTGAGCCAGGAATATTTAAAATTTTCATTTTGTTAAGCATGTGCTTGGCCCACTAAAAACCTTATTGAAATCATAGACCATTAATAATTTCAACAGTGGTAATCCACCAACCCACCATTTCCTATCACGTGACCTACATGTTCATGGGATCTATTAGATTTTGGACCCACACCCTAAAATGAGATGGCAAAATTGGTGGATGGTTTGGATATGTGACAAGCATCACAAAAGTAAGCACCACAGAAATTTAATGGTTGATGATAAGGACTCGGTATCACACCAAACACTACAAGAAAAAAGACACTTACCGGTTGTTAAAAGCGTCGCTAAATATAAAAAAAGGCTGGTAAAACCTTTGTTGCCGCTCAACAAGCGCCAACAAAGGGGTGCATCGACAAAAGATTTATTGATGCTAATCATCATTTACTGGAGCTTTTGTGGTGCCGTAATTGAGTAGACTTTTCTGGTGCACATTCTCCTTTTACCGGCACCTTATAGTGGCTGCTGGTAATTGCTAAAAACAAAAGCATCTAAAAAAGTTGAAAAACCACCAACAAAAGTCTATCTAAGTACTGATAAAAGTATTCCAATGCAAGGTTTCTATCCACATTTAATCACGGAAAAGCGCCGATGAGAGTTCACGCAAGCGCCTTTAAAAGTCTTCCGAATGGCTGTAGAAATTTGAGAGGACCCAGTTAAAAGTCGTGTAATCCGCAAATGCAGGCTAATAAATTTTTTATTTATATAATTTAATTGGAACCTGTATTTTGAAAAAATAAAATAAAATATTTAAAACCTAAAAAATGTTGCAATATAATTAAAACTGAATATTAAATAAAAAAAAATATATTGCTTCATGATACACACACACACAACAATAAATTGAAAATAGTCTTAAACACATTTTTTTATTTTAAAAAATCATCCGTGTAGTCCACTCCGAGCAGAGTGGCATCAAAAGGCTTACGTGCTTATGAAATTTAGGCGTAATTGATCAAAATACCACCAACATAAGGAAAAAAAGTGGCATTCCACGGTGATGGAATCAATGAATTAAAAAAAATAAACCATTAAACATTATAGTAGGCCTTAGAAAGTTTTTAATGGTGGGCATTCAATCGCGCTATTTTCTTAGGTCACGGTCTGCTTGAGTTTTGAATCGGTGTCATTTTTGGGTTCATATCCTGAAAAAAAAAATTGAAAAAATAATGGTGTCATTTTTGGGTTCATATCCTGAAAAAAAAAATTGAAAAAATAAATGGACGGTGTAGATGAAATACATATATCACGGTGGGCATAAGGGCATTCTCCAGTAGCTGCTACTGTAACCGTCAGCAGCAAATCCATGTTCCTCTTCATAAAAATGGGTTTGGGAATATGTCGAAATCGGATTGCGCACTGAGTTAGTGCGCTCTTATCTTACAGTAAACTCAGTTAGGCCTACCTTGAATGGATGTGGTTTATCCACGCCGTCCATCCGTTTTTTATCTAATTTAAGGGGTTCAACCTAAAATTGAAGCATATCCAAAGATCAAGTGGATCATACCAGTGGAAACAGTGGGGATAATGATTTTCACCGTTGAAACCTTTCTAGGCTCTGCAGTGATGTTTATTTGTCATCTAACCTGATCATGAGATCATAAAGACATGGATGAATGGAAAACAAAAAATATAAGCTTGATCCTAAACTTCCGTGGCCCTCGAGAATTTTTCAACGGTAGACATTCAATTCAACTGTTTCCTCTGGTGTGGTCTATTTGAACATTGGATGTATCTCGTTTTTTGGTTCCAGACATAAAATTATATATTAAAATGGATGGACGGAACGGATAAATTATATAAATCACTATGGACCTCAAATGGTTTACTCCGTAAGCTAAGCGTAGTGAGTTACTACGCAATCCACTTCCAAACATGTCATGTCTGTCGTTGAATTCTCTCCACCATTTTTATCGGAGGCGGATTGCATACCACCCCGGGAGCTCGGCTCATGCAGAGGCTCCGAGGGCCCACCGTGATAAATGGGTTTTATCCGCACCGTACATCCATTCTGCCATATCATTTTAAGGTATATCCCAAAATGAGGCAGATACAAGGCTCAAGTATACGATACAATCGGGATTAAACGCTTACTGTTGAAAACTTCGAGGGAGCATAGTTTCAGATTAGCTGATATTTGTGTGGTCCTTTCATCCTGGTCCCTGTGGCCTTATCAATGGGTTGGATGCCAAATAAACATTCCTGCAGTCCCCAAGAAGTATTTAACGATGGGCGTTCAATCACTATTGTTTTCTGTAGTTTGGTCCACTTGAAATAGATCTGCTGAATTTTTTAGCTCATTTTGTAAAATGATCTGGTGAAACGCTGTAGATATAAGACACATACATCAAAGTGGGCCCACATTCAGCTGGATCCACCGAAGCCTGAACGCCACAGCAGAAACCTCTGCTGTTGGAAGGTAGGTGGGGCCCACTTTGATGTTTGTGAGAAATACACCCTCATTTATCTGATTTGCCTGCTCATTTTAAGAAGTGGGTTTAGAAATGAAACAATGGGAATTGAATGCCAACCATCCAAACATTCATGGGCCACAAAATTTTTGGATCAGGCTAATATTTGTGTTTTCGGTTCATCCCAGTGGGAGTGACCTTATGAACGGTTTGGATGGCATAAAACATGATGGTGAATGCTGGGAAGTTTTCAACTGTAAGCATTTCCCTCCCCACTTTTTCCGATCTCTCGGCAAGTTTTGGATCTGCCGTATGTTCGGGCTCTGTGGGCCCACAATGATGTGTATTTTATTCATGCTATCCATTCATTTGGGATCATTATTTTAGTGTATGATCCCAAAAATGAGGCATATCCAAATCTAAGGCGGATCAAACCATAGATAAAATAGTGGTAATAGAATGCATGCCCACCGTTAAAACTGCCTCCCGCCTACTGTAATATTTATATGCCATCCAACCGTTGATTAAGTTAAAAAGATTTTTTAACGGAGAGCGTTCATATTTTCAAATGTTATTAGATTCCACGAATGATTTTTCATATCCATATTTTGGATTCTAGCCCTATTAGAACGTCATTATTTACTGATTCCTTTTAAAGAACATGTTTGGAATTTCTACTACACTTCTTAGCTCTGACTATTTGGGTTGAAATTCAATTATATATGATTTAAAGTAGCATTTTGTTAATTAGAACAAGAAAAGATGAGGCGATTTGTAAGAAGAAGCGGACCGGTGAGTCGATTTGCAATGCAAGTGTTTACATGTGACATTTTCGCTGGACTTGGACCATCCATCAGGTGGGCACCGTTGATGTGCCCTGTTCTTGCATCTGTAGGAAAAATGGATTGTTAGAAAACAGTCACCAAAACCTGCACATGGAGCATCCAAACACCCCCTCAAAAAGCTAGGCATCCTATCCATACATGAGCAGACAACGGATGGTTTTGCAATACTGAAAAATAGAAGAATATGATCATATACACCTCAATGGCTGATAAAGTTACTATCAACATTGTAGGTGTTGGGCCGAACTACTCATCGAGTGGCTCACATGTGCTTATTGAGATCTAAGTACCCCACCTAATCACAGAAAGAACAGCTTATTGAGGCCTAATGGACTACTATTAGTATATATAGGAGTTCATTTTGAGTTGGGTTGGGGTCTGCTCAAGCTCAACCCACCTACAAACAGGCCTAAACTGGGTGTCAGCCCAAGCCCAAATGTGGCCTGATCAAAGCAACTTGCAAAATAATTGAATGAGAAAAGTTAGAGACAGATCTTTCATGGGTTTTGAAACACCTTTACCAACAAAGAAAGCATGCTAATATATTGACAGGGGGAGAAACATGATGAGGTCTATCAGGATAACTACTCCAAATCCATGGAGCTCTTTGGACTCCTCACAGGGATTCCTCAAATCCATGAGGGACGATAATAGAAATAATTTCTAATAAATTTGAAATAAATTGATTGATGATAAAAATGAAATTACAATCCTTTAAATTATGAGTTGAAACTTACATGGAGTTTTAGACTCAAACTCCCTATAAAACATGACTTATTATAAATAGTAAACTTATCATTTATAGACGGTCATCAATCTGACTAATCAAAAACAATAAGTGTCCAATTTGGCCTAACCACGTTATTCTCCTAATTTTTCTAAGCCCTTTTCATGTTGGACACGATTCCCACAACTCAATTGATCAAAAGTTATCATTAAATTAAAATTTCCTATTTATAGTAAAAACGAAAATAAAATGGACTTTTGACCGTTGATCTAATGGAATCTCGCAAATCCGGTGTGGGCAACTTGGCATAGCAAGGTTGGTTGGCTAAAGTCAAATTGTGATTTCCACATCCGACCGGGCCTCGGTCCTTATCATTTCCATCTCCGATCAGTCCTCGGTCCATATTTGCCATAAAAGTGTCTGCGGCCCACTCCACATCATATATTTATATGGGAATAATGCATTTGGGTGGTAAGGTTTGGCCAAAGTCAAATTGTGATTGGCTTATTTACTTTAGTGGTCTATATTTATTAACTCAATCATGACCCAAAAGCCAATTAACTTGACAACAACTTAACTTGCAATTATATATATTAGCAGATGGGTGTAGAGGCAGTTTCAGAATGATATTTGTTTCATCAGCAGACCGATATTTTATACTTAGGCACTTTAAAGATTTCATTATAAAATTTATTTAGATAGATTTAACTGTCCTAACCTGTGATTTATAAACATGGATCACAGACATGATTGTGTAACATCATTAATATTTATAAATGTTTTTCGTTCTAAAGGAAATGTTTGTATCTGTATAGATTCAGTTCTATCCAGAGAGGAACACAACAAGAGTAATTTCTGGGAGAGATTCAAGAAAAGAGGGTGAACCACAACAAACATATATATGACAATACATGCAATCATTAGGTGGGGTAGACCCTGAGCCCTTGACTATAAATCAGGCTAATTCAATCAACAGGTGGACCATGCTCTTTGAAGGAAAATGGACAATTAGAAATAACCTATAATAATCTGTATTCATCATATATGTGTAGCCTGGCCAATGAGTGAGCAAGTGGGCTTTTTTGGACCAAGCATGTTCACATGGAGACCCAATTCAATGGTCTAGATCTTACATATGACTGCCACATTGGCATGTGTGCTGTGATTTACCTCTAAACTCTCTCTTCATGCACGTTGCTTTATTCTTATTGCATATGAAGTTGGTATTTTTATGGTGGCGGGCTACGTTGAGGTCCACTAGATATACTATCAGAATTCACTGACCATAAAATTATATGCTTGAGGTCAGATAACAATTCTTAGGTGGGTCTTGAGAAATCACTACAAATGACAATAGTTCAACTTGTCAAATCTTGAGAAGTCTCCCACAACACATGTGGCTTGGCCCAAAAATTCAGTGAGTGCACTCATTAGGTGGGTCACTTTCATACATTTAATATGGACCATCGACTGATTTTACTAACCATATGTTTCTGTTACAGGTGCGGCTCAATTGATGAGTAGAACAGACACTTATAAAGTAGCAATATTTATTATTATTATTATATTTTTACAAAAGGGTGGGAGCACACCACCTGCAATTTTATTGATACTTGAAATTTTAATACATTATAGAGACAATACAGACCAATCTCCTCTCCAAATTCTCATTACTAAGCTTTCTATTACAACACTTAAAAATAAATAAATAAAAAAGCACCATGAACGGATCTGGATTACAAACAATTATTCATTACTCATGACTTGAGTTTCCATCAAACATCTTCAATCTAACATCCTATAAAAAAACAGTTGGAAAAAAGTCTATCTTTCATCTCATCAAAGAGGCGGTAATAGGCAATTCTTCAAGACTTCTTGAAAATTAAAATGCCACAGAAAGCCCAAAACTCCACAGCAAATCCTGGTCCCAACGCAGAGTAAAACTAAATCATTTCATGCGCTCCATCATCTTTTTTTACATCACCACCAACAGGCATTGGACTTTGAGAAGTCTCATCACACTTATCTGGAAGAGGAGTTCCACAGAGATCGTTGTTGCCCATATCAATAGAAGGATCTTGAAGTGTCTGGAGTTGATTTCCAGATGGAAATTTTTCCGACAAATTGTTATTCGAGAAGTTCAAGTAACTTAGAAAAGTTAAACTTGACATGTTCAGAGGAATTGTACCTGAAAGTTGATTTTTGGAGAAATCAAGAGACTCTAGCAATGCCAAATTACCAATCTTGTCTGGGATCTTTTCAGTCAAATGGTTTCCAGATAAGTTTAAGACACGCAATCCCAGAAGACTTGTGAGTTGTTCAGGGATTTCTCCAGATAAATTATTACTTGAAAGGTCCATGCATGTAACCAGTGAAATTGTTCTAGTGTATTCAAGCATTAGCCCCTTCACTAACACAAGCAAGTTTTCCCCGTAATAAGATCCTGTTCCATTCAAAAAAAAGTGGTCCGTCTTTTGCTCATTCATCATGGCCATGAGATTCTAAAGACTTTAAGGAATTGAACCAAATAAGCAATTTTGTGCCAAATCAAGAACTTGAAGAGAAGTTCTGTTTAACAATTGTGGTGGGATGTTGATAGTAAACATATTGGATCGTAAATTCAAAATTCTTAAAGCTAAAAAGCTTTTACCAATCCAAGAAGGAATCTGACCGGAGAAATTATTGTGTCCAGGGTCGAGAGTCTCCAAAAGAGTACAATTCTTCAAAGTTGAAGGAACTTTTCCTGATAGGCGCCTATTGTTACTCAAGTGCATCATTTGAAGTTGATGTAGCAGACCTAAAGATGTGGGAATTCTTCCTGATAAATGATTGTTGCTCAAATCAAGTGCTATGAGGTCTACACAATCACCCAATCTTAATGGGATGGTGCCACTTATATTGTTTTGGGAAAGATCAAGGACAACAAGAGACTTCATTTTGCTTATGGATGAGAGAATTATGCCACTTATATTGTTATAGGAAAGATCAAGGACAACAAGAGACTTCATTTTGCCTATGGATGAGGGAATTATGCCACTGATTTGGTTACCTCTGGCAGAAAAGACTCGTAAATTGTGCATTGCGGATGTAAAATTGGGTGGGATTGGCCCCGAAAATTGATTGTTGGAGAGATCAAGTACTCCAACTGATCCATTGATCAATATGCAAGGTATCGGACCACTGAAATGATTCGACCTCAAATCAATGAAGGCATAAACATCAGATATCATTTTTAGAGGGTTGGGCAATTGGCCAGAAATCTCGTTATTTGAGAGGTTCAGTGAATAAAGTCGGGGTGTTAAATCCGAAAACCAGGTGGGGATGATGTCAGAGATGGCTGTGTTAGAGAGATCCAAGTAGTGTACACCTTTTTGCTTTTGTAGCCAGGGAGGAAACCGAGGACCTAAATGACATGATCCTAGACCAATGTAATAAAGCTGAAATGGAGGGACCCAATGAGGGTGTAGATTGAAAGCCAAAGAATTAAAAGACAATTCTAACACGTCCAAATTTTTGAGGTTTTCAAAATGAGTTTCAGACACGTTTCCCGTAAAGGAGTTGTTAGAGAGGTTAAGAATAGACAAGTTAGAAAGTTGTCCTAAAGTTGTTGTTGGGATATTCCCATTCAAATGATTTTCTTCGAGAACTAATTTCTCTAGGGAAGACAATCTTCCAAGAGATGCAGGGATTTTCCCATTCAACTGATTCCGACTGAGATCTAAAGATTGCAAGGAAGACAATCTTCCAAGAGCTGCAGGGATATTCCCATTCAACTGATTGCCAAAGAGATCTAAAGATTGCAAGGAAGACAATCCTCCAAGAGCTGCAGGGATACTCCCATTCAACTGATTCCACCCGAGATCTAAAGATTGCCAGGAAGACAATCCTCCAAGAGCTGCAGGGATTGGGTCTGTCAGCATGCAATTCTGGAGAGAAATGTACTTTAGACTTCTTAGTTCATTGAACCATTCAGGAATGGGCGCATTCATTTGGTATCCATACAAAAACAGGCTCTCTAAATTTATAAGCTTAGTTATGGCTCTTGGAATGCTACCTCTTGTATTCTTATAAAAAAACAGAGAGAGAGACTGAAGTGATGTGATATTCCAAATAGAATTGGGGATTCCTCCATGCAGCTCACTGAAAGATAGATCAAGTAGCTTCAGTTTACTCCAACTGCCTTCAGGGAGTTGTGAACAGTTAGGACAGAGATATCCCAGCTGCAACTCTTCCAAGTTGGGAAGTTGTGAAAATTGGTAAGGAACTGGACCATCAAAATTGTTTCCTGAGGGATTTAAAGACACGAGGCTGCTAATGTTAGCTATCCACTTTGGAATTCTAGAGTTGAAGTTATTCCAAAAGAGGTAAGGACACGGAGAGATGTGAAATGCACAGAAGCAAGAGTTGGAGAAATATATGGAAGACCACATTCTACTAAGCGTAGCTCAACGAGGGAAGGACACTTGTTCATTACGTGGACCCAATCATGGCTTGCCATGGAAAGGTTCACATCAGACATGTCGAGGTACTTTAGAGAAGTTAGGTTGGTCAACCACCACAGGTTTTTGGCACTCAGTGGGTAGGAGTAGGAGTAGGAGTAGGTATATGAAGAAAGCTTCAAGGAAATAAGGTGAGAGAGGTTTCCAAGCTGATGAGGGATTCTCCCACTGAACCCTGCTTTTGACAAGTTCAAATGCCTCAACTCCTTCATGGAACCCAAAAACTGTGGAATTGGGATACCATAAAAAGCATTGTAGCTCAAGTCCAACAACTGAAGATGCTTCAGTTCAACCACAGCTGGATCAATTCTGCCACTTAGTTTGGAATAGTGACCATAAGTGTGGAGGTCGAGTTTAAGAACAAACCCAGTTATGTTGTGGCAGGTAATTCCTCTCCATTTGCAGCAGTCTGAGGCTTCATCATCCCAAGAAGAGAAAATATTGGAAGGATCGTTGAGAGCCTTCCGAAAAGTGGTCAGAACTTTTCTCTGGGAATCCAAGCAACTACCACTCACCTTCCAATATCCTCCACTGTATATCAGCATATTTAAAAGAAAGAGGAAAATAAGAAAGCCACTTCGCACCATTCCTTCTCTCTCAGCTGCAGAAAAAGAAAAAGGAATGAAAATTAGCTTCTTTGCTAATTTCTCCCTTCTCATCCTTCATTTATAGGATTCTGACGTCCATAACCAGGACACGTGGCCCAGGGGTCACGACGGAATCCGAGTCTATACTACACAACTATGATATACAACTATGATATGATAGTTCACCACCATTTTCTCGGGAGCTAATTAGGTGCGGCCCATCTTGATGCATGTATTGTATATCCACGCCGCACATTCATTTTAACCACTCATTTTAAGATATGATCCAGAAAACTAAGAAGATCAAAATCTCAGGTAGATCACATTATAAGAAACAGTGGTGATTAAACTCCAACTATTAAAAAAACTTCCTATGCCCGCCGTATTTGCCATCCAACCCGTTGATGAGGTCACACAACATGGATGAAGGGAAAAACAAATATCAGCTTCATCCAAAACAAATATCACACAACCTGTTGATAAGGCCCACAACGAGTTTTTAACGGTCAATTATCAATGTTTCTTTGTAGTGTGGTCCACCTGGGATTTGAATCCACTTCACTTTTGAGTTCATGTCCAAAAATGAGCCGGCCGTAGTCAGGCCGCACCTAATCCACTCCCCATTTTCTCCCATCACGTGTCACTCATGTAAGCCTGTCCAAACGGCAAACGGCAAACGGATTGGCTACTCCCCTGCCACCAGCCAATGGCTGATGGTCGGTGCTCCATGGGCTATCATGATGTATGTGTTTCATCAATGCCGTCCATTTATTTTTCTAGATCATTTTATGGTATGAGGCTAAAAATGAGGTCTATCTCAGTCTAAAGTGGACCACATTACAGGAAACAGTGTTGAATGAAATTGGACCATTAAAATTTGTTTTAGGGCCATACAAGTTTCGGATCAAACTGATCATTGTTTTATCTCTTCATCTGGGTCTGTATGAACTAATCAACATATTGGATGTCAAATAAACAGCACATTGGGCCTTAGGAGGATTTTACCGGTGAATATCCAATCATTATTTTTTTTTCATTTGGTGTGGGACATCTGAGATTTATATACCTCTCATTTTTGGAATCAATTCCTAAAATGATCTGTAAAAATGGATGAACGGAATGGATGAAACACATACATCTTGGTGGGGCCCACAGAGCACCGACCACCAGCTGGTGGCAGGGGGTAGCCAATCCGTTTCCGTCCAAACGGACGCGTATATCCTGCGAAAACCTTTGCCAGGAAGTTCAGGATCTAACACACGTATCCTAAGTTGGTACATGATCGGATGGAAATAGTATTTTTTTTTTTTTTTTTTTTAAATGTAATTCCATTCGAATTTATTTATATAAATAACCTTCTATTTAAATACAGAAGACATGGTCTGAGATGTACGCAAAGTGAACAGATGGATGCCCCAAGGAAGCTAGTCCCTCCATGATACGTGCCTATCACTGTCCATTTTTTGAGACATTTATATATTAGCTTGATATCAACTGTTCTGGTTCTTCCTCCCATGAACCGGTCGCCAAGCTATGGCGTCCGCCACAGGCAACAATTTTGGCACACCACCGTCCTTCAGCATCGTTGTGGTTTCTTGGTGGTGGCAGGTTTATCGGCGCTTCCATTGGATGACCGGTTGTCACTTTCCTCCCATATCCAAGACGTCCGTCATCTCCACGCCCAAATGAAAACATTCGTCCATCACGTGTGCACGCAACTGAGTGTGTACCTCCACAAGAAACCTCAACTATCTCCTCCCCCACAAGGAGTTGAACCGTTTGGGCCACCATTTTACTGCTCTTATCATCACCAAATCCTAGTCTTCCATGCTCACCCCTACCCCAGGCATACACCTCCCCGTCTTCTGTCAGTGCAGTGGAGTGCCATCCACCTGCAGCAATATCAACCAAGGTAAGACCTGACAGTCCTTGAACAGGAATAGGTAGTGATCTCGGTTTGAGTATCCCCAGTCCCCAGTTGTCCATATTCATTATTGCCCCGTTACCATAACATTCCTTCCTCTGGGAGTGCCAAATTATGAAAAGCGCCAACTGCTATATAATAAGCTGGGAAAATGAATGAACAACTTTGATAAAATACATATATCATGGTGGGGCGTATAGAGTTTTGACACCGACTAGTTGGCTAGTGTTGGGGTCATAGCCAAACCACATCCTAACTCCCTTTGTTAAAGCTTGCCACATTAGATGCATAGGATCTAATAATTTGACCCGAGAACTTAAAACCAATTATGCGTTGGCATGCCCCAAAATGGAGGCCCAGTAAGAGTCATTCTTCTGTCCAAAACTGGATGAAGGGAAACAATAAATATCGGCTTGATCCAAAACTTTTATGGCTACCAAAGAGTTTTTTAATGGTCACGTTCAATCAACACTTTTTCCTATAATGTCATCCACTTGAGATTGAGATATATCTCATTTTTGGGCTCATACCATAAAATGATATAGAAAAGTAGATGTACGACATGGATGAAACACATACATCATGGTGGGGCCCACGGAGCACTAACAACTAGCTATTGGTTGGTGGAAGGGGAGTAGCCAATCCATGTCCATCACATGATCCATCTGACCTAAAATTCAGGTTGCAGCTTCTACACGATGAAGCTTACCTGATGAATAGATCACATATTGCCGACATAGGGATAATGATACCTATAGTTCTCGCGTGAGTAGCCTTAGAAAGGGTCACATTGTAACATTAAAAGAGAGAAAATGATGGACAATAAGTGAGTCATGATACTTGAACCCTCTATCCATTTATTCACGGTAGAATAGGAATCTGTGCAGATGATAATCAGGGAAAAATCTCTATCTATCAAAGAATGGACCCCACATGTGAAAAGAGATGCAAAGGATAGACAAGGAGCAAATCATGCACGTCGAAGCCCCTATCAATTTAGTCATGTTAGGTACGTAGAAAGCTACACCCAGATCCATAACTCAAGTGGTAGACTGAGTGAAAGATATCTCGTTTCAGCACTGAGGCCTTGGTATCGATTCCCTATGGGGGTGGATAACAGTGAAGTGTGAACTGACGATGGGTGTACAATATATATATATATATATATATATATATATATATATATATATATATATATATATATATATATATATATATATAGGTACATAGAAAGCTATGCAGATAGTGATTGAAAGACCTTCATCTATCGAAATGTGTACCCCTTACATGAAAGAGGGAAAAATGATTGACGAGTAGTAAGTCATGCACGTCGAATCCCCTATCAATTTATTCACACTAGTGTAGAAAGTTATGCAAATGGTGACCATGGAAAAATATCCATCTATTAAAATATGGACCCCCATGTGAAAAGAGAGGTGAGGAGCAAGTCATGCATATTGAACCCCTTATCAATTTATTCATGTTAGGTATCATAGAAAGCTGTGCAGAAGGTAACCACCGAAAGACCGTCTATCAAAAAGTGAACCCCCTACATGAAAAGATAGGCAAAGGATTGACGAGTAGCATATCATGCACGTCAAACCTGCTATCAATTTATTCATACTAATGTAGAAAGTTGTGCAAATGATGACTATAGAAAAACCTCCATCTATCAAAATATGGACCCTATACTTGAAAAGAGAGGCAATTGATAGACGAGGAGCAAGTCATGCACATTGAACCATCTATCAATTTATTTATGTTAGGCAGTGTAGAAAGTTGTGCAGATGGTAACAATTGAAAGACCTTCATCTATTAAAATGTGGACCCCCTACATGAAAAGAGAGGCAAATGATTGACGAGTAGCAAGTTATGCACATCAAACCCCTTATCAATTTATTTATATCAATGTAAAAGTTATGCAAATGGTGACCATGGAAAAAACCTTCATCCATAAAAATGTGGATCCCACACATGGAAAGAGAAGCAAAGGATTAACAAGGTGCGAGTCATACATGTCGAACCCCCTATCAATTTATTCATGATAACTTAGTAAGTCATGTAGATGGTAACTATGGAAATACCTCAATCTATCAAAATGTGAACCCTATACGTGAATAAAGATGTAAATGCGATAAGGAGCAATTCATGCACCTCAATTCCTTTATTACTTTATTCACACACGTGTAGAAAGTTTTGCAGATGGTGACTGTAACGACCCTAATTTTTAACGGTCAATGTTTCCTTGTAGTGTGGTCCACCTGGGATTTGAATCTACTTCACGTTTTTACGACCATAAAAGTTTTGGATCAAGTTGATCTTTGTTTTTTCCCATCATCTGGGTCTGTGTGAACTAATCAACAGATTGGATGTCAAATAAGCAATACAGTGGGGCTTAAGAGGATTTTAACGGTGGCTATCCAATCACTATTATTTTCATGTGGTGTAGTCCAACTGAGATTTATATTCCTCTCATTTTTGGGATCAAGCACTAAAATGATCTGTTAAAATGGATGAACGGAATGGATGTAACACATACATAATGGTCGGTCCCACAGAGCACCGACGACCAGCCACTAGCTGGTGGCAGAGGGAGTAGCCAATCTATTTCCAAACGGACGCAGATATCCTAGGAAGGGGCGTGGATTGGATACTGACAAGGTCCGTAGCTAATTCGCTACTGAAGTGACGTCATTAAGCTCTGTGGAACCCACCATGATGTCATGTGTTGTATCCATACCGTCCAACCATTTTTGGAGATCTTTTTATGGTATTATAAAGAGAATGAGATAGATCTAAAGTTCAAGTGGACCCCACCATAGAAAATATTGGGGACAGTGATATCCACCATTCAAAACTTCTTAGGGGCCACAGTAGTTTTAGTTTCCGATGAAGCTGATATTTTTGTTTTCACTTCATCTATCTCTATGTTAACTTATGAATACGATGAATCTCAAAAATACATCACTGTGGGCCCTATGAATGTTTCAAAAGTGGGTGTGACAGCTCCCACCATTTTTGTAGTGGGTCCACTTGAAATTTAGATCTATCTCATTCTCTTGGTAATGCCAATAAAACAATCTCTACAAAATGGTTGGATGGTATGGATACGACACATGCATCATGGACGTCACTTTTGCTACTGACCTTGTCAGTATCCAATTTGTCCCCCTCTAAGGGACGCGGATTAGATACTGACTGGTTGATTAGGGAGACTCCCTACTGAAGTGACGTCACCAACTTTTGTGGGCCCTATCATGATGTATGTTTTGTATCCACACCATCCATCCATTTGGAGAGATCATATTAGGGCATTATTCAAAGAATGAGTTAGATCCAAATCTCTAAGTGAACCCCACCTCTGAAAACAATGGAGAGATCAACGCCTACCATTAAAAAGTTCTAAGGGCCAAAAGAGTTTTCGATCAAGATGATATTCATGTCTGATTTAACATATGAACAAGTTGGATCTCAAATAAACAACATGGTGGGCCTTCTGAAGGTTTCAATGGTTGTCGTCACTCTCTCCACTATTTTCTGTGGCCGGGTCCACTCCCGCATTGGATCTGCCTCATTCTTTATATCATGACTTAAAATGATCTCTCAAAATGTATGGACGGTGTGGATACAAACATACATCATGGTGGGCCCACGTAACTTGGTGACGTCTCTCCCCACTCAACCTATCAGTAGCTAATCCGCGTCCTCCTGCGAAAATCCTTTGCCAGGAAGTTCAGGATGCGGGGTGAGGCCACCAAGATGTTTGTGAGAAATGCACCCGTCAATCCGTTTTTCAAGCGAAAATCCTTTGCCAGGAAGTTCAGGATGCGGGGTGAGGCCACCAAGATGTTTGTGAGAAATGCACCCATCAATCCGTTTTTCAAGCTGACATGCGACCAAAAATGAGGTGGATCCAAACTCAAGTGGGTCACGCGAGAGGAAATATTGGGGATTCAGTGAGTGCCGTTGAAACAATCCTATGGCCATAAAAGTTGTGTATCGGGATTTTTATTTAATTTTTTATTTTTTTGTTTTCACTTCATCCCAGTGAGATTGATCTTATAAATGGTTTGGATGGCATATAAACATCAAGGTCAAGCCCAAGAAGGTTTCAACGGTCGGAATTTCTTTCCCCATCATTTCCTCTCGGCGTGACCCACTTAAGTTTTGGATCTACCTCATTTTTTGTCGCATGTCCTAAGATGAGCTGGAAAAATGAGTCAAGGATCCACCAAAGCCATGCCAAAAATCACGTGTCTATAACTTAACCAGCGCGTGTATTAGATTGGCCCACCATTAATCATAGCCGTACATAATAAAGATGATCAACACATTTGTGGTCTACAGATTTTCCTCACAAAAGTCTAAAGTAGGGAGAACTGACTATTAGTATATTCTAACCGTAGGTTTTTTTTTTTTCTTTTTTCTTTCAAAAGTTCATAAACTTGAAGACTCAACTTGGGTCCGACCTTTATTTAACTTGAATCCATGCATTATAATTAAAATATGAAACTGTGGATCATTTCCGTGACTTGTTTAGCAGTTGTGAAGGGTCTGGTGATCTTTGGGTCCTGGGGTGTTTAATTGTATATGGTTCATATGATAGGTGAGTGACCTTTTTCTTTTTGAGAGAGCTCACCCGAATGCAACTTCCATCCACCATTCAATAAAATCTTTCTTTAAAAAAGAAGAAACTATGGACTGATAGTTAATACTAAACTTTTTAGAAATAGATCAAACAAATAAAAACTAGGTGCAAGAATTCTATAAGGTGGACCTTACTAATCAATGGTTTGGATTGTCTTAAGGATTGGATAGTGTGATTGGCAATACCAGTGGACCCCACTAAGTTGTGATGTATCTAAAATCATGCAAGGGGTGGTAGACAGTGTTCTAATGCGATTGAGATTACCAAATTCGTGTGGAGCCTTAGGGAGAGGAGTTTCGATGAGTTTCAAACTCATCAACCCTCTAAAACTTTCTAAACAGGGCTGAGTCTCAATCATACATTCAACAGAAGCTTCATTCTCATCCCAGTGCTTCTCTAAGGGTGTAAGGTGTGGAAGACTACGACATCAAGCCTACAGCAATGACATCTTAACAAGGTACACTATCTAGTTTATTTGAACTTCATATTCGATGCATAACACAGTCCTTTGCAATTCTACATATAGTTTACACTAGGAGGATGAATATTTTTTAGGTTGTGAACTTGCCAAGTTGACTACTAAATTGGTTGTCTTAGAGATACAGCCCTTGTAATGATGGGAGTGAAAACAATGATAATGGAATGGTCCCGCTAAGCGAATTGTTGTAAACGCTAAGCCTTTGACGTGGGGATGAACATGATGAGGTCCGTCTTCCTCAAGGATAACTACTTTGAATCCACAAAGCTTCTCTGGACTCCTCATAGAGACTTCTCGAATCCACGAGGAAAAAGTAAGAAAATAGAAATAATATTATAGAAAATTCGTAAATCGATTGATTAATGAATAAACGAGTTTACACCTCTTTCAATAAAGATATTATAGCATGAAAGAAGTTTCAGAATTAAACTACAACTAAAACTCCTAGAAATCACGACTTACTATAAATAGTAAATTTACTATTTATATACAATCATGATTCCTACTTGTGTGCATGGTATTCGGTCAAAAATAGTAAGTGTCCGATTTGGATTTACGACGATGTTCTTCTAATTATTCTAAGCACTTTTCATGTTAGGAGCAACTCATAAAGCCCAACGGATGAAAGGTTATAACCGAACTAAAACATACAATAAATAGTAAAAATGGAAATAAAACAGTAATTTAACCTTTGATCTGATGGTATTTCACAAATTTGGCATGCACCCAACCCAGCTTTCAACCCGTCTGGCTAAAGTAACTTATCCTACTCCAAAATCATATATGGCACGTTGGATAATTCATTCCGATTTGCGAGATACGCCCATTTTAAGGCCTTGACAGTCCGAATCACTTCCGCCTACGATCGGGCCTTTTCTGATCCATCTTGGCCATGAAATTGTTCACGACTCGCTCTACATCATCCCTTCAAGATTTTGAAACTTGTTGCCATAGGAAGAAGGAATTGGACCACTGAAATTATTGGATGAAAAATTTATAAAAAAAAACACAAGTTTGTCCAGCTTCACAAGCCATGATGACAATGGTCCGCTGAAACCATTGAATGAAAGATCCAAATGCACGAGTATCTCGAGCTTCATAAGCCATGCTGGAAATTGGCCACCTAGGTTGCAATGTCTAAGCTTGGTCAGCAGTTTGGAATTACTGAATGAATCACGTAGCTTAGGATTTCACCCGTCAGAACTGGATTGTATCCGACATTGAGGTTTTGTAGGTTTGGCAGCCTAAAAATTATCTCCGGAAATTTGCCATGCAATTCCAAGTGAGGTCAAGTTCATATAGGCAATGGAAATATAATCTGCTAATAAGGTCACAAAGATCCGGCTAATTGAAGAGTCCGTACACATATAAGCTTGATTCAAAATTTTTGAGGCCCACAGTAAGTTTTTAATAGTTGATTGCAACTGTGTCCACCTGAGATTTTAATTTGCTTCATTTTTTTGGATCATGCTCTAAAACGAGCTTCCAATACAGATGGATGGCATGGATGTAATCACATACATCACAGTAGGCCTAGTAGTCAGGAGTCCCACCCACCTTGCGGTTGATCCGGGGTTGATCGACAATTTCTGATTCTACCGGGAGAAGTTTAAGCATCATTTCAACATTATTGAATGCTCAGAGCTCACATCATGTTTCATATTTGCACATACAACCCTTTACTGCTTTGAGTGTGGATTGCCTACTAAGCAAATCAGTACTCTATAGGGCCCACCTTGATGTATGTCTTATCTACACTATTCATCCATTTTTCCAGCTTATTCTAAGGCTTGAGCCCAAAATCGAATCATATCCAAAGCTCAAGTGGACCACATCACATGAAAGTGAGAATTGAATGCCTACCTTATGAAAACTTCTTGGGCCACAGAAGTTTTTGATCAAGCTGATAATTGGATAACAAATAAAATCACCCTGGGCTCTAGAAAGGTTAAAATGATGGGTGTCATTATCCTTACTTTTTCTTGTGGTATGGTCCACTTGAGCTTTACATGCGCTTAAGTTTTGGGCTCATGCCCTAAAATGAGCTGATAAAATGGATGGATGGCATGGATGCGACGCATACATCATAGTGTATGTATAGAGTTTACTCATTACTGATGCAGGGAAGGACGTGAGGTCGAGCACCGTCTTCCTCAAAATGATAAATATTCCGAATCCACGGAACTTCTCTGGACTCCTCATAGAGACTTCTTGAATCCACGAGGAAAGAAAGTAGAAAATAAGAATAATTTCTAATAAATTCGAAATTGATTAATGAATTTTTCAAAATCAAGTTCACAACCCTTTAAATAAGGGAACCAAGCAATAAGAAAGAAATCAGACTCAAACTACAACTAAAACTCTTAGAATTCGCAACTTACTATAAATAGTAAACTTACTATTTATAGACGGTCATGATGTCTACTAGTGTGCAAGGTTTTTGGCCAAAAATAGTAAGTGTCCTATTTGACTTCACCAAACTGTTCTCCTAATTATCCTAAGCACTTTTTATGTTGGACACAACTCCTAAAGCCCAACGGATGAAAAGTTATACTCAAACTAAAACTTACTATTTATAGTAAAAACAAAATTAAAACGAGGAAACGACCGTCGATCAGGGGGTTTCTCACAAATCCGGGCTGCGCAACCCGGCATAGCGGGTTGGTTGGCTAAAGTAGCTCGTTCTACCCCAAAATCATATATTTTACGTCGGATAACTCATTCCGGATTGTGAGATATGCCCGATCTAAGGTCAGATGGTCCGGATCACTTCTGTCACCGACCGTGCCTTTTCTGATCCATGTTGGCCATGAAATTGTCCGCGACCCGCTCTACATCAATTACCCAATCCAAATTCTACTACTCCACGAGCGAACCTCAATTGCTTTGTAAATTGTGTAGAGAGAATTTTTAAAAGGTCATTATTCCTTGGGGCCAATTGATCAGTGAACCTCCTCCATCTGCATCAGGCACATGATTTGGACAGTCTAGATAAACAATGATGTTTATATATCAAAATTACACTGAATAAGGTGATTCCAACCATCACATTCTATGGAAGAACTTTGAACATAAATAGAGAGTTCATTGTTTATATATCAAAATTACACTGAATAAGGTGATTCAAACTGTCACATTCTATGGAAGAACTTTAAACATAAATAGAGAGTTTTCAATGACTAGCATTCAACCCTAAAAATCAAATGTTAGGATTATCAATGAAGCCTGATTATAGGAGCATAGGTCATTTATAGTAGCAGTGAGAATTTAGAGAGTTCAGATCATCAGGCCATCTCAGAATGTAGGTCACAGTGGGTGGTGACATGCAGGGGTCTGCAAACAAATGGTTTGTGAGGTACACAGTGTTGCTTGTTAGGCATCTACCCCGTCCATCAGTTTTTTCAGAACATGTTTAGGCATGATCCTATTCATGTCTCAATGGTAGTGTTGCAAGAGTTTCAACATAGAGGTTATGGGTTCGAGCACTCATTGTTGGGTGTGAGTGCCCAGAGTAGACTCACGAGAGAGTTTTGATGGCAGGCATTCATTCCTCACTATTTCTTTTAGTGCAACCTATGATAGTCGTAGCTTCAATTCAAACTTTTCAATATAGATAAAATGAGATGGAAAAGAGATCCTCATGGTCGGTCACAAAAGAACAACTGAGGAACAACACCATTTCGATTTACATTCTTCTTTCATTTGTAGCTTTGATCCAGCCAGTCTAGATTCTTCCATGCTTCAACGGTTTCCGTAGCCGTTTTACATTACTCCTTTCTAGATGTTTCTCATGTCTTGAGCATGATCGTTCTTCCATCGGCCGTTCAAGCAGTAGTATACGACACCACCTGATATGTCTTGACTATGCTTATTGAGAAATTTCCTCCATACATATCTGTAAATTTTTGAATACACCAAACGTATCCGTACACGTAACTTTACCTGATTGGTCGTGGTAGGGTATGATGATAATGATGACGAACAAAGGTGATTATATATGAATATGAATGATTGCATATAAATATGAATTCAAAACAATGAATATCAAAGTTTTAATGGATCATACGAAAATCCCCTGGTCAAATATAAGAATCATGATGTAGAGTGGGTCGCGGACAATTTCATAGCCAAGATGGATCAGAAAAGGCACGGTCGGCGACAGAAGTGATCCAGACCATCGGACCTTAGATCGGGCGTATCTCACAATCCGGAATGAGTTATCCGACGTAAAATATATGATTTTGGGGTAGAACGAGCTACTTTAGCCAACCAACCCTGTTACGCCGGGTTGCGCAGCCCAGATTTGCGAGAAACCCCTTGATCGATGGTCGTTTTCTCGTTTTAATTTTGTTTTTACTATAAATAGTAAGTTTTAGTTTGAGTATAACTTTTCATCCGTTGGGCTTTAGGAGTTGTGTCCAACATGAAAAGTGCTTAGGATAATTAGGAGAACGGTTTGGTGAAGCCAAATAGGACATTTACTATTTTTGGCCGAAAACCTTGCGCACTAGTAGACATCGTGACCGTCTATAAATAGTAAGTTTACTATTTATAGTAAGTTGCGAATTCTAGGAGTTTTAGTTGTAGTATGAGTCTGATTTCTTTCATGTTGCTTGGTTCCCTTATTTAAAGGGGTGTAAACTCATTTTTATTTTATTCATCAATCAATTTCAAATTTATTAGAATTATTTCTATTTTCCTGCTTTCTTTCCTCGTGGATTCGAGAAGTCTCTGTGAGGAGTCCAGAGAAGCTCCGTGGATTCGGAGTAGTTATCCTTGAGGAAGACGGTGATCGACCTCATCACATTCATCCCTGCGTCAAATCACAAATACAGTATGATTATGAGATCATAGCTTTTTTATAAGGAAACAATAAGAACATTAGTTCTGATCACATCTAAGATGCAAGAAGAGGTGAATCACCACATTTGGGACACTATATATTACCAAAAACCCATGTTGGAAATCTGTTTCGATTAAATAAATCAATAAAAATAATAATTAAAAAAAACCTTTAAATATTAAAGCTAACCGATTTTAGCAACTGCTTTAAATGGTTAATCTCAAATCTGGATTTAATCCTACTGTAGCTATTTGATGACTAGGGCTTGAGCCTAAGTGTAACAACAAGGGCAATCTCATCCTATATATTTCTGTATAGAGGTACGACTGAAATAAAAATTGAGTCATGTAGGTGGATTTTGACAAAATGTGGGCCCAAACACTTTTACCATCTTAAAATGTTCCCCTCATTTGTATTCATTGCATCAATGCATGACAGGTGATATGACAGGTGATGTGAATAATAATAAAAAAATATATAGAGAAACTGATTACATGGAACGCTCCTCTACCTGCTCCATCTGACGTAAAATTCAGGTTGCAGTTTCCACATGGTGAAGCTCACCCAAGGAATGGATCACGTCTTGCCAACCTAGGGATAATAGGTCCTATAGTTCTACTCTCGTGAGTTGCCTTAGAAAGGGTCATATGAGATAGGTATGGAAAAGAGTGGAAAAGAGTGTCTCCAGCATGAGCATAGACGTCAGAGCCACTAGTCCTACGCATATGACGTTAAAAGAGAGGGAAGGATCGATGACTTGACAAGTGAGTCACGATGCACCTTCTAACAATTTATTCATGCTACGGTAGGAAGCTGTGCAGATGATGACCGGAGAAAAATCTTCATTTATTAAAATATTGACCCTACCGGTGAAAAAAGAGGCAAAGAATAGACAAGGAAAAAGTCATGTACATTGAACCCCTATCAATTTATTCATGTTAGGTTAGCGTAGAAAGTTGTGCAGATGGTGATTGAAAGACCTTAATTCATCTATCAAAATATGAACCCCATATATGAAAGAAAGGCAAAGGATTGATGAGTAACAAGTCCTGCACATCGAACCCCATACCAATTTATTAATGCTAGTGTAGAAAATGTGCAAATAATATTGACAATGAAAAAACCTTCATCTATCAAAATGTAGACCCCACACATGAAAAAAGAAGCAAAGGATTGACAAGGAGCGAATTATGCACATTGAACCTTCTATCAATTTATTCATGTTAGGTAGTGTAGAAAGCTGTATAGATAGTGACCATTAAAAGACCTCCATCTATTAAAATGTGGACCCTCTACATGAAAAGAGGGATAAAGGATTGACGAGAAGCAAGTCATGCACATCGAACCCACTATCAAGTTATTTATGATAGTGTAGAAAGCTGTGCAAATGGTGACCATGGAAAAAACCTTCATCCATCAAAAGAGATGCAAATGATTAATGCGGAGCGAGTCACATGCACGTCAAATCTCCTATCAATTTATTCATGATAACTTAGAAAGTTATGTAAATGGTGACCATGGAAAGACCTTAATCTGTCAAAATGTGGACCCTACACGTGAACAGAGAGGTAATGGATTGACAAGTAGCGATTCGTACATCTCAAGCCCCTTATTATTTTATTCACACAAGTGTAGAAAGTTGTGTAGATCGTGACTGTAACGACCCTAATTTTTTAGTCATAAAAGACACGTATTAACCAAATAAATAATTTAATTTTGTGATTATTAACAAAACTGAGCACTTAATCTCAATTTGGAAATAAAACACGCAAATCTGCAAATCTACGCATATGTTCGATGGTACCTTCGATAGGTCTTCGATGTTATCGAACTTAACCTTCAATAGTATTAAACTCACTTCGATGTCATTGAAATAACACCCAAACTGTCTAGAGATAAAACATGAAAATTGAATTTTCTCAAATGCAATAAACCATTTTCGATGGCATTAAACTTTTTTTTTTTAAAAAAGTGAAGATATATTCATTTCAGAAATGAACTATACAACACACCCACAGTTCAAGCCTGTTCGAAACAAAAAGGACTAGAGGACGATGACCTATTGTATTACTTACAAAAAGCCCCAGCTACCTACCGTGCCCATGAGAGTGGGCCTGCCTAAAATTACCCAACCCAATATTATCCAGGAGGAAAAGACACCTAATCTCTGAGGGGAGGTCGCTAGACGAGGAAGAGAAGAAGTCTTGGGTTTTCAAACCTCTATAGGCCATCCTATCCGTCGTCCTGTTACCTTCCCTGAGAATGTGAGCAATGGACACAACAGCCTTCATGCGTAACATTTGAATACTCTATAACCAGTATTTCCAATGCCAGTTCAGTTGGGAAGAGCCGTTTAAGATCGACACCACCAACATGGAGTCCGAATCGTTCTCAACACAATTGAACTCCATTTGCAAGCAGAGGCACATACCATTGTAAACAGCCCGGAGCTCAACCATGGAGTTCGACCTCACCCCGTATCCCAAGGAGAAAGCATAGATGAAGGAACCATTGTCTCCTCTGCAAATATCACCACCCCCGAAAATATCTGGGTTGCCTAAAGCGGAGCCGTCCACATTTAATTTAATCCAACCCGGTCGCGGTCTTCTCCATCTCACAATCACCAAAGAAGGACCGGATGGGCTGCACGAGGGAATGCCCGGATCTATGAGCAATCCCATATCCAGTGAGGAGGGCCAAGAGGGAGAATTCGAGCCACAATGCACTGAAGCGAGCCACCATTTCACACGGGCAATAACTACAGATGGACGAGGCGAGAAGCCATCAAATTTGGCAGCGTTTCTGGCCCTTCGAATTTCCCAGATGATGAAACAGGGGGTTAGTCCCTGCAAGGTTGCAAACCATCTTCTGATAGTGAAGGGGAGCCACCATTGATTCAGCCTGGAGGAAACAGTCTATGAGGCCAAAATGGAGATGTCGAATGTGGCCTCGAAATAGCTCCAAACATCAGACGCAAGCGCTCCCTTGATGAAGAGAAGGTCTAGAGATTCACAGTTAGGATGGGAGGACTAGATGCCCTCATAGCAGACGCAGGAAGATGCAAGTTGTACCCTATTGGTTTGGACTCGAGAATCCACTGGAATGGCTTTGCACAACAATCGATGGCATCGAACTTGATGACATCGAATTTGATGTTCGATGTCATCAAACCCTCTTCAATGTCATCGAAATAACACCTAATATGTCCAGCAACCAACTGGAGAAAATCCAAAAATTCTTGATGGGATCAAGCAGCTGTTCGATGGCATTGAATGGTTTGTCAATGGCATCGACAGACCCTATTTCTGAATAGATTTAAGACATCAAAAAACTACAAAATCTATTCTTTGGCTGGAACTGAAATGAGTAAAAGCAAGTGCAAGTACTCGTATATGACCCATCACATTGGCAGAGTATTAACTACCTCTTCCCCAAAATTACATTAATCTTAACTAGTTGACTGGTGGGCATCTAATGGAATGTAAATAAAATTTTTAAAAAAAAGGGTTGGGCCAATCTACATTTGACCAAACTACTTAAAACCAGGTTTGAACTGAGTTGGATTTTAAGCTTTCTTAGGTAAAAGTGAGTACGTCCATAGACCAGTTTTGACCAATATGTCAAGGGTTCAGGTTTTGAGGTTAGCCCAAAGAGGGGGGGGGGGGGGGTGATTGAATTTGTCGACTTTTAGGTTCTGATGTAGAGCGGGTCGCAGACACTTTCATGGCCATGATGGATAAGAGAAGGCCCAATTGAAGGTGGAGCTGATCAGAACCATCAGAACCTTAAAACAGTCGTATCTTGCAAAACCTAAAAGAGCTTTTCGACATATCATATATGAATTTGGGGTAGTAGAAGCTACTTCAGCCAACCAACCCGCTATGCCGGGTTTCCCACACTAGATTTGCTAGATTCCATCAAATTGGCAGTCAAAAGTCCATTTTATTTTCATTTTTACTATAAATGTAAGTTATTTTCATTTTTACTATAAATAGTTAGTTTTAATTTGATCATAACTTTTGATGCTTTGAGATTTAGGAGTCATGCCCAACATAAAAAGGGCTTAAAAAAATAGCAGAATAATGTGATTAGGCCAAATTGTACACTACTATTTTTGGTCGAAAACCATGAAGTTTAGTAGGAATATCATCTATTATAATATATAAGTCACGTTTTTAGGGAGTTTGAGTCTAAAACGTCATCCTAGGTCTAAGTTCACTATTTAAATGATTGTAAATTCATTTCTTAAAATCACCAATCAATTTATTTCGAATCATTAGAATTTTTTTTGGTTTTCATCCCTCGTGGTTTCGAGGAATCTCTGTGCAGATTCTAGAGAAGCTCCATGGATTCAAAGTAGTTATCCCCAAGGAAGATGGTGATCAACTTCATCACGTCCTTCCTTGTGTTAGGTCAGTCTTAAGTAAAAATAATGTGGCCCATCTAAGTATGCCTTAGTAGTTAAAAAGTCAGAAATAATGATATATGCTCTTCTCAACCACAGTGATGAGGTGACTCGCTGTTGGATTGCCTGGAAATAGTGTTGTGTATAGCTGTGTGTATTTTCTTGCCATTGTTGTGCAGCTAGTGGATGAGTTATTGGTGAGTTGGTGAGGACCAAATTAGTGGATGTAATTGGTTTGTCCGGAAGATCTGTTGAGGACGGTACACCAATGATGGTCTGTTGATGATGGAATTTGGTCTGTCTGGAAGATCTAAAATTAGGACCGGTGATGTTAGTCTGTTTAGAATGTCTAGATTTATGGCTGTTGATGTTGTACAATTGTTGGTTGGAAGAGGGAGCTATTTGATGTGTTTTGGTAATTAGGAGTCTTCTTTGTTGTTTGATTTGAATTGTGGGATGGAAGGTGTGAAAGGCGTGGAGTTTTGCTGAGTCTGTGAGATGTGTTGCTGCTATTGGCCATGGGCGATGCACGGGGCGAAGCGTTACACCATTTAAGATATGGTTTGCGGTGGGGTAGTTTTGTGATATATTGACATTGGTGTAACCCATTTATTGATGTAGAGAAGGTCGCGGATAGTTTCATGGCCAAGATAGACCGTCGGGACTTTAAAACAAACATATCTCACAAACCAAAATGAGTAATCCGACACGCCATATATGATTTTGGGGTAGTACGAGCTAACCTGCCGAATTTGTGAGATACCACTAGATCTTTGGTAGAATTCCCGCTTTATTTACGTTTTTAATATTTATATTAAGTTTTAGTTTGATTAGAACTCTTCATCTGTTCGGCTTTAGGAGTTGTGTCAAACATGAAAAGTGCAAGAGAATATCATGGTGAAGCCAAATAGGACAATTACTATTGTTGGCCAAGAACCGTGATGTCTAGTAGGAATTACGAACTTATAGAAATAGTAAGTTTATTATTTATAGTAAGTCACCATTTCTAGGAGTTTTAGTTGTAGTTTAATTTCGAAACTTATTCCATTATCCCTATTTAAAGGGTTGTAAACTTGTTTATTTCATTCATTAATCAATTTACGAATTTTCTAGAATTCATTTCTATTTTCCTTGCTTTATTTCTCATGAATTCGAGAAGTCACTGTGAGGAGTCTAGAGAAGCTCCATGGATTTAGAGTAGTTATCCTTGAGAAAGATGGTGATCGACCTCATCATATTCATCCCTGTGTCACTATGCCCATTTATTGTAATCTTGTAGACGGTTCTACCATTTGGCATAAACCAAGATTTATTAGCATATTCTTTAATAAGCTCAAAGTTTATATTGCACCATAACATCGATCGTATTACTTGTATGCCCCACAATGGATAAGGCATAATCTAATAATCAAACCATGTAGGCCCCACAGTGGATAAGGCGCAATCCAATAATCAAATCCTGTAGGGCGCCCCACGATGGATAAGGCACAATCCAATAATCAAACCCTATAGGCCCCACAGTAGATAAGGCACAATCAAATAATCAAACCCAGGAAAAAAAATGCAAACCACTACATCGTGGAAAAGTAAAGTGAAAATTGGTCATCAAATATGAAAAACCCCATTTGGTATCTTCTTCACTTCCTAATCACTGGGAAGTCCTTCCATGCATAAAGAATAATGCATCATGCTTCATCACGGTTCTCGGACTTGGATGAGTCCTATATGTGACTCATCTCAGTTGACATAGATTCAATAGCATTTGATTGGTTTGATCCCACAACTCACCCCAGAGTCACCACCGTCCATCGACTCAGGTGAGTTGAGTCGACTCAGCCCTGACTTAGCGAGTCCTAACTTAACTCAAGAACAAACGGGTTAATCCAAGTCTCTAAGTTTGTTAATCATATACCCATTGCAGTTACAATTGAAATGGAAATAAAAATATTAAAGACAATTGTTTAGTAGGGGCAGTGATTTTGTTCCAAGTAGTGGTTCGTATGATTTAGGCTATGGGTATGGTGGACATCCTTTGGATGCCCATTTCGATACATATCCCACATCGGAAATCCATGCCACAAATCTTAGGTGGATGTTCAATAATCCTAGCCACCCAATTGAAGCCCATGATCTAGCTTGTGAGAATGGTTATAGATGCATGTCAAGCTATACTCAATATTTAGTCTTGGTGGATCCCTTGTTCTAGCATTAATATTCATACTTGTTGTGGGCCGCTCATTTTTGCATGCTAGGACATGCAAATCATGGCACATCAGGACCATATCACTACCCTTGCATACATAAACTGTTGTGATTGAAGTCAAAGTCAAGCAGTCAACATTTAAATGGGCCCAATAATACTTTAGTGCCATCATTGTCAAGACTCTGCCTTTTTCAAATGAAGACTCACAAAATTCACCAAAAGAATTTATAAGAGGTCCCAGTATCTTTTGTATTTTACCATAATATTAGTAAACCACCATTTTCTCTAGGCACTTATGCATCATATAAGACTATGCAGACCTCCAAATTTTGGGTCTATGCTGTCTCCATTACATTGATGTCCTGCTCAAGTGGCTGTTAGGGTGAGAAATGATACGCTTATCATCAGTTTTGACACATCAAAAAATGTACACGTGGCAGACATTATGTAACACCCTGGAAATCGGGGGTCATGTATACACTCGACTCCCGAATCCCTAAGCGTCACTTTCATCAATTTTATGGTTTTATGATTAATCAAGTTTATTTGCGCAACTTGAAATCTCTGGAGCATGAAGCATAACCACATAAGGCCACCAAAATGAAAGAGATAAAAATATATATATTTATATACATGTTCAAAAGAATAAAAGGGATTGCACGTGGTGTCACCTAACAAAATCACAAAAGATTAGTGTCCAAAAGAATAGAGCTGAGCCCACTGCTCAACGATCCAATCCCGCCCCTCAAGCTGGCGGGGAACCTTCCATCAGCTGGAAGTAGGACAGCTCGTCCTCCTCCTCGAAGCTCGCCTCCCCAAGCTCCTCCTACCCTGAGTCACCTGCATCTATGAGCGGGTCTGGTTGGTGTTTTAAAACACCGTCCCAGAGTGGGAGTGAGTGATCAACTTAGTGGGTGCTAATAATCTTAACTTATAATAGGCATCAATTATAATATGAATTTAATAAAACGCAACCAATCATCAACACCTATCAACTCTTATTAAAATGTATGCATGCGGAATGATATGATGCATGCCCTCGCCACAACACTCCCTCGATCGACTCCATCTAACTATCGTGTATGTCAGCACTCCCTCAGAGCGACCTCGATTTCTGAGTCTCTACCCTAACTAGTGCAATGCAATGAGATCGTGTTAGTTGAATTATTAGTTAAGTCCATTCATCCAGCAGATTAGGGAATCTGATACACCCCAAGTATCAATGCCCTAAACTGATTGCGAGGCCAAGGCCCCCCAACGCGTGAGGCCGAGGCCCGCAGTCCATGATCCCGTCGGGTTCCTCATCCCTGACTTTAAGCAGATGAGGAGTGCCGAGAGAAAGGGATTACTCACGGTCACTACGGGGAGGCATGACACCCCAGTGTAGGCCTACAGCTTAGACACAGTGTCCCATTCCACCATGCCCGGCTCACGAGGCTGTGGACCAGTTTCAAATGAGTTATTGATAGGCTACAACGGTTATAGGGTGATTCAGGTTCCATACATATGTGAGCAGACAGGGTTAATAATCAGGGTTAGTCAGCCTGTAAACTAGATCGCACGAGTCCAAACAAGTACGTGACGGAACGACATTGGGTGCAAGCAACCTATGTAGTCTAACTACTGTCGCCCACACGCACTCGTACAAATCGATAGGTTTAGCCTCGAGGCGGTCCTACTAATGAAACCACCTTCACTCTCCTCATGTTCCTGACCAACTCAAGGGTTTCGATAGTGATTCATAGCATGCTGACTACCAATGTATCATTTAGCACAAACAACATCATGTTCTCGTACCTCTCACATACAATTCAGATTCTCATAGTAAGCAAGGCTAACAATATCATAAAACAAGTGCATGTGAGATGTGTGTTGTGTATGTAAGGAAGTTAAGCACTTCCTTCATCTTAAGAAATCATATACCATTACCAAAAAATCGGGCAAAGGCTACGGATAAAAACCGTAGCCATAGACCTATGGCTACGGTTTTTGTCCGTAGCTTGACCGTTATCGTAGGTGCCATAACAATAGGTCTTGAACCTATGGCTACGGATTTAATCCATAGCTATAGGGTGCAATAGTTACAGATATAATCCGTAACAATTATATCTATAGCAAAAACTTCAAACAGCTACGGATATTATTTGTAGCTAAAAGTCCGTTGCAATATGCCTAAATTGAAAAGGCTACACCTGTCAGATTAATGGCTACCGATATTATTTGTAGCTAAAAGTCTGTAGCAATATGCCTAAATTGAAAAGGCTACACATGTCAGATTAATGACTACGGATATTATTTATAGCTAAAAGTCTGTAGCAATATGCCTAATTTGAAAAGGCTACACCTATCAGATTAATGGCCACGAATATTATTTGTATCTAAAAGTCCGTAGCAATATGCCTAAATTGAAAAGGCTACACCTGTCGGATTAATGGCTACGGTCAATATCACATTACAAAATTATATATAATCATTTGTTCATTCAATTACCACCTGTACAATCATTCATTCATTCAATTATAATCACTCGTTATTCATTCAATTACAATCAAATTACAATCCTTCATTCAATCAATTACAATTACAATTAATTACAATCCAATTCATTCAATCAATTACAATTACAATAATGCTAAAAATATAAATCTTTGGCTTCATTAAAGAAATGTGCTCGACTTCACCCTGAAATTTCAACATCCTCATATATTCCATCATTCTACAAACAGTTATGTCATACATAAATTATAATGCCCATTGGGAAAAAGAAAGACAAAGTGAAAGAAGTACATCATGTATAACAACTTTTTTTTTCTTAATGAATTAAAAAATAAAAAAAATAAAAAAATTTAAAGAGGAATGAAATTGACACAAAAGAAATGGTCTCACTATATGATTATAGGTTTTGGTTTTGGTTTAGGTTATAAGTTTATATTAAGGTTTAGGTTAAGGTTAGGATATAGGTTATAATTAAGTTTAGGTTATAGGTTATAAGTTTTAGTTTAGATTAAGGTTATAGATTTAGGTTTAGGTTATAGGTTATAGCTTTTGAAAACTGTTGAGAGTCAAATATTGCATATTAGACCCCAGTTATTGCTTAGATTTACGAACATGATGCTGTTTAACGACTCAATTTAATCGTGTTTGTGATGCAAGGTGTAATAAGGAGTTTAGACTGAAAAAGAATATTAAAAGTATGGATTTGACACTCTGAAGTTACCAGAGCAAGGGACGGACTTCAGAGGACCAAGATCGATGGAATTTACATGCCAAAAATCTACAAAAATTGAGAAACTAAAGCTCAAGTGGCCTGAAACACATCCAGAATGTAAGATTATAGGGTTTTCAACATCAGTTCGGCTCGAAACTTCATACATGGCCTGAGGGCTATAAATTAACCGTACACGTCAAATTTGAGCCCTTGGATATTTGTGAAAATAGCTTAACAAACACCATCCCCTAATACCCTGATTTGGGGCCCACCTGCAATCTGGATATGCTTCAACTTTGGTCCCCACGGTTAAAATGAGATGGTGAAAAGGATGGACAGAACGGATTTCTCACAAACTTCACAGTGGACCCCACATGTACACATGCGTGTACATAATGTATTTTCACCGGCCGCACACCGGTCTTCAAGAGCTCGGTCAGCAAGGGCTGACTGAGGATTTCTTTAAAATTCAAAAAAAAAACTCTTAACAGTGAGAGACACTGTCGACGCCGGTTCCTCTCAGTGGAGCCCACCTCTTATCCAATTCATCCATCTGACCCGTTTATTGTGTACAGAGGGTGGGTATCAACCTCACCTAGGCGTCCTTTCTCCACCATACAAAGCCGACGTGTGAAAATCTCAGGCGCATGCAAGATGAACGGTAGCACACAAGATTGTGTGGACCACATCAAATTAACTCCAAATACATTTTTTTTCCAGATGATTTTCCATCCTAAAACCAATAGACAGAGCTGATTTCATTGAAAATAACACTGTGGGGCCCACCGATCATCACAGCACTTCATCGGAAGCTCTGTTCGCAAACAGAGCTTGCGATTTCCCTTAGTGGGCCACCACTGTACACTCATGGTCCAATCCGGACCGTCCATTAGACTCATACATCGCACATTACCAAGGCCTAGGTGGTAGAATTTTAAAAAGACAACAAGAATGATGTCCCAACCATTCCAACGCAGGTTAAACGGTTGTGAAATTGATCAAGTGGGCCGCATCAAAGGATAGAAAAAAAAACCATCCATCTTACTAAAATTTCATCACGAATCCGATGGACGGTGTGGATTCATCAAACAACAGGGAATGTGGACCCTACCAGTTACGCAAGTCAGGCCGTACGCAGGCATTACACACGGACGTGCGTCCGAAAGTTGTGGGGCGATGTACGGCCCAGATGATGATCGAATGGCTGATCTGGACCGTCCATCGTATAGGCTAGCCAAAAATGCCCCAGAGGATGTTGGTTTTATGGACAACATGCAAGAGCAAAGAAGGGAGGCAGCCTCTGTTTTCTAGGTGCGGAAGCTCTGTCACTGCGAATTCTCCACCGCCTCTTGTCAGCGTGAATTGACCTTCTGTTGCTATAAAAAGGAAGGAAGGAAAGAAGGGATCAGATCTGAAAGCTTGGGATGTCAGAAGAGGCAAAGAAGGAGGAGTAATTCAAATTTTATTTATTTATTTCTTTTGAGATGTTCAGCCTAGTCATGCTCGGCTAAACCTCTTAGCTAGGGCTAAGAGGTGAAGCTTGTAGTGAGATGGGAGATTCTATCTTATACCTTTAATTAAATTTTAATGTATGAACTGATGTTGAGTATAGTTTAATTATGGAAAATATTTTTAGTCTTTAATGGTCTGTTGTGATTGAAATTACAATGGGTCTGTAATGGCTTTGAGCATGTTCCTATTCTTGTATGTTTATGACGTCAGGAAGCCCTGTTGTTCACCATAGTCTCCTGGGCATGGTTGGATGTCGATACCCTTCCTAACCTTCATACATTGATTGGTTGGTAATTAGATTAATTATGTTGTTTTCTTTGTCTCCTGGGCATGGTTTGGTGATGGAATCCATTCTAATTCATATACCTTTCATCTCTTGAAAACTATATCAACGACAGTTCAGTTAAATGATTTTTAAAGCAGACGTAAGATCTCTCTGATCTCTACAAGTGGATCCTTTGAATCCTTATTTTCCTATCTCTGAGTTTTTCTAAGTTTTAGATAATAGTTTCGCAATTATTCCTTAAATTCTAGTTGATTTATATTTCATCTCATTCTAGTTCTAGTTCTACTTAGTTTTAAATAACGTACAAGTTTCAGTCCCTTGGGATTCGACCTCAGTCTTACTGAGTTTATCTGCACTTGGGGAGTGAACAGGAACTTAATTATAGGTTAAGGTTTAGGTTTAGAAAATCGGGCTCAGGTTCAGGATTAGGTTTAGGTTTAGATTTTCAAGTTTAGGTTTAGGTTAAGGAGTTGAGATTAGGATTAGGTGTATGTTTAGGTTTAAGGATTTGAGAATACATTTAGGTTTTAAGTTTAGGTTTAAGTTAAAGGTTTAGGGAAAGGTTATACGTTTAGGTTTAGGTTTAGGTTATAGGTTATAGGTTATAGCTTTAGGGAATTGAGAATGGGTTATCATTTAGGTTTAGGAAATTGAGTTCAGGTTCGAGATTGGGTTTAAGTTTAGGTTTAGGTTTAGGCTAGGGAGTTGAGATTAGGATTAGGTGTAGATTTTGCTTTAAGGAATTAAGTTTAGGTTATAGGTATAGGGAAAGGTTAGGTTTAGGTTATCGGTTTTGGAATTTGGGAATAGTTTTAGGTTATAAGTATAGGTTTAGGTTAGGTTATAGGTTAAGGTTTAGGGATATGCTATAGGTTTTGGGATTTGAGAATGGGTTCGGGTTTAGGTTATAGGTTTTGATTTTGGTTTAGGTTATAGGTTTTTGGATTTGAGAATGGGTTCGGGTTTAGGTTATAGGTTTTGGTTATAGGTTTTTGGATTTGAGAATGGGTTAAGGTTTATATTTAGGAAATCAGGTTCAGGTTCAGGATTGGGTTTTCAAGTTTAGGTTTAGGTTTAAGTTAGGGAGTTGAGATTAGGATTAGGTGTAGGTTTAGCTTTAGGGAATTGAGTTTAGGTTATAGGTTTAGGGAAAAGTTAGGTTTAGGTTATAGGTTTTGGGATTTGGGAATAGTTTTAGGTTATAAGTATATGTTTAGGTTAGGTTATAAGTTAAGGTTTAGGGATAGGTTATAGGTTTTGGGATTTGAGAATGGGTTCGGGTTTAGGTTATAGGTTTTGGTTTTGGTTTAGGTTATAGGTTTTAGGATTTGAGAATGGGTTCGGGTTTAGGTTATAGGTTTTAGTTTTGGTTTTGGTTTAGGTTATATGCTTTTGGATTTGAGAATGGGTTATGGTTTAGGTTTAGGAATTCGGGTTTAGGTTCGGGATTGGATTTGAGTTTGAGTTTTCAAGTTTAGGTTTAGGTTTAGGTTAAGGAGTTGAGATTAGGATTAGGTGTAGGTTTAACTTTAGCGAATTGAGTTTGGGTTATAGGTTTAGGGATTTGGGAATAGTTTTAAGTTATAAGTATAGGTTTAGGTTAGGTTATAGGTTAAGGTTTAGGGATTGGTTATGGTTTTAGAATTTGAGTATGGGTTTGGGTTTAGGTTATAGGTTTTGTTTTGGTTTTGGTTTAGGTTATAGGTTTTGGGATTTGATAATGGGTTCGGGTTTAGGTTATAGGATTTGGTTTTGGTTATAGGTTTTTAGACTTGAGAATGGGTTATCGTTTAAGTTTAGGAAATCGGGTTCAGGTTCGAAATTGGGTTTGAGTTTGGGTTTTCAATTTTAGGTTTAGGTTTAGGTTAGAGAGTTGAGATTAGGATTAGGTGTAGGTTTAGCTTTAGGGAATTGAATTTAGGTTATAGGTTTAGGGAAAGGTTAGGTTTAGGTTATAGGTTTTAGGATTTGGGAATATTTTTAGGTTATAAGTATATGTTTAGGTTAGGTTATAGGTTACAGGTTTTGGTATTTGAGAATGGGTTCGGGTTTAGGTTATAGGTTTTGGTTTTGGTTTAGGTTAGGTTTTGGTTTAGGTTATAGGTTTTAGGTTTAGGTTTAGGTTTAGGTTATAGGTTTTCGGATTTGAGAATGGGTTCGGGTTTAGGTTATAGGTTTTGGTTTCGGTTTAGGTTATAGGTTTTAGGATTTGAGAATGGGTTCGGGTTTAGGTTATAGGTTTTAGTTTTGGTTTTGGTTTAGGTTATAGTTTTTGGATTTGAGAATGGGTTATGGTTTAGGTTTAGGAAATCGGGTTCAGGTTTGGGATTGGGTTTAAGTTTAGGTTTAGGTTTAGGTTAGGGAGTTGAGATTAAGATTAAGTGTAGGTTTCGCTTTAGAAAATTGAGATTAGTTTATAGGTTTAGGGAAAGGTTTAGTTTAGGTTATAGGTTTCGGGATTTGGGAATAGTTTTAGGTTATAAGTAAAGGTTTAGGTTAGGTTATAGGTTAAGGTTTAGGGATAGGTTATAGGTTTTGGTATTTGAGAATGGGTTCGGGTTTAGGTTATAAGTTTTGGTTTTGGTTTAGGTTATAGGTTATAGGTTATAGGTTAAGGTTAAGGTTTGGGTTTAGGTTTAGGTTATAGGTTTTCGAATTTGAGAATGGGTTCGGGTTTTGGTTTTGGTTTAGGTTATAGGTTTTGGGATTTAAGAATGGGTTCGGGTTTAGGTTATAGGTTTTGTTTTTAGTTTATGTTATAGGTTTTTGGATTTGAGAATGGGTTATGGTTTAGGTTTAGGAAATCGGGTTTGGGTTCGGGATTGGGTTTAAGTTTGGGTTTTTAAGTTTAGGTTAGGGAGTTGAGATAAGGATTAGGTGTAGGTTTCGCTTTAGGGAATTGAGTTTAGGTTATAGGTTTAGGGAAAGGTTAGGTTTATGTTATAGGTTTTAGAATTTGGGAATAGTTTTAGGTTATAAGTATAGGTTTAGGTTAGGTTATAGGTTTAAGTTTAGGGATAGGTTATAGGTTTTGGTATTTGAGAATGGGTTCGGGTTTAGGTTATAGGTTTTGGTTTTGGTTTAGGTTATAGGTTTTGGTTTAGGTTATAGGTTATAGGTTTAGGTTTAGGTTTAGGTTATAGGTTTTGGGATTTGAGAATGAGTTCGGGTTTAGGTTATAGGTTTTGGTTTCAGTTTAGGTTATAGGTTTTGGGATTTCAGAATGGGTTCGGGTTTAGGTTATAGGTTTTGGTTTTGGTTTTGGTTTAGCTTATAGGTTTTTGAATTTGAGAATGGGTTATGGTTTAGGTTTAGGAAATCGGATTCAAGTGGGATTGGATTTGAGTTTGGGTTTTCAAGTTTAGGTTTAGGTTAGGGAGTTAAGATTAGGATTAGGTGTAAGTTTAACATTAGGAAATTGAGTTTAGGTTACAGGTTTAGGTTATAGGTTTTTGGATTTGAGAATGGGTTATGGTTTAGGTTTAGGAAATCGGGTTCCGGTTCGGGATTGGGTTTAAGTTTGGGTTTTTAAGTTTAGGTTTAGGTTTATGTTAGGGAGTTAAGATTAGGATTAGGTGTAGGTTTCACTTTAAGAAATTGAGTATAGGTTATATGTTTAAGGAAAGGTTAGGTTTAGGTTATAGGTTTTGGGATTTGAGAATAGTTTTAGGTTATAAGTATAGGTTTAAGTTAGGTTATAGGTTAAGGTTTAGGGATAGGTTATTGATTTTGGTATTTGAGAATGGGTTCAGGTTTAGGTTACAGGTTTTGGTTTTGGTTTAGGTTATAGGTTATAGGTTTAGGTTTAGGTTTAGGTTTAAGTTATAGGTTTTTGAATTTGAGAATGGATTCGGGTTTATGTTTAGGTTTTGGTTTCGGTTTAGCTTATAGGTTTTGAGATTTGAGAATGGGTTCGGGTTTAGGTTATAGGTTTTAGTTTTGGTTTTGGTTTAGGTTATAGGTTTTTGGATTTGAGAATGGGTTATGGTTTAGGTTTAGGAAATCGGGTTACGGTTCGGGATTGGGTTTAAGTTTGAGTTTTTAAGTTTAAGTTTAGGTTTAGGTTAGGGAGTTGAGATTAGGATTAGGTGTAGGTTTCGCTTTAGGGAATTGAGTTTAGGTTATAGGTTTAGGGAAAGGTTAGGTTTAGGTTATAGGTTTTTGGGATTTGGGAATAGTTTTAGGTTATAAGTATAGGTTTAGGTTAGGTTATACGTTAAGGTTTAGGGATAGGTTATAGGTTATGGTATTTAAGAATGGGTTCGGGTTTAAGTTATAGGTTTTGGTTTAGGTTTAGGTTATAGGTTATAGGTTTTGGTTTAGGTTATAGGTTATAGGTTTAGGTTATAGGTTTTGAGATTTGAGAATGGATTCGGGTTTAGGTTATAGGTTTTGGGATTTGGGAATAGTTTTAGATTATAAGTATAGATTTAGGTTTAGGTTTAGGTTTGGGTTTTGGGATTTGAGAATGGGTTCGGGTTTAG